>CM065716.1:118159409-118191909 GCA_033310375.1 Conus canariensis
CATCCCATCCAGCCACTACTGTTCATGGACCCTCCCATCCCATCCCATCAGCCACTTACTGTCTGGACCCCCCCATCGCCTGCTGATCCTCCATCCATCAGCACTCCTGTTCATGGCCTCCCATCCCTCCCCATCCAGCCACTTATGTTCAAGGACCTCTCCACATCCACATCCCCATCCAGCCACTTACTGTTCATGGACCCTCCCCCTCCCCATCCCCATCAGCCACTCACTGTTCATGGACCCCTCCCCATCCACATCCAGCCACTTACTGTTCATGGACCCCTCCCCATCCACATCCCCATCCAGCCACTTACTGTTCATGGACCCCTCCCCATCCCCATCCCCATCCAGCCACTTACTGTTCATGGACCCCTCCCTATCCCCATCCCCATCCAGCCACATACTGTTCATAGACCCCTGGCAAGCTGAGCGTGTTCAGCGGGCAAACTGTTGGCTGCGACACCAAATGACGTCAGTGCTGACAACCAACCGTTGCCACATCTGTCACGGAGGGCTGAGACGGCCTGGTGGCACTCTGCAGGCAATTCCAGACACTCTCGGGGGTCACTGCCTTCTCTCTACCGGCATGATGTCCATCATCTCTGGATCCTTTACCTGCTTAAGAGTTCTACATCATTGTGTGTGTGTGTGTGTTGTGTGTGTGTGTGTGTGTGTGTGTGTGTGTGTGTGTGTGTGTGTGTGTGTGTGTGTGTGTGTGTGTGTTTCATTATCACGAATGAGCTAACAGAATCTACACCATTACAAGATCGTCAACATGCCTACGGGATGTAGATAATTTCTGGATCTTTAACCTGCCTAAGGATCTTTACAATTTTTTCATCGTTAAGGTGCTGACAAGATGTACATTAGTACAGGATTATCACTGTGCCTGTAGGATCTACACCAATACTGGATTATTGATGTGCGCACAAGTTCTACATCAATACTGGATTATTGATGTGCGCACAAGTTCTACACCAATACTGGATTATTGATGTGCGCACAGGTTCTACATCAATACTGGATCATTCGCATGCCTACAGGATCTACGTCATTACAGCATTGCAAACGTGCCTACAGGATCTACGTCATTACAGCATTGCAAACGTGCCTACAGGATCTACGTCATTACAGCATTGCAAACGTGCCTACAGAATCTACGTCATTACAGCATTGCAAACGTGCCCTAGGGATCTACGTCAGTACAGCATTGTAAACGTGCCTACAGGATCAACTAATTATAGCATTGCAAACGTGCCTACAGGATCTACGTCATTATATCATTGCAAACGTGCCTACAGGATCTAAGTCATTATAGCATTGCAAACGTGCCTACAGGATCTACGTCATTACTGGATTGGTAATGTGATGTGCGTGCAGGATTTACATCATTACAACATTGTAAACGTGCCTACAGCATTTACATCATAACAGATCGGTAATCGCCTACCGGATCTATACTATTACAGCATTGCAAACGTGTCTACATCAGCACTGGATCAGTTATGTATATACACGTTACTGGATTGGTAATGTGCCTGCAAGATCTACATCATTACTGGATTGTTAACTTGCCTACACAACCTACATCATTACATGATTGTAAGCGTGCCCACAGGATCTACTTCAATACTGTGTTGGTACTGTATAGTACATGATTTACTTATTATTTGATCGGCAATATAGAACCTACATCATTACTGGATCGTTGTGCCTACAAGAACTAAATCTTTACGGGATTGTTAATGTGCCTACAGGACCTAGGTCATTGCTAGATAGTTAACGTGCCTACAGGATCTACGTCAGTGCTGGATTATTAAGGGGTCTACAGGATCTATATCATTACTGGATTATCAACGTGCCTATAGGATCTATATCATTACTGGATTGTCAAGGTTTACAGGATCTACTTCTTTACTGGATTGTCAATGTGTCTAAAGGATCTACATCATTACAGGATTGTTAGCGAGCCTACAAGATCTACATCTTTACAGGATTATGAACGTGGCTACAGGATCTACATCATTACTGGATTGTCAATGTTTACAGGATCTACATCATTACTGGATTGTCAACGTGTCTATAGGATCTACATCATTACAGGATTGTGAGCGAGCCTACAAGATCTACGTCACTACAGGATTATTAACGTGGCTACGAGATCTACATCACTACAGGATCGTTAACGTACCTACAGCATCTACATCACTACAGGATCGTTAACATACCTACAGGATCTACATCACTACAGGATCGTTAACGTACCTACAGGATCTTCATCATTACTGGATTGCAAACGTGTGTGCAGGATCTACGTCATCACTGGATTGTTAACGTGCCTACAGGAACTACGTCATTTAGGGATTGTTAACGTGCCTACAGGAACTACGTCATTTAAGGATTGTTAACGTGCCTACAGGAACTGCGTCATTGAGGGATTGTTAACGTGCCTACAGGAACTATGTCATTTAAGGATTGTTAACGTGACTGCAGGAACTACGTCATTTAAGGATTGCCAACGTGTGTACAGGATCTACGTAATCACTGGATTGTTAATGTGCCTACAGGAACTACGTCATTTAAGGATTGTTAACGTGACTGCAGGAACTACGTCATTTAAAGATTGTTCACGTGTCTACAAGAACTACGTCATTTAAGGATTGTTAACGTGCCTACAGGAACTACGTCATTCAAGAATGGTTAACGTGCCTACAGTAACTACGTCATTTAAGGATTGTTAACGTGCCTACATGAACTACGTCATTGAAGGATTGTTAACGTGCCTGAAGGAACTACATCATTTAAGGATTGTTAACGTACCTACAAGAACTACGTCATTTAAGGATTGTTAACGTGCTGACGGTCAGACAGACCACAGAATCATCATCCCTGCCCCCTCCGACCTGCATCCCCCCCCCCCCCCCCCACACACACACACACTCACCTCCTATCCCTCCCTACACACACAGAAGCACACACACACACACACACACACACACACACACACACACACCACACACTCGCAGTACGCATGCACGCACGCACGCACGCACGACGCACGCACGCACGCACGCACGCACGCACGCACACACACACACACACACACACACACACACACACATACACACACACACATCAGGAAAGACTACAGAGATTGTTCCATGCACCAACTGCCGGGAGTTGTTTCCACTGGCAGTCCCCCCGTCCCCCCCCCCACCCCCCACCCCCCACCCCCTCCGCCAAGCTATTACCTCTTAACAACCAGCCTTCAGTCAGCGGCGTTTGTTGTGAGTCTTTCGGAGTCGCTGTGGCCACTTGCCACAATTAGGGTTTTGCAGTAACACAGTATGATTATAATCTATAACACACTATAATTATAATCTATAACACACTGTAATTATAATCTATAACACACTATAATTATAATCTATAACACACTATAATTATAATCCATGTAAGCGTTTTGAGGCCTACCACAAATTTCAGCCAACATTTAATGCGAAACTGATACTTGATCGAAAGAACAACTCCCCAGCGATTGTTTCCCTTAAGTTGGGGGAACTTTCACCGATGAACTCACAATCTTGAAATACATGACCTTCCACTTAGTTGACGTCACATTTCAGGCCTTTGCACTCACCCCTGACCCTATCTTTGCGACAGCTGGAAACCCTCACAATAGTCCCATTCCTTTGATTTTAATGTCTGCTGGCAACCACCTGGCTTGTCCCTTGATGGCCACACCTGGCTTGTCCCTTGATGGCCACACCTGGCTTGTCCCTTGATGGCCACAGGAAAGCAAACGAGGAGGATCAACTTTCAGACACAATTAAACATTCTCAAAACAATCTAATGGTGCCAGTCTGTAAATACTCGACTCCTTAAGCAAGGCCTCGGCGCATTCACTTTTGGTGCGCAGCCTGTGGATGGTTCTCCACAGTCAGGTTGTCAGGATGTGGTTGAGGCACACCTCCATTCACTGCATCTGATCAGGACAGGGACTGGGCAGTCACTGATGACACGACACTGCCCCCCACCCCACCCACCCCCACTTCCCGCCATACACACGCACACCCCTGCTCCCCTCCCTTTCCTGAACACTCCTGTGCTCTGTCAATGTGTCTTTCTTCTTCTTCTTTGGTAAACGTCTGCCTGTCTTGTGTTTTCAATACTGTGTTTTGTCTCTGTATATTACTCTCTCTCTCTCTCTCTCTCCTCTCTCTCTCTCTCTCTCTCTCTCTCTCTCTCTCTCTCTCCACGCACAAGCGCCTCATGCATGCACACACACACACACACAGAGTAGGAGGGAGAGGGGGAATGTGGGGGTTGTGGAGGAGGAGGAGGAGGAGGAGGATGAGGAGGAGGAGGGTATTGTCCACTACACCAGAGCTAATGGTCAGTGGCGCTGTGATGAAGCTGAGTCAAGTGTGTCCCTAACCGCCCCCCCCCCCCCCGGCCCCCCACGTCTCAGCCCCCCACTTCACGTCAGCTGCCTTTCACACAGTACAGCAGGCTTCTGCACGGCTTCGGGCCGCCTCTTGGCCCCTGCCAGACTGGAACCAGGCGTTTCGTAAGACAAGGTTAATTCCCTTGGCTGTCAGCTTAGCACGTACCTCGGTGTGTGTGTGGGAGGGAGGGGGGGGGGGGGGGGGCTGCGTGCGAGCGTGCGTGCGCAATATGTGATGTGATTGAAAGAACATTCTTTATGAAAAAAACGTTATTTAATGAAAGAACAGAAGCGTTGCAAGTTATATCAGCTGGAAATAAAGCATAAAAAATTCACTACAGTAGCTGATAGCAAGTACTTTGCTCAATGAGAACACGAGCGAGAACAGGTATTAATAAAGATACCTATGATACCGATGAAAAATTCACTACAGTAGCTGATAGCAAGTACTTTGCTCAATGAGAACACGAGCAAGAACAGGTATTAATAAAGATACCTATGATACCTATGAAAAATTCACAACAGTAGCTGATAGCAAGTACTTTGCTCAATGAGAACACGAGCGAGAACAGGTATTAATAAAGATACCTATGATACCTATGAAAAATTCACTACAGTAGCTGATAGCAAGTACTTTGCTCAATGAGAACACGAGCGAGAACAGGTATTAATAAAGATACCTATGATACCTATGAAAAATTCACTACAGTAGCTGATAGCAAGTACTTTGCTCAATGAGAACACGAGCGAGAACAGGTATTAATAAAGATACCTATGATACCTATGAAAAATTCACTACAGTAGCTGATAGCAAGTACTTTGCTCGATGAGAACACGAGCAAGAACAGGTATTAATAAAGATACCTATGATACCTATGAAAAATTCACTACAGTAGCTGATAGCAAGTACTTTGCTCAATGAGAACACGAGCAAGAACAGGTATTAATAAAGATACCTATGATACCTATGAAAAATTCACTACAGTAGCTGATAGCAAGTACTTTGCTCAATGAGAACACGAGCGAGAACAGGTATTAATAAAGATACCTATGATACCTATGAAAAATTCACAACAGTAGCTGATAGCAAGTACTTTGCTCAATGAGAACACGAGCGAGAACAGGTATTAATAAAGATACCTATGATACCTATGAAAAATTCACTACAGTAGCTGATAGCAAGTACTTTGCTCAATGAGAACACGAGCGAGAACAGGTATTAATAAAGATACCTATGATACCTATGAAAAATTCACTACAGTAGCTGATAGCAAGTACTTTGCTCAATGAGAACACGAGCGAGAACAGGTATTAATAAAGATACCTATGATACCTATGAAAAATTCACTACAGTAGCTGATAGCAAGTACTTTGCTCAATGAGAACACGAGCAAGAACAGGTATTAATAAAGATACCTATGATACCTATGAAAAATTCACAACAGTAGCTGATAGCAAGTACTTTGCTCAATGAGAACACGAGCGAGAACAGGTATTAATAAAGATACCTATGATACCTATGAAAAATTCACAACAGTAGCTGATAGCAAGTACTTTGCTCAATGAGAACACGAGCAAGAACAGGTATTAAACAAGATACCTATGAAAAAAGAAAAACAACAAAAAGTCAATGGAAGAAAAAAAAAACGAAGGTTTTAAGATGAGGATATGTTACAATCTTTCTGTCACCATGGGTGTTTTGAAGAAGATGGGGACATTGATTAGTGGAAATATTCGTGAATGAGACTGAAACAGATTCAGCACGTATGGAACTGAGAAAATGATCCATGTCTCTGGAGCAATTCAGAGATCAACAAGAAACAGACGTGAAAACTGCGTAGATAGGAATTCTGATTAAGAATGCTTTGTTGGACAATGATTAAAACTTGTAAAAACAACTGTTTGACCAAATTCTCCAGTTTGCTATATGTTAATACTTGTTCATCGATAAAAGGAACATCGGTCAAATTGACCTCTGCGTTCTGATTTTTTGAACGGATTGAAAACCAACCATAGAATGAAAAATGTATGTACCGCATAGAGAAGTTTTCTTATGTACACTTCTTATGTAATGTAACTTATGATGAAGACGTGTTTGTCACACATTCACATGTCTGTTTCGTAGTGTGCATCACATGAGCGTTACCATGCACCTTGTTACAGTAAGGTAGGTATGTGTATGTGCGTGTGTGCGTGTGCGTGCGTGCGTGCGTGCGTGTGTGCGTGCATGCATGCATGTGTGTGTGTGTGTGTGTGTGTGTGTGTGTGTGTGTGTGTGTGTGTGTGAGAGAGTAGAGAGGAGAGGAGAGAGAGAGAGAGAGGAGAGAGAGAGAGGAGAGAGAGAGAGAGTGGTACATAGTAATGTTCATCGTTGAGAAAATTGATATTTCAAGCAGTTTCTTTCACAAGTAACTGTGCATGTGTGAAATATTTGAATTACTTACCATCCCACTATGTCCGCAGAATGCACTCTAAGTGTGGGCACTGAACTGATCACTTCACATTTCTTGGCAATGGATTTCAAACTTGGTCATGCCTTTCTTTGCTGAAACAGACATTAGTACTTTTTGATGCCTCACTGTGACAATGTCATTCTGGTGGTATCAGTATGCTAGTTAGCCCCTCTCCCTTCCTCCACCTTCCTGCCGTCCTCCTGCCCCCACCCCCTACCCCCATACTCCTGGCACAGCCCACCCTGTCAGACGAGTCAGCTGAGCGTTAAACTCCAATTAAGTTACATGTGTTTTGAAGCGCTCATATTAGACTGGATTTGATTTTTTTTGTATACTTTTCAAAACTGTACAGTTACAGAGTTTCCAATTTGTCTTAAGGTGAAGATGATCTGTACAGTTACAAAGTTTCCAATATGTCTTAAGGTGAAGATGATCTGTACAGTAACAGAGTTTCCAATATGTCTTAAGGTGAAGATGATCTGTACAGTTACAGAGTTTCCAGTTTGTCTTAAGGTGAAGATGATCTGTACAGTTACAGAGTTTCCAATATGTTTTAAGGTGAAGATGATCTGTACATTTACAGAGTTTCCAATATGTCTTAAGGGGAAGATGATCTGTACGTTACAGAGTTTCCAATTTGTCTTAAGGTGAAGATGATCTGTACAGTCACAGAGTTTCCAGTTTGTCTTAAGATGAAGATGATCTGTACAGTCACAGAGTTTCCAATATGTCTTAAGGTGAAGATGGTCTGTACAGTCACAGAGTTTCCAATATGTCTTAAGGTGAAGATGGTCTGTACAGTCACAGAGTTTCCAATATGTCTTAAGGTGAAGATGGTCTGTACACTCACAGAGTTTCCAATCTGTCTTAAGATGAAGATGGTCTGTACAGTTCCAGAGTTTACAATCTGTCTTAAGGTGAAGATGGTCTGTACACTCACAGAGTTTACAATCTGTCTTAAGGTGAAGATGGTCTGGAACTGGTTTGAAAGGAGAAAACTCAGCTCAGACAGACGACTAACCGGGGAATTGACAAGAGAAATGTGTGTGTGTGTGTGTGTGTGTGTGTGTGTGTGTGTGTGTGTGTGTGTGTGTGTGTGTGTGTGTGTGTGTGTGTGTGTGCGTGCGTGCGTGTGTGCGTGCGTGTGTGTGTGTGTGTGTGTGTGTGTGAGAGAGAGAGAGAGAGAGAGAGAGAGAGAGAGAGAGAAAGAGAGAGAGAGAGGAAGAGGAGGAACAGGAGAGAGAGGGAGAGAATAAGGGTAGGCCAATATTTATGAGCAGATGCACCCGCTGGTTGATTACGTCACCGTGTGAGCGCGCGTGCACGCGCGCGCACGCGTGCGCGCTCGCACACACACACACACACACACACACACACACACACACACACACACACACAGCGGACAGACGGTCAGACGGGTGACAGTGGGAACAAACACTCCTGTTTTCACAAACTACAGTTCCTAGCAACACTGTGGCAGTGAGTGCATTGGAGCCCCGCCAACAACTACCTCAACAGCTGGCTGAGAGAGAGAGGGAATGAGGGAGGGAAGGAGAGAGAGAGACAGACAGACAGACAGACAGACAGACAGACAGGCAGGCAGACAGAGAGAGAGGGGGGAGGGAGAGAGAGGGAGGAAGGGATGGAGTAAGAGAGAGAGAGAAAGAGACATACAGACAGACAGACAGACAATAAAGAGAGAGAGAGAGAGAGAGAGAGAGAGAGAGAGAGAGAGAGAGAGAATAGCAATGGCTATGATTCTTTATGTTCCTTATTTTACAATGATAAATGTACTTGCTAAGTTAGACGTGCCAATACCATTCTACCAAACTAGTACTGACTGGTACAACGCATGCATCAAAACATGGCGACATGTCTACATAGCAACCCTGTGGTAAACAACAACAACAATAACAGCAATAATAATGGCGTGGCCGACAACAACGACGACGACAAACAAGAAAAAGCACAGACGGTAACAATGGAATACAAAGAGAAAAACAAAGGATGTGTAAAAAGGCTGCAACACGACATTACCAACACGAAAACAGCGTACACAGATGTGGTGCGATCTGAAATGGCATGTAAACACTGGAAAGGGCCATGATGATGAGTTAGAAGAATTAATATGAAACAACAAGAAGAATATTACATAGCACTGACGTAGAAGAATAAAATGAAAAGAAAAAAACGTTTAAAAGATTTATCAGATTCCTCCCTCTCTCTCTCTCTCTCTCACTCACTCACCCACACCCACTCACTCACACACGCACTATATATATATGGCAATACAAGCTCACTACATCCTGACGACCGCACTGACAGCGCGAAACAGATCTGTAGGTTTTAAGCCTGAATTTTAACTTGCTTTTAATACAGCAAATGCCGCTCCCACTCTGGTCGAGCGCTCTTTTTTAAAATAACGCTGATCCTTAGTACTACTCTATATATATATATATATTATAGAATTATAAACAAAGCTTGCTCTTATGTCTTAGATTGAAGAAATAGGGGGAGATAAGCATTCATATCTGTAGTGGTAGATACTTCTGCCTAACTAACAGTATGTGCTTGAGTGGGTGAATGGGGAAAAAATAAAATAAATGCTTCTCAAAATGAGCCTTCAGCAAGCTTATAGTCTCCAAGGGGGAGACATTCTCCAATAGGGAGGAAACTCACTAGCATATAACTCCTGGTCAGATACCCATATTTCGAAACCTGATTGTTTCTCCTCAGTGACCGCGGAAAGTGGTAAGTTGACTCCTCTGCCTTTTCGGTTTTAAGAAGAATGCTATCCTAGAAAAGGCTGGTGTGCAATACCGTAGTATGTTTGTTGAGTTTTCAAAAAACCAACCAAAGGTACCACCTAAGAAGCAAAAGAAAATCATGAAAAAGCAAAACAAGCTACATTTTCTTGTGAAAAGTAGAAAATATAAAAAATAACCTCTTAAGACACAAGTGCTGAGGGCCAGTTCTTGGAATGAATCCGCAAGGGACTAAATTACAATAAACTAATAAATTCCAAGGATAAATACCGAGCGCCATTCCAGCAACTTACAGAGCAGCTTGGTGTTGCAGTGACTGCAAGAAATATTGAATTATAAACAAAGCTTGCTCTTATGTCTTAGATTGAAGAAATCTCTCTCTCTCTCTCTCTCTCTCTCTCTCTCTCTCTCTCTCTCTCTCTCTCTCTCTCAGACACACACACACATACACTCTCTTCTCTCTCTCTCTCTCTCTCTCTCTCTCTCTCTCTCTCTCATGATGAATGACAGCACATCATGCAAAGGGTTATACAAGTACAATGACAAGTTTGGCATCGTTACAATGTTAGGTGATGAAAATAAAGGGCACAACCTGAACATACATGGACTCATGTATTTATTTTCTTGGGATTAGTTCTTTTCTTAAACACTGTAAGCTGGGCAGAAGAGGCAAAGGACAACATCTATAAATGCAACAAAAGCTTTATATTGTCCACTAACTCCTTTTGAACTGAAGCCAAAAGTGTGAAAATATGATCAATTGTTGAATAACTTTGTTTAAATCCACCCTGATACCAGCGGTATTATTTTCTTCAATCCATGTTGCAGTCTGACATCAACCATTGAACTGTGAATCTTACTGCTCACATTGCTCAGTGATATGCCCCTGTAATTATTCGGATCATCTACATCTCCCTTTTTATGTCATGTTCTGATGATGGATTCTGTCCCTTGCTCAGGATATACACCTTTATTAAACAGAGCATTAAACAACTTAACCAAAAACATAGCAACATGATTACAAGAAGACTAAAAAAAATCACATATTAGACCTTCCGGACCCGCTGATTTTGAATTCGTTAATTTTCCTATTGCACCAATAACCTCTTCTTTCGTAACTGGCTGATTAAACCATCTGTCCTCATTGTCTTCAACAGGATAATCATACTCCTCTTCTAACTTTGTATTATCCACTTGTTTGTCAAGAATATTCTTAAAATGCAAAAAACAGTCATCAGTACTAATGTTATCGCATATACCACCTCGTTCGGGAACAATTTTGCAAACTGCGTCCCCAACCTTGTGCTGATTACTCACAGAAGAAACCAATCATTAAGTTGCAAATTTCTTTCTTCTTTTTCTTTTCTTTCCAAGAAATGTATTGTCTTGGAGCTTTACTGTACACTGTCCTGGCATGAACTTTTAACGTTCTACAAACCTTCCAAAGTATCATTCTCACATTTTTTTCTTGCAACTTACATTTTTCATCAAGCCATTTATTACTTTTCTCGTCTGATCTCTCATCAAATAAATCTTTTCTTTCATACAACCAGCGTGTTGCAAAATGCAGTCATTAGACAATTCCAGAGCTTTATCTATGTCTACATCAATCATGTACGCTGCATAACGTAAAGTATATTGAAACTCCTGATGACTCATTGCTTCAATGAACTGTTCAGCATGTTCGACTTCCCATCTACACCTCTCACTAACACATAAGTCCTTTGGTCTACAAGTATAACAATCCAGATGCATTCTTATTCCGTGCTATTGAACAGTAAAAACCACCAACACCCAATAAGCGTATTGCAAATTTTCGGTTTATTTGTAAAACCTTTGTCAAGCATAAAAAACCAAGGGCCCACTGAATGACAGCCCAAAGCACAGCATTTCTATTCTGAAACTGATCATCTCATATTCCGTTCTATAATACATAATTCTAATGGGAGGTAATCAGATTCTATCCTTTCCACCACATGCAGTTATTATTCACATCATCATAAAAGAAAGTATGCATACACACTAAAAGTGTAAGTCTCTCTCTCTCTCTCTCTCTCTCTCTCTCTCTCACACACACACACACACACACACACACACACACACACACACACACACACCACACAAATGTAGCTGCTGATAAAGGTTTCACCGAGTTAGCGCTGAGTCATCAAACAGTGTCAGAGAGTAGTTGACTGAAGACGGTATGAATGCATTGAGGAACAATGTTCTGGCAAGAAAGTTGAATGAATGTTTAATCCTGCATAGTTGATGTGTTTGTGTGGAGGGAGGGAGAGGGAGATGTGGTGTGTGTGTGTGTGTGTGTGTGTGTGTGTGTGTGTGTGTGTGTTGTGTGTGTGTGTGTGTGTTTGTCTGTCTGCATGGACACATACATGTGCAGAAACAGGCGCTCAGGAGCATACTCACATAAGCCTACAAATCACACACACACACACACACACACACACACACACACACACACACACACACACGCACACACACACACACACACACACACACACACACACACGCACGCACGCACGCACGCACGCACACATCGTGCACACACTCATGCGCTCGAGCACCGCATACACTGGCACACACACATATTGGCCCATGTCCACACACCCATACACAAACCTCGTGTACACTCCCTACACACTTCCAATTATAGTAATGGCACAACCAATGTTAGGTAAGTACCTAAGGTCTGACCAGCACGTTGGGCTAATGCGTAGATCAGACATCTGTAAGTCGTATTCAAAACTTAGTGGATGTGGTGTAGCGTATATGGACTAGTCCGCATGCAGTGACGCTTCCTTGATGAAACTGAAACTGAAACTCATTGTCTGCACAAGGAACTGCCTTTGAAGAGGAGATTTGCAGGTACTGTGGCACTGGTTCTGGCAGTGAGGTGTGGGAGGAAGCGAGGGGGTGGGGTGTGGGTGTTCAGTGGTCCATAGCAGTGAGGTGTGGGTGTTCAGTGGTCCATAGCAGTGAGGTGTGGGTGTTCAGTGGTCCATAGCAGTGAGGTGTGGGTGTTCAGTGGTCCATAGCAGTGAGGTGTGGGTGATCAGTGGTCCATAGCAGTGAGGTGTGGGTGTTCAGTGGTCCATAGCAGTAAGGTGTCGGTGTTGAGTGGTTATAGCAGTGAGGTGTCGGTGTTGAGTGGTTATAGCAGTGAGGTGTGGGTTTTGAGTGGTTATAGCAGTGAGGTGTGGGTGTTCAGTGGTCCATAGCAGTGAGGTGTGGGTGTTCAGTGGTCCATAGCAGTGAGGTGTGGGTGTTCAGTGGTTATAGCAGTGAGGTGTAGGTGTTCAGTAATCCATAGCAGTGAGGTGTGGGTGTTCCATAATGTATAGCAGTGAGGTGTGGGTGTTCAGTGGTCCATGGCAGTGAGGTGTGGGTGTTCCATAATGCATAGCAGTGAGGTGTGGGTGTTCAGTGGTCCATGGCAGTGAGGTGTGGGTGTTCAGTGGCGATAGCAGGGAGGTGTGGGTGTTCAATGGTCCATAGCAGTGAGGTGTGGGTGTTCAATGGTCCATAGCAGTGAGGTGTGGGTGTTCAATGGTCCATAGCAGTGAGCTGTGGGTGTTCAATGGTCCATAGCAGTGAGCTGTGGGTGTTCAATGGTCCATAGCAGTGAGGTGTGGGTGTTCAGTGGCGATAGCAGTGAGCTGTGGGTGTTCAGTGGTCCATAGCAGTGAGGTGTGGGTGTTCAGTGGCGATAGCAGTGAGTGTGGTGTTAGTGGTCATAGCAGTGGGTTGGGTTTCAGTGGTCCATAGCAGTGAGGTGTGGGTGTTCAGTGGCATAGCAGTGAGGTGTGGGTGTTCAGTGGTCCATAGCAGTGAGGTGTGGGTGGAGTGGTCCGTGCAGTGAGGTGTGGGTGATCAGTGGTCCATAGCAGTGAGGTGTGGGTGATCAGTGGTCCATAGCAGTGAGGTGTGGGTGATCAGTGGTCCATAGCAGTGAGGTGTGGGTGATCAGTGGTCCATAGCAGTGAGGTGTGGGTGATCAGTGGTCCATAGCAGTGAGGTGTGGGTGTTCAGTGGTTCATAGCAATGAGGTGTGGGTGATCAGTGGTCCATAGCAGTGAGGTGTGGGTGATCAGTGGTCCATAGCAGTGAGGTGTGGGTGATCAGTGGTCCATAGCAGTGAGGTGTGGGTGTTCAGTGGTCCATAGCAGTGAGGTGTGGGTGTTCAGTGGTCCATAGCAGTGAGGTGTGGGTGTTCAGTGGTCCATAGCAGTGAGGTGTGGGTGTTCAGTCGGGCGATAGCAGTGAGGTGTGGGTGTTCAGTGGTCGATAGCAGGGAGGTGTGGGTGTTCAGTGGTCGATAGCAGTGAGGTGTGGGTGTTTTATAGCAGTGAGGTGTGGGTGTTCAGTGGTCGATAGCAGGAAGTGTGGGTGTTTATAGCAGTGAGGTGTGGGTGTTCAGTGGTCATAACAGTGAGGTGTGGGTGTTCAGTGGTCGATAGCAGTGAGGTGTGGGTTTTTATAGCAGTGAGGTGTGGGTGTTCAGTGGTCCATAGCAGTGAGGTGTGGGTGTTTATAGCAGTGAGGTGTGGGTGTTCAGTGGTCGATAGCAGGGAGGTGTGGGTGTTTATAGCAGTGAGGTGTGGGTGTTCAGTGGTCGATAGCAGGGAGGTGTGGGTGTTTATAGCAGTGAGGTGTGGGTGTTCAGTGGTCGATAGCAGGGAGGTGTGGGTGTTTAGTGGTCCATAGCAGTGAGGTGTGGGTGTTTATAGCAGTGAGGTGTGGGTGTTCAGTGGTCCATAGCAGTGAGGTGTGGGTGTTTATAGCAGTGAGGTGTGGATGTTTATAGCAGTGAGGTGTGGGTGTTCAGTGGTCGATAGCAGGGAGGTGTGGGTGTTTATAGCAGTGAGGTGTGGGTGTTCAGTGGTCCATAGCAGTGAGGTGTGGGTGTTCAGTGGTCCATAGCAGTGAGGTGTGAGTGTTTAGTGGTCCATAGCAGTGAGGTGTGGGTGTTTATAGCAGTGAGGTGTGAGTGTTCAGTGGTCCATAGCAGTGAGGTGTGAGTGTTTAGTGGTCCATAGCAGTGAGGTCGGCCTGTGTCTCAAGGGATTAGGACGAAAACGATGACCACAAGACTGAGCTGTTTGAGGGCTGACCAGACGGGGCAAAACACCCCACCACCCTCACACTCCCCTCCCTCATCGCCTCTGTCAAACTCGCACAAACCCCTGTCATCACGACTGTCCGAATCTACCACCTCCATCTCATCCCCCTCCTCCCTCCACCTTCCCCACCTCCCACCACCCTCTCTGCCTCCCCCCTCACCCTCTCTTCCACTTCTTAAGCCTGGGGGCAGCACTCACGCTCTAGCGCCTCATTTGTGGCGTTAATCCGTAGAGAGCTGGGTCTATTTTCACCGCCCAATCAATCAGGAAGGATTGACCCAACCCCCCACCCCCACCCCCACCCAAGCCCACACTCACCCCCCTCCCCCTCTAATTGCTTACTCGGCTGATTCTGACCCTTGAGTGGCGGAAGGGGCAAAAAATGCCGCAGAGAGTGAAGCGGAGTCCGGACCCGGGTCGCCTGTTCTCAACGCGATGACTATGATCAGTACTGTAGTTCTCAGCAATAGCGTCGTTCACTTCGCGCCAGTCTCAACGCGTTCTTTGCCTTGAGGACAGGAGGTCAGCTAGAGAGCCGACGCACGTGCAGGCCAGGTTGAGGGGGTGGGGGAGGGGTGGGGGTGAGCGGTGTGGTGCAGTGAGCCGTGACCAGCACGGCATGAAGGTCCGTCATGGCTTCAACGGCCCGTGCAATGAGGGAGAAAGAATGACCCGTGCTTGTGTGGTGCAGAGAGGACACCACAAGGAGGTCAGATCGTACAACTGCATCTCAATACGCCAGTCAAAAAGTACAAGTGAAGTAGTCTACCCTGATCACACCCCACACCCACACACACACACACACACACACACACACACACACACACAACACATATCACATGCGTGGGCACACACACACACACACACACACACACACACACACACACACACACACACCACGCCAGCACGCGCGCAATCTCTCTCTCTCTCTCTCTCTCTCTCTCTCTCTCTCTCTCTCTCTCTCACACACACACACACACAACACACACACACACACACACACACACACCACATGCACGGGCGCAACTCTCGCACACACACACTCTCTCTCTCTCTCTCTCTCTCTCTCACACACACACACACACACACACACACACACACACACACCGCACACACATATACACACACACACACACACACACACACACGCACGCACGCACGCACGCAAACACACACACACGCACGCACGCATGCACGCACGCACACACACACGCGCGCGCGCGCGCGCGCGCATCTCTCTCTCTCTCTCTCTCTCTCTCTCTCTCTCTCTCTCTCTCTCTCTCTCGTCGCTATAGTCTTTATATAGACAGCACACTAAGAGCACTTAGCTATTGGTTCTCTTTACAACAGATGGAACTGAATAGAATACCCAAGCAAGCATATCTTTCCTTGATTAACAGCCTTATGAACAACACCGACGACAGAACGATAAAAAATAACTGGGCATATGATATAAAATGTTGTCTTGATAGATGTGGATTTTCTGAAGTGTGGTTAGTGGATGGGGTCGGAAATGTTAATATGTTTAAGAAGATTTTTAGGCAAAGGATGGTAGACTATTTTCAGCAAGACTGGGTTAGCAAATTAAATTCAAGTGATCGCTTTAACACCTATTATTCATTTAAGTCTCTTTTACAACCAGAACCGTATCTAACCTATTTAACGGTTAACAAATTTAAAGTGTATTTCACCAGATTTCGTCTTGGGTTAAACGACCTGAATATAAATAGCAGATACAAAGAAAATATCAAAGCATGTCCTTTTTGTAACCAACTTGAGAACGAACTCCACTTTCTATTCAGATGCAATGCTTATATGCCTTTCAGAGAAAAATACATACTGAAGCACAGACAATTTCAGAACGTGAACTCTATTCAACTGAAACAGTTACTTGCAAACGAAAATGTGCATATTACAAGAGATATTGCTATGTACATTTATTATGCATTGAAAAAAAGAGAAGAACTCGTATCCCATACAGTATGAATAATTAGTTACCCTCATAAAGAAGCATTATTAGTACATCGAAAAATATACTTTTGTTGTCGTTTCTCTCTTTTTTTCTCTCTATGTGTGCACTGCACCTCACATTGTTATAGGCCGGTGTCGTATATAATACTGTCGCTCATAAAATCGTGTCGCAGCGACAGTATTTCCCGGGAAATACTGCAGCTGGTTTGTGAAAAATTATCGCCGAGCGACTTGATTTCATAAAAATTGGTAGCGCGACAGGATTTCACGAGAAATGTCCATAAAATCGTGTCGTTGCCTAAAAATAAAATCATGTCGCAGCGACAGCATTTCATGTAAAAAAATTGCTGCCGTAGAAACGTTGTCGCTCTGAGACAGCATTTCCCGTAAAAAAACGACGTCGAAGACATATTCGGTCTCTGCCCCAACTCTACCCCCACCTCCCTCTCTCATGGTTTTACGTATCAGTTGCCACATTGTCTTTCTGTCTATGATTTTATTTGTGTCTGCTTGACTGTCGGTCTATCTTTCTGTCTCTATTTGTTTTTCTCGCTCATTCTCTCTATGTATCGCCCTTCCTCTATCTGTTTGACTCTCTTTAGTTTCACTCTGTCCATCAAACTGTCTGTCAGTTGGTCTCTGCCTTTCCCGCCCCCTCCTCTCTCTCTCTCTCTCTCTCTCTCTCTCTCTCTCTCTCTCTCTCTCTCTCTCTCTCTCTCTCTTATGTAAATCGGTGGTTCGATTCTACGTGAATGGATCGAAGAGAATCACACTTTCCTTCTACTTCACCAGACAAGACACAGGCACCTTACTGTGTCAGGGATCTGACTGTAGGCAGTGGGACCAGGAAGAGTGCCGGGTGCTCACAGACTTGGTGTCTGAGTACTGTCAGACTGAGGATGTACAGCATCTGCTGTCTGAACTGACTCGTCTTCCTATCTGCTTTGTTCAAGAGGAGTTTGCCATCATCCAGCCCTCAGCACCTGCACAAGACAACACACAGTTAGACAGCCCGTTTGTCCAGTCCCCAGGTCCTGTGATTGCTGCCAGTAGTGCAGTAACTGATTATCAATCAAATACGGAAGATGTGTTTGGTTTCAGTACGCACATGTCTTCAGAAGAGACTGACACTGGAACTGTAGCTAGCTCCCGTGTTAACGCTCAGCCTGCACAGGTCACACCCACTGGGACTGAAGGGGAGTCTGTCCGTGTCAAAGGCACTCAACATGACACACCAAGTGGTCAAAGCAGTGATATACGTAAGAAGCGTAGTAAACGTCAGAGACGACGCACACTGTGTCCAAAAAGACTGTTTGACAGAGCCACCAGCGACAAACTTCAGGTATTGGAGGACAATCAGGACACACTGGCCGCTGAACTTTCTGAATATCAGAACAAACTTATTTCATATCTAGAAGATATGAAAATAGCGGTTAAAAATGAAATTAAGCATTACATCAGTCAAAAAATAGAAACTCTGATAGAGTCAATGGGTCATTTTCAGAAACGCTTCAACAGCTTAGAAAGCCAGTTAAACACTATCTGTAAAGAGAATCATTCATTGAAAACACAATTAGGAACCCTCCAATCTCAGATAAAAACTCCGATGGAAAAGGCTCGCACTACCACCACTTCCACTCAGTATGACACAGCAGACATCCAGCTAGCGGAAGAAAACCTCTTTCCTGACATCCGCGATCCTTCAACTCTAAGTGATGAGGAACACCCACGTAACATTGCACATAGTCTTGAAATGTGTACAAACAATACATCCTCCTCCAGGACATCCTTGAAGCAAAATAGCCCTGTTACACATCAAACACCATCAACACCTGTTTCTACTCACAATTCCTTTCAGGTCTTAGGCGAGGACAGTGCCGACACTATTGAACAGAAATGTGACCAAAACGATTCTAGTATACATGAGGGTAAAACAGATACTGATCAAAACCTTCATCTTCAATCAGCCACTCAGGAGAAGTCCCCAGCGCAAATTTTACGTGAAATAAAGATTCCTGGGTATTTTTCTTCGGTCCTCATAGGTGACTCAGTCCTGAGGTATATCGATCCAAGACGTCTTGGCAGTGAGAAAGACAGGGTATTCAAACTGTGTGTTCCCGGGATGACAATGAAGGATTTGATGCTGTGGCTAGGCGCAATACCAGACAAACTCACCTACATCCGGCATGTGATTGTCCATGTAGGCGTTAACGATTGCCCCGCTGGCCCTGTGCCCATGACACAGTGGACAGAACTTATCAATCTCTGCAAGATCTCCTTCCCTTCAGCTGTCATCACCTTCAGCTCCATCGTCCCAGCACGAGGACGTCACCCTTTTAACAACTCGATCTTTCCCTCCAACAGAACCCTGCGCACAGCCTGCATTGCTGCTGAAATCAACCTGATCGACAATCATGATACTTTTATTACTAAGAATGGTGCCCCAAGACTCGCATATTACAAAGCTCCTGTTCACCCCAGTCTTAAAGGTACTGCAAAACTAGCCATCAATTTTATGCAGTTTTTGCCACGTTTTTCCCGTCAGGCCAACAGCCGACATGGTGAAGGTGGCCTTTCGTCACAGCGACAGCCCGAAAGTGATGGGCAAATGGAGCAGCGGCCAGATGCTTTTGATAGCACCCAGCACGGTGGCAGGGTAAACTCACGCCCTGAGTTTGGTCAGTGTTCAGGACGTGGTGGCTATGCGGCTGGCACCCCCTCCATCTCTTCCATGATCCACTATCCCATGCTGCCGTCCCAGAGACAGGGAGGATGGACCGACCCCAGGCTACACCAGGCTCAACCTGAGGACGCCGTTCCCGTTCGACGTGTTCCGCAGCAGCAGCGCTACGACGCCGTCGAGGCCTTTCAGCCTCCCATCAACACAGAGCCTGGTCCCTCACAGCAGCATTACAACACCACTGAGGCCTATCAGCCTCCCATCAACACAGAGCCTGGTCCCTCACAGCAGCATTACAACACCACTGAGGCCTATCAGCCTCCCTTCAACACAGAGCCTGGTCCCTCACAGCAGCATTACAACACCACTGAGGCCTATCAGCCTCCCTTCAACAGGGGGCCTGCTCTTTCACAGCAGCTGTATACCAACGTGGGCGAGGCCTTCCAGCGTTTGATCTCCAGTCAGCCTCAGGACAACAGGACTGTCCCAGTACATGAAGCCAGCCGTGCTCCCTACCCCCTATTCCCCAACCAGTCCCAGGCCTCACTCCAAGGACCCTGGTGTCCGTCCGTTTCATACCCACCTCCCACTTCTCAGAATCCTGTTCTAGCCACAGAGGGCCACTGGAAGACTGTCCCACCAAGCTGCCAGCGAAGCTTCCAGAACCCAGTGGCACCTGTGCCTCCCCTTACCGCCTGGTGTGTTGAAGATACGTCCCAGCAGACTGGAGAGTACGCCCTCCAACTGCTGAACATGGCGTCACAGCTCCTGAACCAGTCCAGACTTCAGTAGTTTCCATATACACCACCCTGATTATATGACTGTCTAAATTAAAATGGGTGGAAATTGTGTTGTTTGTGGTGTAGTTGTGTGTGTGTGTGTGTGTGTGTGTGTGTGTGTGTGTGTGTGTGTGTGTGTGTGTGTGTGTGTGTGTGTGGGTGTGCACTCGCGCATGCGCACATGCGTGCACGTGTTTTTGTATGTATTGAGAAAAAGTAAGGGGTGGGGGTTGAACGAGCGGGGGCGGGGTGGAGCGGGAACGGGAAGGGGGAGGGCGAGAGAATGAAGCAGTAAGAATGGTATACTATCAAATATTAAATGTAAAGAGAATGAAGCAGTAAGAATGGTACACTATCAAATATTAAATGTAAAGAGAATGAAGCAGTAAGAATGGTGTACTGTCAAATATTAAATGTAAAGAGAATGAAGCAGTAAGAATGGTGTACTGTCAAATATTAAATGTAAAGAGTAACCACGTGAAATTTATCAACGAATCAGATAGTTCCTTGTTTCCTTTGCCTGATTTGGTATTAACAAAAATAATTCAAATGTCACTGGTGTAAAAACATGTTCATCGATATGATAATAGTTAAGGATTTCCATGTATATTACGAGAGAAAGAGAGGAAGAGAGAGAGAGAGAGAGAGAGAGAGAGAGAGAGAGAGAGAAGAGAGAGAGAGAGAGAGAGAGAGAGAGAGAGCATGTGTGAGGGTATGTGAGTGCGTATGTGTATGCGCGGATGTGCACGTAAGTGTTGGCGCTCGCGGTGACGCGCGCAGCCACGTGCGCGAGGATATTGATACCGGACCCTGGTAATCGGAATGACAAGTGAACTCTATTCTGTTTTTGGTTCACGGCGTTTGTGTTTCGTCCCCGGATTGCTGATATTGCTATTTCTTGCGGAGTTTTGTCGCATATTGTTGTAGCTATAAAATTATCCTTACTGACTTCTTTAAGGCAGCTGATTTTTTTTTTCTGCCTTTTTTTTTATTGTTCTTTTGTTTTGTTGTTGTTGTCGTTGCTAAAATTCATCTACAACAGGTGTTCCTGCTATTTGACTATTATTCTACTCGTTTATCTGTAGTGTTGTGTAATCCGTAGAGTGTATTTGTAAATCAATTTCATGTATAATGAGTGAATGGTTGTCTAAATTCGGCTTGAAAATAGGCTATTTAAACGTGTGTCATCTTTTAAACAAAATTTCTGATGTTCCCAACATTTTTGTCCAATTCCGATAACTGTTTCCATTGTTTTTGTTTTTCTGAATCTCGACTTTCCAATATAGTGCCTGATAATTTAGTTTCAATCCAAGGTTATAATACTATAAGAAGAGATCCAAAGACAAAGCTTGAAACAGGTTTAGTGGCCTATATTCACAACTCGATTAATTATAAACAGATCAACAGTTTGGATAAATATAACATAGAATGCATATGGATAGAAATCTATGTGAAGGGTACTAAACCGATTTTGTTAGGCTGCTTATATAGAAATCCTAACGAACGTATTGAATGGTCCGATCGTTTCGAACATATGATGGAAGATGTCTCAATGCGTTCGTCTGACATTATAGTTTTAGGAGATTTTAACATTGATCTACTTAAACCACACGATGAATGGAAACGGGTTTATGAATTACAGAATTTGACACAGCTAATTAACACACCGACAAGAAAAAATCTATCCTCCGAAACACTAATTGACCATATATACGCAACAAACCCATTTAATATTATAGAAACATCTGTGCCTGTATACGGTCTCAGTGATCACTTTCCAATTTGTCTAACATGGTCCAAAAAGGGGGTTCAAATTCCAAGAAATGTTCACAAATGTATATCTTTTCGAAGCTATAGAAAATTCGATACTAACAATTTCTTGTCCGATTTGTGTAACGCAAATTTTTCTGAGGTGTATCAGTACAATGATCCTGATGGAGCACTGGCTGCATGGTATGACATATTTATCTCTGTCTTTAACAAACATGTGCCATCGGTAACTAAATGTGTCAAACCAAGGGGTAAGCCACCGTGGTATAATGAAAACAATCGATAAGGCCATTAATTTCCGAGATATTCTATTGCAAACAAATGGTAAAGATGATAATTTTAAAAAGCAAAGAAATAAGGTAACCGATATGAAAAGAGCCGCCAAAAAGAAATATTTCAGTGACCTTATTTCCCGTAAAGAAGATTCAAAATCGATCTGGAAAGCTATTAATGAGCTCTCCGGTAAAACCTTGTCATCTAGTGCTCCTTCTGAGAGAACATTGTCTGCTCAACTCTTAAATGATCACTTCACAACTGTTGCAGAAAAGACGATCAAAGCTGACTGTTCAAAAGACAATGACCTACTTGAGCTAATAACGTACTGTGTATCAAAAAACATAAAATCTAATCTTCAAATCGAGTTTATTGGTGTACATGATGTTTATAAGGAATTGTGTTCATTAAATCAGTCCAGTTCTCGAGGTTTAGATGATATAGATGGTAACATTTTGAAAATTGCTGCTCCGATTATATCAGAGCATCTTACATATATTTACAATCTTTCCATTGATAAAGGTTTTTATCCACAATCCTTCAAAGATGCTAAAGTTTTACCTTTTTTGAAATCTGGTGATCCCATTGATCCTTCTAACTATAGACCTATCTCTATCCTATCTATTCTATCTAAACCCCTTGAAAAACACATCAAATGCAACATCCACAAACATTTCATGAAATACAATTTATTACATTCTAATCAAAGCGGATTTAGAGAAAATCATTCTTGTCACACCTTGCTCACTAATATAATTGAGCAATGGCATTTAAACATAAACAATGATTTCTTCACAGGAACAATTTTTGTCGACTTCGCTAAAGCATTTGACACTATAGATCACAATCTACTGTTAAGAAAATTAACATTGTATGGTTTATCCGCTGAAGCTCTAAAACTCATTCCCTCATTTCTCAACTGTAGGCGACAAGTAGTCTTTAAAAATTCCGTTACTTCCTCACTTATGCCAGTAAATTATGGCGTTCCCCAAGGGTCAGTCCTGGGGCCTATCTTATTCTCAGTTTATATAAATGATCTTCCTTTACATATATCTTCTCCCTGTGAGCTTTTTGCTGATGACACTACTCTCCATAATAAAGACAACGATGCTGACTCAGTATGTATCAAATTACAGAATGATCTTAATAAACTTGCAAAGTGGACTAATCTGAATCATATGGCCCTCCATCCTCAAAAGTCTAAATTTATGATTACTACAACCAGACAAAAACGTCAAAATATGAAAGCTGATTTGTTTAAAATACGTATACAGGATAAAGTCTTAGAAGAAGTTAAATCACACAAATTATTAGGCCTTACAGTTGATAATAATCTTTCATGGTCTAATCACATTTCTGATTTGTCTAAAAGGTTATCTAAAAAATTATTCTTGCTGAACCGAATCAAGAATGTCCTCGATCAACATACTAGAAAGTTATATTTCTATGCATATGTACAACCAGACATTAACTACGTCTCTACATGCTGGGATTTAGCCAGCAAAAATTGCTTAAAACCACTAGAAAGCATGTACAGACGCGCTATTAAGCTGGTACTCTTGAAATCTTCTCTACAAGCTAGTGATTATAAAGATCTTAACATTCTACCATTCGATCAAAATTGCTGCTTTAATAAAGCTGTCTTTATGTATAAAATTATTAATAATCTTGCGCCACCTTATCTTCATGACAAATTCCCATTAATCAAAATTCGAGGCAAAAAATATCCTATATACCCCTCGACCACGAACTGATCTTTTCAAGTCATCCCTTATTTACTCTGGTAGTAAATTATGGAATGAAATACCTACACATTTAAAGCAGAAAAATAGTTTAGCATCGTTTAAAAAAGCGTATTTCAAATACCTCATAGACCAGTTGTAAATTATGTTTCACTTAACTGCATATTCTCCCAAGTTTGACGTTCCTTTTGACACAAACAAGTTGTAGCAGCCTCAGTTGGCCTTCGTGGTCGGCTGGGCTATAAGCCATATGACATGATTGTCTTATGAAATGTTTATGTATGCCTATGTGATGTTTACGTATGTCCAGTGTTGTGTGTGTGTGTGTGTGTGTGTGTGTGTGTGTGTGTGTGTGTTGTGTGTGTGTGTGTGTGTGTGTGTGTGTTGTGCGTGCGTGCAATACGTTATAATAAGATTGCTTACTATTTCTATAAAACAACAAAAAAAAATTGTTGTTTTTCTTATTGCTGTGTTTAATTTTGTCAAATCGACGTAACTGTTCCTTTTGGTTACTGTCATTTTGAGGGCATAGCGTAAAAAAGCTTCCAGCTTATCTATTCACCCTCATTAAAGATTTCGAGTTTCGAGTTTCGAGTTTCTCTCTCTCTCTCTCTCTCTCTCTCTCTCTCTCTCTCTCTCTCTCTCTCTCTCTCTCTCTCTCTCTCTCTCTCTCTGGACGTGCAAGCATGTGTGCGTATATGTGGAGAGAGCGCGACGATGTGTGTGTGTGTGTGTGTGTGTGTGTGTGTGTGTGTGTGTGTGTGTGTGTGTGTGTGTGTGTGTGTGTGTGTGTGTGTGTGGACCCTGAAACAACTGCATTCATGCTGAAATATATCTGTGATTCATTTGTCCATAATCATGTAATCTCTCTCTCTCTCTCTCTCTCTCTCTCTCTCTCTCTCTCTCTCTCTCTCTCTCTCTCTCTCCCCCCTTCCTCCTTCCCTTCCCCTAGACAACTGAATAGAACCCTTAAGACTTCTCCTCACAAACCTTGCAAGTTACACAATAATCTCTTTGTAAAAGCGTATGTGCGTGTTTTGAGTTTGTTTGTGTATGCCCGCGCATGCGCGTTTACGTGTTCCACGTGTGTGTGTGTGTGTGTGTGTGTGTGTGTGTGTGTGTGTGTGTGTGTGTGTGTGTGTGTGTGTTGTGTCTAAGAGAGAGAGAGAGAGAGAGAGAGAGAGAGAGAGAGAGAGAGAGAGAGACTACGCACACACGCATGTACACACGAATGCGTGGGCACACACGCACACAAGCTCACACACATACATTTCCTCACTCATGCACTTCCTTACAGTACAGGAGGGACACAAACCGTTAAGGAGGTATGATAGGTCAGAGATGGATGGAGCAGAGAGGAGGTCAAAGCCGAGGGAACAAATCATATAATTATCCCCATAATATTACATAATAGGGTGACAGGGCTATGTGAATGTCAATATGGATAGACATGGGAAGACATATGGATAGTCATGGGAAGACAACGAGAGACATGAAATCGTATAATAGCTGCACTCTTATATTATGGATATCCTAATTCGTTACATGCTACACTCAACTCTTAAAACTCCTTTCCTTCTACCTCAAATGTCTCCGAATTTCTGATTTGGATCTTGTTTTAAAGAAGAAACAAAAAAGAAAAAAAAAAGGAAATGATGTGTAGTAGTTCCATGGCATTATAGTATACTTATTACAAGTTGCAGCTTTTGGACTGCTCATTATTAATAGGCCTAAATAGTGTACGACGAACAAAGAGAAATAATTATGACAATGATATATGAGAAATTTGCGTTATTAGCTATTTAATCGCTTCGACCTTATTGGACTATGTGACCTTTCTACTTCTTAACTTCGCGGCATCACAAAACGAACACATGTCTTTGATCTTGGTCAAAAGGAACTTCATCTTTTGAAAATTTCGGTTCTGTCTCCTACCGCAAGACTTGAGAGGTTCAAGATCAAGCTTCGTCGGCAGTGTGTGCGTGCGCGCGCGCGTGTGTGCGTGTGTGGCATCCACTTGTTTAGAAGAAACATCCAAATATTGATGGTGCTTTGAATGTTTCTTTTTGTTTTCGAACATTAATTCGTTTGTCTTTTTTAAAAGAAGCCATCCAAAACAAAAGATAATTTATATAAATGTGTTATGTTTCACATTTTGAACATGATTATATTTAGGCCTTAGGTGCCTTAAAACGAGCGTAATGAAAGAAACCCCATTTTGAACGTTACGTTCTGCATTTTTTTCTGTGTTGTTTATGTCATTAAACTAGATAAAAGCTTTAGAAGAGAAGTGGATGATCCTTCAACCAAATACTATGTTAATTAATTTCAAATCACGGCTTCCTTGGAGCTTTGGATGCCTTAAAAGGACTGCAGTAAAACAAAGCCAAATGATACCCGAAGCTCTGCATTATGGCCTCTGATCACGTTTGGGTTACTTGTGACTAAAATGGGTTACTTTGACTCGTTTGTAAATTCATGATTTTAAGTGCCCTAGAAGCACTGCAATTAAAGCAAGACAACTGAAACTGTCTGTTCTGCGACTTGGCTTGTATTAGCTTTTAGACTCTATTATGTTTGTGCTTCTGTTCTGACAATTAAGGATAATCATTTACTCTTTAAGTTTAGTTTATGAATGTGTTGAGACCTTAGGTGCCTTTAAACGGATTATCGAACAAGCTCACACATCTTATATGGCCAACAGACAAACAATATTGGTTTGGGTTTATGAATAATGCGTGTCGGTTAATATAGGCCCGTGGCCCAATATTTACCACTCCCTGGTCCATTTAACCCGAAATGATGTCTAAAGTGGGTTTCCTTTTCTTTAAGAATTTTATTATTTCTTATGTAGAACTTTTTGAAATAAAGATAGCCATTTGATGGCTGTACTATATGAAGCTCTTATGGTAAGCTTTACAAATAATTAACCTTGAGTGAAGTAAAATTAGTGAGAGGTAAGACTGCATTTCTTAGGGGTTCTAATTTATCCAATCTTCCCCTACTTTCGTTGTGCTGAATGTCCTAGGCCTACGATATTGATAATAACATCACATTTCACAACACACACACACACACACACACACACACACACACACACACACACACACACACACACACGTTCACAAACGCACACACACACACACACACACACACACACACACACACACACACACACACACACACACACACACACACATTCACAAACACACACACACACACACACACACACACACACACACACACACACACACACACACGAATGGAAATTTGACTTTCGTCAAAAACATTTATGATACAAAAATTACTTGCGACAATTTTTTATTCCATGGCAGGCTACATTATTTTCTGTGATATTTTGACGCTCAACCGCGGCGACGTTTTTTTCACTTTGCAGAAAAAATAGTCGCTGTGAAATATGAACGCTGCGACCATATCTCACAGGAAATGTTAACTCTAGCAGTAAGATTTCATGTGAAAATGTGTCGCAAGAGACAGCATTCACTGACTACAATATTTCACAGTGTCCTGTCGCAAAAAACTGTCGCAAAATTTCGAGCGACAGTATTTTATGGACAGCTACACTATTCTATAGGACATTTTTCGTGAAAAGTTGTCGCGCGACAAATTTTTCCAGAACATATTGTCGCTGCAACAATATTTCACGTGAAACGCTATCGCTGCGATACAATTCCACGGCGACAGTATTATATACGACACCAGAGGCCTGAAACATTACAATTGTGTTCAGTTGTGTTCAATTGTGTTCAATTGTGTTCAATTGTTCTCTCTCTCTCTCTCTCTCTCTCTCTCTCTCTCTCCACACACACACACACACACACACACACACACACACACACACACACACACACAAGCACGCGCACACACACACACACACACACACACACACACACACACACACACACACACACACACACACACACACAACACATGCGCGGGGGCACACACACACACGCACACACACACACCTCTCTCTCTCTCTCTCTCTCTCTCCTCTCTCTCACACACACACACACACACACACACACACACACGCACGCACACACACACACACACACACCACACACACACACACACACACACACACACACACACAGTCAGTCAGACAGATAGACAGGCGGAGGGAGTGACGGACGGAGAGAGAGAGAGAGAGAGAGAGAGAGAGAGAGGCAGACAGACAGACAGACAGACAGACAGACAGACAGACAAACAGACGCAGACAGACAGACAGACAGACGAAGACAGCGGTGTGGCCACACCATGTGGTGGTGATGGTGGTGATGATTTTCTTATCCTACAAAGACGCCACTAAATTATCGAATGAAATGTAAAACTGATTGTTATCATATTTTTTTGTTTAACCAACCAACGCATCCCTATATTTCCTTTTTTTTAACCAACCAACGCATCTCTATATTTCCTCTTTTTTTACCAACCGACGCATCCTTATACTTCCTTTTTTTCTTGTTTGACCAACCGACGCATCCCTATATATATAATATAATATATATATATATATATAATATATATATATATATATATATATATATATATATATATATATATATATATATATATTTTTTTTTTTTTTTTTTTTACCAACCGACGCCTCCCTATATTTTCTTTTTTTTTTTTTTTTTACCAACCGACGCACCCCTATATTTCTTTTCTTTTTTCTTTACCAACCGACGCATCCCTATATTTCTTTTTTTTTTTTTAACCAACCGATGCATCCCTATATATATATATATATATATATATATATTTTTTTTTTTTTTTTACCAAGTGACGCATCCCTATATTTCTTTTTTTTTTTTTTTTTTTTACCAACCGACGCATCCCTATATTTCTTTTTTTTTTTTTTAACCAACCGACGCATCCCCATATTTCCTTTTTTTTTGTTTTATCAGCCGACGCATCTCTCTATTTAATTTTTTTTCACAAACTGACGCATCCCTATATTTCCTTTGTTTTCAGTTTACCAACCAACGCATTTCTATATTTCTTTTTTTTTTTTTTTAAGTGACTCTTTCATATCAATAGTTTTCAGATTAACTACACATTTTTTACCCCTGTCCCCACGTACACCCAACTCCTCCTACACTGGCCAAACTGCAGACTGCATGGTCTAATTCCTTACTAAGTACATACTTCCAGACACCTACCCAGTGGAGGCGTCTCCAACCATATGCATTGGACAGAGGAAGACTACTTGTTCCCCTTTGTCACAGGAAGACTGCTCGCTCCCCTGTTCCCCTTTGTCACAGGAAGATTGCTTGTTCCCCTGTTCCCCTATGTCACAGGAAGACTGCTTGTCCCACTGTTCCCCTTTGTCACAGGAAGACTGCTTGTTTCACTGTTCCCCTTTGTCACAGGAAGACTGCTCGCTCCCCTGTTCCTCTATGTCACAGGAAGACTGCTTGTTCCTCTATGTCACAGGAAGACTGCTTGTCCCACTGTTCCCCTTTGTCACATGAAGACTGCTTGTCTCACTGTTCCCCTTTGTCAGAGGAAGACCGCTTGTTCCTTTGTTCCCCTTTGTCACAGGAAGACTGCTTGTTCCTTTGTTCCCCTTTGTCACAGGAAGACCGCTTGTCTCACTGTTCCCCTTTGTCACAGGAAGACTGCTTGTCTCACTGTTCCCCTTTGTCACAGGAAGACTGCTTGTCCCACTGTTCCCCTTTGTCAAGGGAAGACTGCTTGTCTCACTGTTCACCTTTGTCACAGGAAGATTGCTTGTCCCATTGTTCCCCTTTGTCACAGGGAGTCTGGTTGTTCCTCTTTGTCACAGGAAGACTGCTTGTCTCACTGTTCCCCTTTGTCACAGGAAGACTGCTTGTCTCACTCTTCCCCTTTGTCACAGGAAGACTGCTTGTCCCACTGTTCCCTTTTGTCACAGGAAGACTGCTTGTCCCACTGTCCCTCTTTGTCACAGGAAGACTGCTCGCTCCCCTGTTCCTGAATGTCACTGGAAGACTGCTTGTCTCACTGTTCCCCTTTGTCACAGGAAGACTGCTTGTCTCACTGTTTCCCTTTGTCACAGGAAGACTGCTTATCCCACTGTTCCCGTTTGTCACAGGAAGACTGCTTGTCCCACTGTTCCCCTTTGTCACAGGAAGACTGCTTCTTCCACTGTTCCCCTTTGTCACAGGAAGGTTGCTTCTATCACTGTTCCCCTTTGTCACAGGAAGACTGCTTATCCCACTGTTCCCCTTTGTCACAGGCAGACTGCTTGTCCTACTGTTCCCCTTTGTCACAGGAAGACTGCTTGTCCACTGTTCCCCTTTGTCACAGGAAGACTGCTTGTTCCACTGTTCTGTTCCCATTTGTCACAGGAAGACTGCTTGTTCCACTGTTCCCCTTTGTCAAGGGAAGACTGCTTGTCTCACTGTTCCCCTTTGTCACAGGAAGACTGCTTGTTCCTTTCTCCCTTTTTGTCACAGGAAAACTGCTTGTTCCCCTGTTCCCCTTTGTCACAGGAAGACTGCTTGTTCCCCTGTTCCCATTTGTCACAGGAAGACTGCTTGTCCACTGTTCCCCTTTGTCACAGGAAGACTGCTTGTCCCACTGTTCCCCTTTGTCAAGGGAAGACTGCTTGTCTCACTGTTCCCCTTTGTCAAGGGAAGACTGCTTGTCTCATTGTTCCCCTTTGTCACAGGAAGACTGCTTGTTCCTCTTTGTCACAAGAAGACTGCTTGTCCCACTGTTCCCCTTTGTCACAGGAAGACTGCTTGTCTCACTCTTCCCCTTTGTCACAGGAAGACTGCTTGTCCCACTGTTCCCCTTTGTCACAGGAAGACTGCTTGTCCCACTGTTCCCCTTTGTCACAGGAAGACTGCTTGTCCCACTGTTCCCCTTTGTCACAGGAAGACTGCTTGTCCCACTGTCCCTCTTTGTCACAGGAAGACTGCTCGCTCACCTGTTCCTGAATGTCACTGGAAGACTGCTTGTCTCACTGTTCCCCTTTGTCACAGGAAGACTGCTTGTCTCATTGTTCCCCTTTGTCACAGGAAGACTGCTTGTCCCACTGTTCCCCTTTGTCACAGGAAGACTGCTTGTCCCACTGTTCCCCTTTGTCACAGGAAGACTGCTTGTTCCACTGTTCCCCTTTGTCACAGGAAGGTTGCTTCTATCAATGTTTCCCTTTGTCACAGGAAGACTTCTTGTCCTACTGTTCCCCTTTGTCACAGGAAGACTGCTTGTCCACTGTTCCCCTTTTTCACAGGAAGACTGCTTGTCCCACTGTTCCCCTTTGTCACAGGAAGACTGCTTGTTCCACTGTTCCCCTTTGTCACAGGAAGACTGCTTGTCTCACTCTTCCCCATTGTCACAGGAAGACTGCTTGTTCCTTCGTCCCCCTTTGTCACAGGGAGACTGCTTGTCCCACTGTTCCCCTTTGTCACAGGAAGACTGCTTGTTCCCCTTTGTCACAGGAAGACTGCTTGTCCCACTGTTCCCCTTTGTCACAGGAAGACTGCTTGTCTCACTGTTTCCCTTTTTCACAGGAAGACTGCTTGTTTCACTTTGTCACAGGAAGACTGCTTATCCAACTGTTCCCCTTTGTCAAGGGAAGACTGCTTGTCCCACTGTTGCCCTTGTCACAGGAAGGTTGCTTCTCCCACTGTTGCCCTTTGTCACAGGAAGACTGCTTGTTCCACTGTTCCCCTTTGTCACAGGAAGACTGCTTGTCCACTGTTCCCCTTTGTCACAGGAAGACTGCTTGGCTCACTGTTCCCCTTTGTCACAGGCAGACTGCTTGTTCCACTGTTCCCCTTTGTCACAGGAAGACTGCTTGTTCCACTGTTCCCATTTGTCACAGGAAGACTGCTTGTTCCTTTGTTCCCCTTTGTCACAGGAAGACTGCTTGTCCCCTGTTCCCCTTTGTCAGAGGAAGACTGCTTGTCCCACTGTTCCCCTTTGTCACAGGGAGACTGCTTGTTCCCCTTTGTCACAGGAAGACTGCTTGTCCCACTGTTCCCTTTGTCACAGGAAGACTGCTTGTTCCCCTTTGTCACAGGAAGACTGCTTGTCCCACTGTTCCCCTTTGTCACAGGAAGACTGCTTGTTCCCCTTTGTCACAGGAAGACTGCTTGTCCCACTGTTCCCCTTTGTCACAGGAAGACTGCTTGTCTCACTGTTCCCCTTTGTCACAGGAAGACTGCTTGTCCCACTGTTCCCCTTTGTCACAGGAAGAGTGTTTGTCCCACTGTTCCCCTTTGCCACAGGAAGACTGCTTGTCCCACTGTTCCCCTTTGTCACAGGAAGACTGCTTGTCTCACTGTTCCCCTTTGCCACAAGAAGACTGCTTGTCCCACTGTTCCCTTTTGTCACAGGAAGAGTGTTTGTCCCACTGTTCCCCTTTGTCACAGGAAGACCGCTTGTCCCACTGTTTCCCTTTGTCACAGGAAGACTGCTTGTCCCACTGTTCCCCTTTGTCACAAGAAGACCGCTTTTCCCA
>CM065716.1:118199409-118206909 GCA_033310375.1 Conus canariensis
CGTCTGTCACGTGTAGATAGGAATATATTGACTGTCTATCATGTGTAGATAGGAATATATTGACTGTCTATCATGTGTAGATAGGAATATATTGACTATCATGTGTAGATAGGAATATATTGACTGTCTATCATGTGTAGATGGGAATATATTGACTGTCTATCATGTGCAGACAGGAATATATTGACTGTCTATCAGGTCTTTGGCATAGGATGGCAGTAACAGAGAATTATCGTTTTTACTGAGGTCTCTATAGGAGTAGATGATTTCAGCCTGCTCTGCCAACCAAGAAGGATGAGAACTGGTTGGGACAGCAGCAATGCCATGAAGAGACAGGTTACAGCTGTCACAAAACGGGGGAACACAATCATCTGAGGACATCTGTGTTCTGCAAGTTGATCTATGCTATGGTGGTTTCCGTCATGAGCGTTGAGGTGGTTCTTCAGGTTTCACATCAAATCAGATTGGCCAAACACTCTGTGTGTGTGTGTGTGTGTGTGTGTGTGCGTGCGTGCGTGCGTGCGTGCGTGCGTGCGTGCGTGCGTGCGTGCGTGCGTTGGTGTGTGTGTGTGTGTGTGTGTGTGTGTGTGTGTGTGTGTATGGCATGCACAATCACATCTATGGACACTCCGTATTACACACCTGCATCGTTTCATTGGTGCACATGTACCAGTGCACATACGTTTGCAGTAAAAATAGGGGCTCCTGAGAGATTCCAGGTTTGTTATTTGTGTCGACGCGTGTTTGGTCATTTTGCCTGCCATTACAAAGGCCCAGAATGAGTGTGCCCTTTCTTTAGGAGTCTGCGCAGTGTTGGCCTGGAGATTATTCCAACATCTGTTTGGTTAGCGATTTCATTTGCTCTTCATTTAAGTCGAGATGTGCACTCACTTACTCTCGTGATGTTGAGCATTGAAAGATGGTCTGTTGTGTAGTGGTTTGATCTTATTTGTTGAGGCGATTCTTTAGGTTTCATATCACATCAGATCGGCCAAGCTGTAATCCAGTTCTTATCATTGCCTTGTCTACCAGTGTGTCTGCGCTCTCCTTTCTTTTGACACCTGCGGCGTCAGGGCAGTACCTCCACACAAGTATCTCCAATGGAAGACTGCACATTACTTCATACCATGCTCAGGGCAGTACCTCCACACAAGTCTCTGCAATGGAAGGCTGCACATTACTTCATACCATGCTCAGAGCAGTCTCTCCAATGGAAGACTGCACATTACTTCATACCATGCTCAGAGCAGTCTCTCCAATGGAAGACTGCACATTACTTCATACCATGCTCAGGGCAGTACCTCCACACAAGTCTCTGCAATGGAAGGCTGCACATTACTTCATACCAAGCAATAGTTTCCCACTCCTCTCTCTACGTTCTGAAGCAGGTTCGTGGAGTCAGTCAGTATCATGGCTTGTTGAGTTCGAAGTAGGATACTGTAGGATAAGCCATAAACTGTTGGTAAAAGTAGGACAGTGTGTGCATACGTCGTGATTTGTAGGTATTATGATACTGCAGGGATAAGTCATGAACAGTAGATAAAAGTAGATATTGTAGAACAGGTCATGAATCGAAGGTAAAAATCAGACGTTATAGGGATAGGTTATGAAATGTAGGTCATACATGGATAGTGTGTAGAGATAGGTCATGAACTGTAGGTAAAAATAGGATAGGATTGTAAGGATAGGTCGTGGTTTATACGACAGAGAGAGAGAGAGAGAGAGAGAGAGAGAGAGAGAGAGAGAGAGAGAGACAGAGAGAGACAGAGAGAGACAGAGAGGACAGAGAGACAGAGAGAGACAGAGACAGACAAGACAGACAGACAGACAGAGCAATGACAGTCCTTTTCATTCACAAGAGCCACTAACAAAGTTTTTGACTGCTGTAGTCAGACCCTGTTCTCACCTCCTCCCCCCCCCCCCCCCACGAACGCCCTCCCTCCCTATCCAAGCACACCCAACCTCATCAATACCTCCTTCCTACTTCTCCTCCTCCTCCTCCTCCTCTCTCTCTCTCTCTCTCTCTCTCTCTCTCTCTCTCTCTCTCTCTCTCTCTCTCTCTCCCTCTCTCTCAAATCCTACCGTTTTCTCTCACCATCACCCCAATGTTACCTATAGCAACCCCACCCCACCTCAAAAACCTTAGAATAGATGGTGACATTAACGTCCTGTTGGTCCAAGCCTCTGAGGTCTTCACCAGACACCCAGCCCCCCCAAGCCTCTGGGCTCACCAACAACCCCCCCCCCCCCCCCCCCTCGTCTCCTCCCTCGCCTTTTCCACTGTGGAGTCGGCCCTTGCCCTGTGCTGTGGGAGCCGACCGCAAGGGTCAGTGAATGGTCAGCTGACCGGCGCTATCTCACTGCCCATTCATCAGGTCCACACCACCCAGCCCTTATTTTCTGCAGAACCTGTTATACCTCTCTCTCTCTCTCTCTCTCTCTCTCTCTCTGCTACCCTTCCTCTTCCTCTCCTCTCCCACCACACCAACACCCTCACTCTCTTCTTTCACATCACTGACCGCAGTCCTTGGTCAGTACTACGGGGAAAAGAGGTCAAAGGCGAAGCAGAAGATGGACGGAGGGGCAGGGAGGGGAGAGGGTGGAGTTGGGGGAGGGAGAGTGTGGGTAGCGTGGTGGTTCGCCCCAGTCCATGAAGCTAGAGCAGTCAAAGAGGTGGAGCAGACGAGATAGGTTCTCGCATCCCTCAGCCATTATTGGCACGTGCCGGTCAGTGACCTCTCCGGGGCGTCACAGTCATCACGAGTCAAAAAGAGAATCGTTCAACTGGCTAGGCTGCCCTCATTGGTTACCATGTATGTCATAGGCTGCTCAATGAGGGCGGCCCCCTTACCTGCACGTAGCCTTTGCGTTCTCCTGCCTTTCTTCCTTCAGACTTGACAATGTGACATTGTCACCAACAAAGTATGGATATTGTCAGCAACAAAGTATGGATAAAGTTTGGATATAGTCAGCAACAAAGTATGGATATTGTCAGCAACAAAGTATGGATATTGTCAGCAACAAAGTATGGATAAAGTATGGATATTGTCAGCAACAAAGTATGGATATTGTCAGCAACAAAGTATGGATAAGATATGGATATTGTCAGCAACAAAGTATGGATATTGTCAGCAACAAAGTATGGATATTGTCAGCAACAAAGTATGGATAAAGTATGGATATTGTCAGCAACAAAGTATAGATATTGTCAGCAACAAAGTATGGATAAAGTATGGATATTGTCAGCAACAAAGTATGGATATTGTCAGCAACAAAGTATGGATATTGTCAGCAACAAAGTATGGATATTGTCAGCAACAACGTATGGATAAAGTATGGATATTGTCAGCAACAAAGTATGGATATTGTCAGCAACAAAGTATGGATATTGTCAGCAACAAAGTATGAATATTGTCAGCAACAAAGTATGGATAAAGTATGAATATTGTCAGCAACAAAGTATGGATATTGTCAGCAACAAAGTATGGATATTGTCAGCAACAAAGTATGGATAAAGTATGGATATTGTCAGCAACAAAGTATGGATAAAGTTTGGATATGGTCAGCAACAAAGTATGGATATTGTCAGCAACAAATGGATATTGTCATCAACAAAGTATGGATATAGTCAGCTACAAAGTATGGATATTGTCAGCAAGAAAGTATGGATATTGTCAGCAAGAAAGTATGGATATTGTCAACAGTGAAGTATGGATACTGTGAGCAGTGAAGTATGGATATTGTCAGCAACGAAGTATGGATACTGTCAGCAACGAAGTATGGATACTGTCAGCAGTGAAGTATGGATACTGTCAGCAACGAAGTACGGATACTGTCAGCAGTAAAGTATGGATACTGCCAGCAGTAAAGTATGGATATTGTCAGCAACGAAGTATGGATACTGTCAGCAGTGAAGTATGGATATTGTCAGCAGTGAAGTATGGACCTTTGTTGCACAAGGCCATCTATTTTTTGTGGTACAATACTGCCTTTACCTTTGTGGCACAAGACCACCTTTACCTTTACGGCACAACGCCATATTACCTTTGTGGCACAAGGTCATTTCTATCTTAGTGGCAAAAGACCATCTCTATCCTTGTGGCACAAGACCATCACTATCTTTGTGGCACAAGGCCATCTCTATCTTTGTGGCACAAGGCCATCTCTATCTTTGTAGCACATGGCCATCTTTGCCTTTGTGACACAAGGCCTCTATCTTTTTGGTGCAAGGTCATCTCTATTTTTGTGACACAACGCTATCTCTAGCTTTGTGGCACAAGGCCATCTCTATCTTTGTGGCACAAGACCATCTCTATCTTTGTGGCACTAGACCATCTTTACCTTCATGGCACAAAGCCATCTCTATCTTTGAGGCACAAGACTATCTCTATCTTTGTGGCACAAGACCATCTTTACCTTTATGACACAAGGCCATCTCTGTCTTTGTGGCACAAGAGCATCTCTATCTTTGTAGCACAAGGCCATCTTTACCTTTGTGGCACAAAGCCATCTCTATCTTTTTGGCACAAGACCATATTTTTCTTTTGTGGCACAAGGCCATTTTTACCTTTGTGGCACAAGGCCATATTTACCTTTGTGAGACAAAGCCATCTTTACCTTTGTGGCACAACGCCATTTCTATCTTTGTGGTAGAAGGCCATCTCTATCTTTGTGGCACAAGGCCATCTCTATCTTTATGGCACAAGGCCAATTCTATCTTTGTGGCACAAGACCATCTTTACCTTTATAGCACAAGGCCATCTCTATCTTTGTGGCACAAGGCCATCTTTATCATTGTGGCACAAGACAACTTTTACCTTTGTGGCACAAAAAAAACCCTTTACCTTTATGGCACGAGGCCCTCTTTAGCTTTGTGACACAGGTACAAAGCCATCTTTACCTTTGTGGCACAAGACCATCTTTACCTGTATGGCACAAGGCCATCTCTATTTTTGTGGCACAAGGCCATCTTTATTTTTTGTGGCACAAGGCCATCTTACCTTTGTGGCACAAAGCCATCTCTATCTTTTTGGCACAAGGACATCTGTACCTTTGTGACACAAGGCCATCTTTACCTTTGTGGCAGAAGGCCAATTCTATCTTTGTGGCTCATCGCCATTTCTACCTTTGTGGCACAAAGCCATCTCTATCTTTGTGGCACATGGCCATCTCTATCTTTGTGGCACATGGCCATCTCTATCTTTGTGGCACAAGGCCATCTTTGCCTTTGTGGCACAGGTACAAAGCCATCTCTACCTTTGTGACACAAGACCATCTCTATCTTTGTGGCCATCTTTACCTTTGTGGCACAAGACCATCTCTATCTTTGTGGCCAGCGTTACCTTTGTGGCACAAGGCCATCTTTATTTTTGTGGCACAAGACAGTCTTTACCTTTGTGGCACAAGGCCATCTTTACCTTTTTGACACAGGCACAAAGCCATCTCTATCTTTGTGGCACAAGGCCATCTTTACCTTTGTGGCACAAGGCCATCTTTACCTTTGTGGCTCAAGGCCATCATTGCCTTTGTGGCTTAAGGCCATCTTTACCTTTGTGACACAAGGTCACCTTTACCTTTGTGGCACAAGGTCATCTTTACCTTTGTGGCACAAGGCTATCTTTACCTTTGTGACACAAGGCCATCTTTACCTTTGTGGCACCATTCCAGATGTGCACACACACAAAAATGAGTGTTTGCACTGGTATGGTTGCGGCACTATTACGAATGCCGCACAAAAATGGCGTGGTGCTTTTACACATTTGTGGCACCTAAAACCTGTTTTTAAACAGGTCCGTGTACTACTCCTTGCCAGTATGCCCCTTCCGTCCTGTTCATCTCACAACTGATGGATCAGCAACGAGGATACTAACCTTTGGTAGCATAGCGATTGACTTGGCACGAGCACAAAGCATGCACAACGTGGATTACAACAGCTACACAAGGAACACCATCTGTGCATGACGGGAAGAGTTGGCAATGCGTTTCCCCTCTCCCCGTAGATCAACATATGAGAACAGGTGACATCGTTTGGAATCAGCTTACTTGGACAGCTCGACCATTCTTGATCTCTCAACGCTGAGGATGGCCTTTGCTGGTCTTTTATCAGTGTCCTCTGCTGCCTTTCGTTTGCAGACCATTCTGTCAGGCTGTCACTCTGGAGTTCCTCTGCTGGCTGGCTGGTGATCTATGTGCCCTGAACTTCAGGAAACTGTGTTCTCTGGGTTTCCTCATTCTGACTTGACTCTGGCATGGCATGAGTCCTGTTTACACTGCCATCGTGTCTTGTTTCATACTCGTTAAAGTTCCTGCCTCAAAACAAAATCCTTCCCTTGGTTTGTGAAAAACTTTGCCACAGTTTGTGCAGTCCCACTCTCATGCTTTTTATGTAATATCAGGCAACTGTGACGGTCTGGAAAAAAGTTCCAAAAGGTAGAAGAAGGCGGGAATAAAATGTTTCCTCTGTAAACATTTACATGGAAGAAGTCAGAAGAAAGTATGATCTCTGAACAGTAACTATTTGTGCCAGTCGTAGAAGTCTTACCAGACTCAGTTTAAAAAAAAACATAAAAAGAAAAGAAAAAAAGTTTCGAAAACGAGACCAAACCAGTTCATAGATTCCCCAAATCAGCTGTACCTTCCTCACTTGAAAACGAGCGATGTTACAGATGCCACAAATGCAACGTTACTAACAAGCGCTGCAATCGTACGACTCCAAAAGGAACACCCACAATCCATAGACTGCAGTCTTTGAAGGCAAACACAGTTCTCAACGAAACCGAGTTTTGATTACCACAAAAGCAGCGACTCCACAGCCCTCTGACAGAAGGTGAACGGACGAACAAACTACTCCTCCATTGGTCTGATAACTGGCTCAGACCGCAGCGAACAGCATGTCTGTGTGCCTCTATTTCAGCTGGTCAAGCACATTGAGGTAGACATACACACCTCACACCCACGACTGTCAGCACTTGAAAAGGGCCCTGTCATGAAATTCTACCAACACAGTAAACATCATACATACATAATGCTTACAACGATCGCAATCCATTTCAAGAACTGTAGGTATCGTTAACTTTCGCCGAACTTTCGTCTGAAATAGAGCACGCCAAACGTCGTGACGTCTCAGAAGACCCATAGTTTTTGCATAAGACTAAAGCTTTGCCATGTGTTTTGGGTCTCCATGGCCCATAGTTTTGATATAGGAATAAACCCTTGCCATACGTAACTGCAGCTTGGGAAACCCATGGTTTTGTATAATACTAAAGCCCTACCATGTATCTTGGGTCTCCATGGACCCAATAGTTTTGTATAGGAATAAAGCCTTGCTGTACATTGTGGGTCTACAGGGACCCATAGTTTGTGTATGGGAATAAAGCCTTGCTGCATGTTGTGGGTCTCCAATGACCCATAGTTTTGTATAGGAATAAAGCCTTGCTGCACGTTGTGGGTCTCCAGGAACCCATAGTTTTTGTATGGAATAGGGACCCATAGTTTTTGTAT
>CM065716.1:118211909-118226909 GCA_033310375.1 Conus canariensis
AATGTATAGGGTATCTATTGGTCTCTCCATATACCAGATCGTTCGGTGTTTTCAATGAAACACCAATAAATTTCTTTAGAGCATACAGGTGGATTTTCTCAATATGCATAGCAGCAGAATCAAAACCCCATATTTCAGCACCATATTGTAGCATCGGTTGAATTTGAGCGTCAAATAATTTCAAAAATAAAGTCAAAGATTCACTATTTAACATCGTTAATTTCTTCAGTATACACAATAACGCATATTTAGCTCGACTTGCAAGATCTTTACAAGCGAAGGTAAAGCTTAAACGTGTAGAAAAATATATGCCAAGATATTTGTAAGCATTCACAACGGGCATAGCAGTTCCATTATATAGCCACCTTTCTCTGGCTGCAAGATATCCACCCTTTCTGAACACAATTATATTGCTTTTATTCATGTTTATGTTTAATCGAAGTGAACCAGATGCTCTTTCTAAACTGTTCAACTGGGTTTGTAAACCAACTATCGTTTCAGACATCAATGCTACATCGTCAGCTAAAAGAAGAATGAAAATTTCCAAAAAAATCATTTATGAATTTTGCACCATGTCGTCCAGAATTAGTCACTTCTTTCGTTAATTCATTAATGAACAAAGAAAACAAAATGGGACTACAAACATCCCCTTGTTTAACTCCAGTTGTACAGGTTATATAATCAGTCAGAGAACCGCCGCTCCTTACTCTAGCTTTTACAGAGTCGTACATACTCATGACACATTGATACAATTTACCTCTTATCCCATTTTTAAACAAAATTCGCCATAATATACTCCTGTTAACAGAATCAAATGCTTTCTCAAAGTCAATAAAAGCGACATATAATTTACGATTCAAACAAAACTGTTTTTGCACAAACGCCATTAAAGTGAACATGTGGTCTATCGTGGAGTAATTGCGTTTAAATCCAGCTTGGCATTCACCTGTGAGGTTCTTTTCCTCTACCCACTCCTGCAGTCTTCCATTGATAACAGTACTGTACAATTTACTACAAACATTACACAAAGAAATTCCTCTATAATTATTAGGATCATCAACATTACCCGTTTTATATAAAGGAAGAACTATTGATTCTGTCCACAGCACAGGAAAAACACCCCTGTCAAATAGAGAATTGAAATACTTTGTAACAAAATCCAATATCAAATTAGACTTACATGCATTTTTCACCATTTCACCAATAATACTATCAGGGCCACTAGCTTTATGACTTTTCATTTTTCTTAAGGCCATCATAATTTCATCCCTTGAAATTGGACGATTGAAATAATCGTTACTGGAATTACTATCCTCACTGGAATCATGTTGAACATTTCCACCACCACTGCCTTCCTCATCTGTAACATCATCTGTGTCAACGTCTTTTTCAAGCAGTTTCTGAAAATGTTCAAACCAGTCTTCCAAACCAATGTTATTAGACGGTTGCTTTCCTTTATTGTTGATTTTACGCATTGAGTTCCAAAACTCCCTTTGGTCATTCACAGAAGAAACCAACTGTTCTACTAAATTACTGTTAAACTGTTTACGTTTGTGTTTCAAAAGATTCTTGTAGTCACGCCTGGCTGCACAGTAAGAAAAATGATCAGGGGGTAATAAAGTGCGACGATATTTATTTAAATGGTTACAGGCCTTTCTTTTACCGTTACGACACTCTACGTCATACCAGTCATCACAACTTTGTTTTGCATTTATGTTAAACTGTTTTTTCATACATTCAGCTGCATCTTTTAGGCAACTGTTAAATATATTCAAAGATTCGTTAATATCAACACCAATTTTTGTAATCGCCATTTCTATTCTCTCCTGAATTTCAGGAGAGCACATTGCATCACTGAAAATACTGGCATAAGTCTCATTCCATACATACTTCTCCATTAAACATCTACCAATATTCATTTTCGCATTATTTATGTTTTCATTATAAAATATGAATTTCATCATTACAGGCATATGGTCAGATTCAACTCTTTCTAACACATGCAGTTCACAATTATTAACAAATTTTGCAAGCAAATCACGTGACATTATAAAATAATCATTGACGCTATTGCCTCTCTCAGAAATGTATGTGTAGCGATGAGAGAGAGAGAGAGAGAGAGAGAGAGAGAGAGAGAGAGAGAGAGAGAGAGAGAGAGAGAGAGAGAGAGACAAGACAAGACAAGACAAAATTCTTTATTTACGAGGATAATAGATAAGCACTGATGTGCTTTTTTACATCCAGTCCTCGCCCTGAGTAGGGTCAACAATATAAAATAAAGGTAACAAAGGAAGCATGCAAAAAGTGACTAGAACTGCAATACAATACGGGATTAAAATTAAAGAGAGAGAGAGAGAAAGAGAGAGAGAGAGAGAGAGAGAGAGAGAGAGAGAGAGAGAGAGAGAGAGAGAAGGGAGTGCGGGGTAAGTCTGCAGAGAGAGAGAGAGAGAGAGAGAGAGAGAGAGAGAGGGTGGGGGAGAAAGAGGCGAGAGTGGGTGCGATAAGAGAGCATGTTTAGAACAATCTGACAATCAAAAAATTCCAAAGAGATACAAGACAATCGATTTTGAAGCACCTGGCGGGGGGGGGGGGGGGGGGGGATAGAAAATAAAGCACAAATGGAGATGGGAAATGCATGATAGCCCAAAGTCGCCACGGGTAGGAGGGGATGTCATATGGATAATAAATCAAGTCATTCCAGCAGAACCGTGTGTGAGAGAGAGAGAGAGAGAGAGAGAGAGAGAGAGAGAGAGAGAGAGAGAGAGAGAGAGAGAGAGAGAGAGAGAGAGAGAGTCACATAACATAAGCATATCAACAGAATGCCAAGAGGGCAGGAGGTAGTAGGAAACACACACACACACACACACACACACACACACACACACACACACACACACACACACACACACACACACACACACACACACACGTACTCATATAAGACATACTTACTAAACAAAATAACATACATGTGCATTTCAAGTACGAAAACACTTTCTAAATAGTCAGGTACATACATAAGGCAAAGAGGGTGGTGGTGATTGGTGGTGGATTTATGGCGGAGTATGCAAGTACTGGCACATAAGAGAGAGAGAGAGAGAGAGAGAGAGAGAGAGAGGAGAGAGAGAGAGGAGAGAGAGAGAGAGAGAAGAGAGAGAGAGAGAGATCCTTTGTGTGTTGGATGAGAGGGAATGACTAAGAAGAAAAACATCTTCACTAGAGCATGGCAATCGCCACAATACTGACACCAATAATGACAATGACACCCGCCAGTACCATGACCACAACGTCAATAATAGCATGGCAACCGCCACAATACTGACACCAATAATGACAATGACACCCGCCAGTACCATGACCACAACGTCAATAATAGCATGGCAACCGCCACAATACTGACACCAGCAATGACAATGACACCCGCCAATACCATGACCACAACGTCAATAATAGCATGGCAACCGCCACAATACTGACACCAATAATGACACTGACACCCGCCAATACTATGACCACAACGTCAATAATAGCAACTGTAGTTCTTCGTTCCACCCCCACCCACCCACCCCACCCTCTCTCTCTCTCTCTCTCTCTCTCTCTCTCTCTCTCTCTCTCTCTCTCTCTCTCTCTCTGTGTGTTTTTAGCTGCTGTCAGCACGTACGTGACCAGTAATGCTTGGCTTAATAAATAGTTGACTGATTGTCGACACATTTTTACCTCCCTTGTATCCTTGAATGGATCCTCAGTTTTCGATTTCACTTCTATTCATTACCTTTTAGATAATGACAGTTTGTATGCAACTTAGTCTCCTATAGTGTATTCTTCTAATGTGACTTTCTACCCTTCACAGGCTGCTTTGGGGTGCCGCAGGGCTCTGTTTTAGAACGCTTGAAGATGAGATCACCTCAGAATTGTAGGTAGTGTGTCTTCTTTTGTTGCGAAGCGAAACGCAATACACTCACGTATATCATACTGTATACAATAAATCGGAAAATAAATAGTTCGAACAAAAAACTATAGTAAGTGATGTGTGTATAAAAGTGATTTATGATGAAATCTATCTCTAAACAACATTTAATTTTTGTCTTTCAAAGTATAAATGTAAATGCGCTACGATTAAATTATAATCGCATTTTAAGGGGCATGTCCACGTAAATAAGATTGCTCGTGCCGTTAACCTTTGTCGTCAATCTCTTTTTCGTATAGTCATTACTTATACGCATAAGACTATACGCGGAATGTACAAACTCGAAGTTTATAAACATTCACGATTTCTAACGAAATATGTGGTATTGTTAATTAAACATTCAACAATGTCTGGTATACGGTTATTTTCTCACGCTTTGATATCCTACTGGAGAGACCGTAAATTTGCCTGCCAGCGGAAATCCATAGTCCAGCTGGAAAAAAAAAAAAAAAATCAACAGCAACGTAGTTGAGTTTATACCGATGGTACATGTTTAGCGCCTCGTTTCTTTTCAGTCCCTGCTCATCTTTTTCCCCCTCCTCGCTGTTAAAGCGAAATAGAAATTCCCTTTAACATCATTATCATTGTCACGTTTTTATCATCATCACCATTGTCATCTTTATCGTGTACATCATTGCTTTATGCATGGCTATCAACATTTTTGTGAACACAGTGCACTGACAATGCCAGTTTTCAGTTAAAACGACATCCACTTCATCCTGTTCTAATAATCTACCAGCTACCTTACTGTCGCTACTAATGCAATGTCTGCAGCCACACTGACCGAGCCGAGCGGCAGAAGACATTGTGAAGACCAGTTCTGACACAACCACCAGTATTGTAGGGGCGCCAGTCAGCACCAAGGGGGCAAATGCACAGTTCGGAGAAGTCGATCTTTTGACTAATGGTTATTTCCCTTGCATTTCTGCGCGATTGTAGGCTTATTGGTCTTGCATGTATGTCTTTTTTCCTAGACGCGGGAAGGAAGAGAAGGCAGATTATAATAAATAAATAGAAAGTAGAAATAATCAAATCAAATATAAAGATGACAATGGGACAACACATTCTGCACATATGTAGTCTTCTTCAGAAATACTCGGTCGTTACAATCGATACGTGAAGATGTGGCAAAGCGCCCTGTGACCTATTTCCAAGCTGAGAAGTTATGTAGCTCTCTCTCTCTCTCTCTCTCTCTCTCTCTCTCTCTCTCTCTCTCTCTGTGTGTGTGTGTGTGTGTGTGTGTGTGTGTGTGTGTGTGTCTGTCTGTCTCTCTCTCTCTCTCTCTCTCTCTCTCTCTCTCTCTCTCTCTCTCTCTCTTCCCAAAAGAATGGTGTGTAAATCTATAATAGTCCCAATATTTAAAAAAGGAGATGCACACAACCCTGATAACTACCGAGGTGTAGCCCTAACTAGCGCAGTGAGTACAGTTTACACCCACATTTTAAACAGGAGACTGACCGCATGGGCTGAACGGGAGGAAAAAATCATAGAACAGGCAGGATTCAGAAAAGATTATAGCACCATCGACCACATGTTTACGCTATATGCTATGGTATAATCTTATTTATTGACAAATAAGAAACTACATGTAGCCTTCATCGATTTCCGGAAAGCATTCGACTCTGTGAATAGAAATATATTATGGGATGTGCTAAGGAAAGCAGGTGTTCAAGGTAAATTATATAGGTCACTGAAGGGAGGTTTATAATTCAGTACTAGCCTGTGTTAGGGATAAGGGTTTATATTCAGATTATTTTGGATGCCCTCAAGGTGTAAAGCAAGGATGTTTATTGAGCCCACAAATGTTTTCTTTCTTTATAAATGAATTGGCTCTAGAAATTAATAGAAAGGGAAGGCACGGGATCCAGTTAATACCAGGTATGACAGAAGTTTTTCTGTTGCTATTTGCAGATGATGTGATTCTTGTTTCAGATACACCAGTTGGACTGCAGAATCAATTAAGTGCACTAAACGGAGAGGCGGATAGACTAAAATTAACGGTTGATATGGATAAGACAAAGATAATGGTTTTCAGAAAGGGAGGGTATTTGGCTAGGCATGAAAAATGGTGGTATGGCGATTTAGAAGTTAAAGTTGCAAATAACTACAAATACTTAAGTCTAATTTTCACAACTAAACTAAGTATGAGTAAAGCATGGATGGAAATGTATAGAAAAGGAAGGAAAGGAGTTATTGAGATTTTAAGATCTTTAAGGAAATTGAAATGTATTGAACCTACTATATTTTGGAAACTTTTTGATTCACAAGTGGAACCTATGATAACATATGGAGGAGAAATATGGGGTTTATTGGAAAATGACCCTATGGAAAAGGTGCACACACTGGCGATTAAACGTTTTCTAAACATCCCTTTACACAGTTCTAATAAAATGGCATATGGAGAAACGGGTAGATACCCCTTGCAAATACGTTCCAAAACTAAGTGTGTCAAGTATTGGCTACGTCTTGTAAAACTTCCACAAAGCAGAATTAATAAACAAGCATATTATATGTTATTGAGACAACATGAAAATGGAAGACAAAACTGGGTTTCTGGAGTAAAAAATCTCCTTTTCGAAACTGGATTTGGTTTTGTATGGAACAACCAGGGTGTTGTGAACGACAAACTTTTTATCCTAGAATTTAAAGAGCGTTTGATATCCTCCTACCAACAGATCTGGCACTCTGAATTAGAAAATAGTGAGAAATACTCGTGGTTCTTGCGCTTTAATAGTGACTTACAGCCAGAAAAGTATTTATCGGTTGTAACGCGAAAATGGCATAGGGATTCATTAGCAGGCTTTCGAACAAGGACCCTTGGTCTATATGCTAGAGAAAGATGGTATGGTATATTTAATAATGAACCTAATTGTATCTGTCCAATTTGTAAAAAAAAATAATATAGAAGATGAATTTCACTTTTTCTTTCAGTGTGAGGTGTGTGAAAAGGTACGGGGAAAATGCGATGTCTTTAAATCAGTATTAGCAGAAGAACGCGACTTAGCCACTCTGTTACAGAGTGATAGTGAAAACAACTTAAAATCTATTGCTAAATTTATCGCAGAAGCAAATATTCTTCGAAAAAGGAAGCTTTTCAATACTTAAGTAGAATTAATGTTCATTCTTATTAAGTCCTATTGTCCTCTCAACTGATTGACTAGGCCTGTTGGTCGCTTGCTATTTATGATGTTTACTAATTTCTGTTTGCTTTCTGATTCTCTTTAATTTTGATTTTTCTTAATTTTGTTCAAGCAGTGTTCCCCATGTCAAATAGCAGGTTTTGCTGATAACATTAAACTGTATTCATTGTCATTGTCATTGTCATTCTCTCTCTCTCTCTCTCTCTCTCTCTCTCTCTCTCTCTCTCTCTCTTCTCTCTCTCTCTCAATGTCGAGGGTGAGTGGGGGGAGGGGGGGAGTAGCGCATTTATGAATGTGTGTGCGCGCTTGCTTGTGTGTGTGTGTGTGTGTGTGTGTGTGTGTGTGTGTGTGTGTGTGTGTGTGTGTGTGTGTGGTGTGTAAATAAAGTCGAAGATCGAAGACGTACATCTTACCAAGTTCAACCAATACAATACACGCTCTATGGAACAGGGGACATAACTTTATTCTCCCTAGAAACTCTTAACACGATTTGCGCCCCACGGATTAGAGAATATGCGGCAGAACAGCCCATGTATGTATGTATGTATGTATGTATGTATGATGTAGTATTAGATAATAGATAGATAGATAGATAGATAGATAGATAGATAGATAGATAGATAGATAAATAGATTAACCCGGTGTAAAGACAAGATCACACACCTCAAAAATGATCAAATTAGACACGGTATTTACTGGTCAGTTTTGTGGATAATTTTTTTTTTCCAACAAGATTAGCTAAATTACAATAATCATACCATATTGACATAAGTATTGAGAGAGAGAGAGAGAGAGAGAGAGAGAGAGAGAGAGAGAGAGGGGGGGGGGGAGATGGGGTGTTGAAGAACCTGTCTTCATGACCTGACCACTGTAGCTTGCAGAGAAGACTGGAAACCGAACAGAGGAAAGCCAATGAATAGACTACTGGAGTCTATACAGCAAATGCATAAACAGAAACGTGTGTGTTCTCATTTAAATGATCACTTTTATTGAAGCTTCTTTAAAAAAAAAAAAAAAGTAGTTCAAAGAATGACACATACAACATAATAAGAATGAAACAACGTATACAGATGAATTCAATCTGAAAAAATTCGAAAGGAACGGCTTCTGGACTGCTCATAGGCAGACACTGTTATACGTAAATAATTCACATATACACTCAAGGGTACTACAAACACACGCGCGCGCGCTCCCGCGCGCATACACACCCATGCACGCACGCACGCGCGCACACTCACAGAGAGAGAGAGAGAGAGAGAGAGAGAGAGAGAGAGAGGCACGTATGAACGCACAAAGGCACGTGCGTGTACGCACGCACAAAGGGACGTGCGTGTACGCACGCACTCATGCACGCATGTACGCACACACACACACACAACACACACACACACACACACACACACACACACACACACACACACACACACACACACACACCACGATAACCTTTTCACGTCTTTTGACACTTTAAATGAAAGGCGTACATTTTAGAACACACACACACACACACACACACACACACACACACACACACACACACACACACACACACAAAATCTAACCATCACGATAACAAGATGAACAAAAGAAGCCCTGGGGAGGGAGGGAAGTCTTGTGTGTTGACGCTTTGTTCCACTGTGAAGACTGGGTCTGAATTATTGAGGCGCTGCGCCATTGTGGAGACGGCGGCTGTCGGAGTCGGCACCGTGCCTGTCACGCTTCATTGATGGTGCCAGACCCACACACACACCGGACAGATAGCACTGCTGCTCCTCTGTCAGCCTCTGTGTGTGTGTTGTGTGTGTGTGTGTGTGTGTGTGTGTGTGTGTGTGTGTGTGTGTGTGTGTGTGTGTGTGCTGTGGCGTGCGTGATTCGTGTAGTGTACGTAATGAATAAAAAATGAAGCAACATATTTTCTAACGAATGTGTTTTGAAATATCGACACCAAGCCACTATGATTAGGCTCCTTCAAGGGAGTGAGAATTAACTACGTTGGAATTGTAATAAAATGAAATTGTTTACTCCTGTGTTTACTGTTTACCTGGTGCCAGTGAAGACTTCAATTTGTTACACAATAGCCTTTCCCTTGAAAATCTCTCTCTCTCTCTCTTCTCTCTCTCTCTCTCTCTCTCTCTCTCTCTCTCTCTCTCTCTCTCCATGTGTAATAATGACTTGGTAAAGGCTAGAAAAAAAAAAAGAAGAAGGAAGAAATGGTAAGAAGGAAGGAATGGTGTTGGGGGATGTTGTGAGAGCAAGAAAGCGGGAATGAACAATTAGGACAATAAATTATCAATGTGCAATCCTTTACCTTATAGGGTGAAGGTGGGGGTGGGGGAGTACCATGGTAGTCCATTTTGAAAACAAAACCAGTCATACTGCCTGCTCAAAGATCTTTCGTCCGCTGACTGGGACTCATCGGCGAGACATTGATTGCGTCTGTTCTTTCTTGCCATCAAATGGAGATATACCACAGTTTGTAATTCTGTGGTATTCTCACCGCCAAGGGTTATAACAGAATACAACGGCCCCCAAGAGCAGCCATACCCATTGAAAGTCAGATTGGAAGTGTGCTCTACAAGAACTTGTCACGTTGTCTTTCTTTGAGTTGTCCATAGAGCAGCATCTTTGGAATTCTGCTGCCCTCCATACAGACAACGTGTCCTGTCCATCGGAGCTGGCTTTTGATGAGTATACACTCAATGCTGGGTAAGCCACACTTCTTCAGGACCTGTAGGTTGGACACTCTGTCTTGCCATTTGATGCTGCAGATCTTGCGCAACCATCGTTGATGGAACTGTTCGAGTTGTTGGATGTGTCGGCGGTACGTGGTCCACGTCTCACAACAGTAGAGGAGAGCACTCAGAACCACAGCTCTGTACACGGCGACCTTTGTGCGCAGTTTGATGCCATGGTATTCCACAGACTTAACGACTACCGGAGTTAGACAGATCACTCAGCTGGGAAATAACCACTTACTTGGAGCTTTCAACAGACCTCCGTCCGTCTTTATCAGCGGTGGTGTGGCTACTGAGTGAACTGGAGTTCAGTGCACACGACCACGGGTCGAACCCTGGTCATGTGACTGAACAATGAGGCTGTTGTACACCGATGGCAAGGTGTGTCTGCCCCGGTCCCGGTTGAGTTACCGGTTACTACAGACTCTTTGAGAGTCTGCCAAAAGCAGAGCTGGCCTTTGAGAGGGGCAGCATCATTTCTGCATCACTGCTTCTTTTCCCTCCCTGTGGTCCTGTCATCTGTACACAGTGAATAAACACATCCTTCCTTTCCCTTTTGGTGTCATCCATTCGCCTGTAAGCTGTGAACAAACCACATATCCCTGTATGCTGTGAATAAACCACATCTTCCTGTATGCTGCAAATAAACCACATCTTTCTGTATGCTGTGAATAATCCACATATTTCTGTATGCTGTAAATAAACCACATCTCTGTATGTGTGAATAAACCACATCTTCCTGTATGCTGCAAATAAACCAGATCTTTCTGTATGCTGTGAATAATCCACATCTTTCTGTATGCTATGAATAAACCACATCTTTCTGTGTGCTGCAAATAACCACATCTTTCTGTGTGCTGTGGATAAACCACATCTTCCTGTATGCTGTGAATAAACCACATCTTTCTGTATGCTGTGAATAAACCAGATCTTTCTGTATGCTGCAAATAAACCACATCTTTCTGTATGCTGCAAATAAACCACAGCTTCCTGTATGCTGCAAATAAACCACATCTTTCTGTATACTGTGAATAATCCACATCTTTCTGTATGCCGTGAATAAACCACATCTTTCTGTATGCTGCAAATAAACCACATCTTTCTGTATGCTGTGAATAAACCACATCTTCCTGTATGCTGTGAATAAACCACATCTTCCTGCATGCTGCAAATAAACCACATCGTCCTGTATGCTGCAAATAAACCACATCTTCCTATATGCAGCAAATAAACCACATTTGTCTGTATGCTGTGAATATAAACCACATCTTCCTGTATGCTGTGAATAAACCACATCTTTCTGTATGCTACAAATAAACCATATCTTCCTGTATGCTGCAAATAAACCACATCTTTCTGTATGCTGCAAATAAACCACGTCTTTCTGTATGCTGTGAATAAACCACATCTCCCTGTATGCTGCGAATAAACCACATCTCCCTGTATGCTGTGAATAAACCACATCCCCCTGCATACTGTGAACAATCACATCTCCCTGTGTACTGTGAATAAACCACATTTCGCTGTGTACTGTGAATAAACCACATCCCCCTGCATACTGTGAACAAACACATCTCCCTGTGTACTGTGAATAAACCACATCTCCCTCTATGCTGTGAAGAAACCACATATCTCTGTATGCTGTGAATGAACCACATCTACCTGTATGCTGTGAATAAACCACATCTCCCTGTATGCTGTGAATAAACCACATCTCCCTGTATGCTGTGAATAAACCACATTTCGCTGTGTACTGTGAATAAAGCACATCCCCTGTATACTGTGAACAAACACATCTCCCTGTGTACTGTGAATGAACCACATCTCCTGTATGCTGTGAAGAAACCACATATCTTTGTATGCTGTGAATAAACCACATCTACCTGTATGCTGTGAATAAACCACATATCGCTGCGTACTGTGAATAAACCACATCCCCTGTATACTGTGAACAAACACATCTCCCTGTGTACTGTGAATGAACCACATCTCCCTGTATGCTGTGAAGAAACTACATATCTCTGTATGTTGTGAATAAACCACATCTACCTGTATGCTGTGAATAAACCACATCTTTCTGTATGCTGCGAATAAACCACACCTTCCTGTCTGTCTTCCAGTGATCGATTAATTTCTATGCCATGAATAAAACTCTTGTCATCTATTCTGCCTTTCTGGGGGTCATTTAAGTGTATACATTGAACAAACCTGTCTTTTAGATTCTGTCTTTCTGTGGTTTATTGACTTGTGTGTACTGAACATACTGTCTTTTAGTTCTTGCTCATCTATGGTTTATTGAGGTGTATGCATTAAACAAACCCTGCCTTTTAGTTTCTTTCTGCGTTTCATTTATCTGTACCATTGAACAATCCTTGTCTTTTAGTTTCTTTCTGCGTTTCATTTATCTGTACCATTGAACAATCCTTGTCTTTTAGTTTCTTTCTGCGTTTCATTTATCTGTACCATTGAACAATCCTTGTCTTTCAGGTTCTGTCTTTCTGCGTTTCATTTATCTGTACCATTGAACAATCCTTGTCTTTCAGGTTCTGTCTTTCTGCGTTTCATTTATCTGTACCATTGAACAATCCTTGTCTTTTAGTTTCTTTCTGCGTTTCATTTATCTGTACCATTGAACAATCCTTGTCTTTTAGTTTCTTTCTGCGTTTCATTTATCTGTACCATTGAACAATCCTTGTCTTTCAGGTTCTGTCTTTCTGTGGTTTCTTTTACTGTAAGTCGCCAATAAACCTTGTCTTCAGCACCGTCTTTCTCTTCTTCATTTTCCTGTATACCGTGAATAAACCTTGTCTTCTTTTCTGTCTCTCTGTGGTTCATTTAGCGGTAAGCCATGAATAAAATTTGCCTTCCTTTCTGATTTTTTGTGGTTCATTTAGCTGTAAGCCATGAATAAACCTCTCTGTGGTTCATTTAGCGGTAAGCCATGAATAAACCTTTCTGTGGTTCATTTAGCTGTAAGCCATGAATAAACCTTTTTGTGGTTCATTTAGCTGTAAGCCATGAATAAACCTTTCTGTGGTTCATTTAGCTGTAAGCCATGAATAAACCTTTTTGTGGTTCATTTAGCTGTAAGCCATGAATAAACCTTTTTGTGGTTCATTTAGCTGTAAGCCATGAATAAACCTTTTTGTGGTTCATTTAGCTGTAAACCATGAATAAACCTTTTTGTGGTTCATTTAGCTGTAAGCCATGAATAAACCTTTCTGTGGTGTGTGGTTGACAGTAACACACTGCAACAATGAGGCATCTCCCCATGTCATACTTATTTGGTGGTGTGTGGCTGACAGTAACACACTGTAACAATGAGGCATCTCCCCATGTCATACTTATTTGATGGTGTGTGGCTGACAGTAACACACTGTAACAATGAGGCATCTCCCCATGTCATACTTATTTGATGGTGTGTGGCTGACAGTAACACACTGTAACAATGAGGCATCTCCCCATGTCATACTTATTTGATGGTGTGTGGCTGACAGTAACACACTGTAACAATGAGGCATCTCCCCATGTCATACTTATTTGATGGTGTGTGGCTGACGGTAACACACTGTAACAATGAGGCATCTCCCCATGTCATACTTATTTGATGGTGTGTGGTTGACAGTAACATACTGTAACAATGAGGCATCTCCCCATGTCATACTTATTTGATGGTGTGTGGCTGACAGTAACACACTGTAACAATGAGGCATCTCCCCATGTCATACTTATTTGATGGTGTGTGGTTGACAGTAACATACTGTAACAATGAGGCATCTCCCCATGTCATACTTATTTGATGGTGTGTGGCTGACAGTAACACATTGTAACAATGAGGCATCTCCCCATGTCATACTTATTTGATGGTGTGTGGTTGACAGTAACACAGTATCTCCCTATGAAGTATCATTAATGAGGCATCTCCCCATGTCATACTTATTTGATGGTGTGTGGTTGACAGTAACACACTACAACAATGAGGCATCTCCCCATGTCATACTTATTTGATGGTGTGTGGCTGACAGTAACACATTGTAACAATGAGGCATCTCCCCATGTCATACTTATTTGATGGTGTGTGGTTGACAGTAACACAGTATCTCCCTATGAAGTATCATTAATGAGGCATCTCCCCATGTCATACTTATTTGATGGTGTGTGGTTGACAGTAACACACTACAACAATGAGGCATCTCCCCATGTCATACTTATTTGATGGTGTGTGGTGGACAGTAACACAGTATCTCCTATGAAGTATCATTAATGAGGCATCTCCCCATGTCATACTTATTTGATGGTGTGTGGTGGACAGTAACACACTGCAGCAATGAGGCATCTCCCCATGTCATACTTATTTGATGGTGTGTGGTGGACAGGACTCAGGATGTTATACTGTCCGGTACTAAAAACTGATAGGATATACTTACGACTGAATGACAATGTTTTCTGCTTAGCTCTATACTTACGACTGAATGACAATGTTTTCTGCTTAGCTCTATACTTACGACTGAATGACAATGTTTTCTGCTTAGCTCTATACTTACGACTGAATGACAATGTTTTCTGCTTAGTTCTATACTTACGACTGAATGACAGTGTTTTCTACTTAGCTCTATACTTACGACTGAATGACAGTGTTTTCTACTTAGCTCTATACTTACGACTGAATGACAATGTTTTCTACTTAGCTTCTGAAGAAGGCCGGCAGCCTGAAAGCGTGACAAAGACAACAGAATACTGCATGAGAGGAGCCATAGCTGAGCGTGACAAAGACAACAGAATACTGCATGAGAGGAGCCATAGCTGAGCGTGACAAAGACAACAGAATACTGCATGAGAGGAGCCATAGCTGAGCGTGACAAAGACAACAGAATACTGCATGAGAGGAGCCATAGCTGAGCGTGACAAAGACAACAGAATACTGCATGAGAGGAGCCATAGCTGAGCGTGACAAAGACAACAGAATACTGCATGAGACAAAGACAACAGAATATGGCATGAGACAAAGACAACAGAATACTGCATGAGAGGAGCCATAGCTGAGCGTGACAAAGACAACAGAATACTGCATGAGACAGGACAACAGAACACTGCATGAGACAAAGACAACAGAATACTGCATGAGACAAAGACAACAGAATACTGCATGAGACAAAGA
>CM065716.1:118229409-118251909 GCA_033310375.1 Conus canariensis
TCTTCCTTTTGCTGGGGATGTCAGCTGGGAGGACGGAAGTGGTGTGGATTATCTCCTCTTCCTTTTGCTGGGGATGTCAGCTGGGAGGACGGAAGTGGTGTGGACTCTCTCCTCTTCCTTTTGCTGGGGATGTCAGCTGGGAGGACGGAAGTGGTATGGATTCTCTCTTCTTTCTTTTGCTGGGGATGTCAGCTGGGGGGACGGAAGTGGTGCGGACTCTCTCCTCTTCCTTTTGCTGGGGATATCAGCTGGGAGGACGGAAGTGGTGTGGACTCTCTCCTCTTCCTTTTGCTGGGATGGCAGCTGGGAGGACGGAAGTGGTGTGGATTATCTCCTCTTCCTTTTGCTGGGGATGTCAGCTGGGAGGACGGAAGTGGTATGGATTCTCTCTTCTTTCTTTTGCTGGGGATATCAGCTGGGAGGACGGAAGTGGTGTGGATTATCTCCTCTTCCTTTTGCTGGGGATGTCAGCTGGGAGGACGGAAGTGGTATGGATTTCTCTTCTTTTCTTTTGCTGGGGATATCAGCTGGGAGGACGGAAGTGGTGTGGATTCTCTCTTCTTTCTTTTGCTGGGGATGGCAGCTGGGAGGACGGAAGTGGTGCGGATTCTCTTCTCTTCCTTTTTCCGGAAGTGTTACCTGGAAGGACGGAAGTGGTGTGGATTATCTCCTCTTCCTTTTGTTGGAGGTGCTAGCTCAGAGGATGGAATTGTTGTGAGTTCTCTGCTCCTTTATGTTGAGGTGTGAGCTGAGAGGATAGAAACAGACTGTGCTCTTTCCTTTGCCCTGAGGGGTGTCGATAGAAACAGACTCTGCTATTTCCTTTGCCCTGAGGGGTGTCAAGGGTGAGAGGATAGAAACAGACTGTGCTATTTCCTTTACCCTGAAGGGTGCCCAGGGTGAGAGGATAGAAACAGACTGTGCTATTTCCTTTACCCTGAGGGGTGTCCAGGGTGTGAGGATAGAAACAGACTGTGCTATTTCCTTTGCCCTGAGGTGTGTCGATAGAAACAGACTGTGCTGTTTCTTTGCCCTGAGGGGTGCCCAGGGTGTGAGGATAGAAACAGACTGTGCTATTTCCTTTGTCCTGAGGGGTGCCCAGGGTGAGAGGATAGAAACAGACTGTGCTATTTCCTTTGCCCTGAGGGGTGCCCAGGGTGAGAGGATAGAAACAGACTGTGCTGTTTCCTTTGCCCTGAGGGGTGCCCAGGGTGAGAGGATAGAAACAGACTGTGCTGTTTCCTTTGCCCTGAGGGGCGCCCAGGGTGAGAGGATAGAAACAGACTGTGCTGTTTCCTTTGCCCTGAGGGGTGCCCAGGGTGAGAGGATAGAAACAGACTGTGCTGTTTCCTTTGCCCTGAGGTGTGTCGATAGAAACAGACTGTGCTGTTTCCTTTGCCCTGAGGGGTGCCCAGGGTGAGAGGATAGAAACAGACTGTGCTATTTCCTTTGCCCTGAGGTGTGTCGGTAGAAACAGACTGTGCTATTTCCTTTGTCCTGAGGTGTGTCCAGGGTGAGAGGATAGAAACAGACTGTGCTATTTCCTTTGCCCTAAGGTGTGTCGATAGAAACAGACTGTGCTGTTTCCTTTGCCCTGAGGGGTGCCCAGGGTGAGAGGATAGAAACAGACTGTGCTATTTCCTTTGCCCTGAGGTGTGTCGATAGAAACAGACTGTGCTGTTTCCTTTGCCCTGAGATGTGTCGATAGAAACAGACTGTGCTGTTTCCTTTGCCCTGAGGGGTGTCCAGGGTGTGAGGATAGAAACAGACTGTGCTGTTTCCTTTGCCCTGAGGGGTGCCCAGGGTGTGAGGATAGAAACAGACTGTGCTGTTTCCTTTGCCCTGAGGGGTGTCCAGGGTGTGAGGATAGAAACAGACTGTGCTGTTTCCTTTGCCCTGAGGGGTGTCCAGGGTGAGAGGATAGAAACAGACTGTGCTGTTTCCTTTGCCCTGAGGTGTGTCGATAGAAACAGACTGTGCTATTTCCTTTGCCCTGAGGGGTGTCCAGGGTGTGAGGATAGAAACAGACTGTGCTGTTTCCTTTGCCCTGAGGTGTGTCGATAGAAACAGACTCTCTGCTATTTCCTTTGCCCTGAGGTGTGTCGATAGAAACAGACTGTGCTGTTTCCTTTGCCCTGAGGTGTGTCCAGCGTTCACTGAAATGCCATGCCCTCTGCTCCGTCCTTTCCCTGGACGGGTCAGTGGAAAGGTGATGGGGGTAGGTGGGTGGTGAGTGCCAGTGGAGCGTTAGTCCCTTAGCTCTGAAAGTCACGGTGGATATGATCCCTACCCCCCACACCCCACCATCCACCCCCACCAACCCGCACATCCCTTTTCACCGCGATGTAAATCGACTTCAGTAGCAGTCGGCCGTCTCCTGGAAAACTGATACAATGTTTGTACATTTCGGACCCATCGTACATCGCTTGTTACAGTTTTCGTGCATGATATTCAGTTGTTACTTTTTTACGTGTTCTGACCAACTCTTTCTTCCAGCTCTTTCTTCCTCAAGTCACACTGGTTTTGGTTGTACCGAGGAGTCGTCCCAATCAGGCCTATAATTTATCTCATACTTATCAGGAGGTCCTTTGGTGCGTGCTGATTGTCTTCTTCTTCTTCTTCTTCTTCTTCTTCTTCTTCTTCTTCTTCTTCTTCTTGTTTGAATAGAAATGATTATGAGGGTGCTGTTGAATTGTCCTCTTTCCTAAAAGTGTCTGGGAGTTGTTAAATGAACTTTTTCTTCGGTAGACCTGAATTGCTCAGTAGAGAGAGAGAGAGAGAGAGAGAGAGAGAGAGAGAGAGAGAGAGAGAGAGAGAGAGAGAGAGAGAGATCGTTCTCTCTTCTCAGGTTACATCATCCTTTTAAGTGCTCGGTTATCATCAGCAATCCTTTGATAACAATGGCCCTAACCTACACGTGACGTTTAGGACAAGGCCAAAAGTCTTGGTCAGAGTGCACTTCGAACTTTGAACCCCCGGCCCATTCTGTTCATTGAACTTTGAACTCCCGACCCATTCTGTTCATCGAACTTTGAAGCCCCGGCCCATTCTGTTCGTTGATTCAACTCGCAGCAAGCATCGGTTACCAGTGGGAAATCTGAAAAGAAGGGGCAAGGGTTAAGGACACGGACACAATTCTGAAGTAAGAAGAGAGGGGAGAGAAGCGAGCGATCAGATGTTGAAACCAGTGTAGCACTGTATAGGAGGCCAATGGTTTGGTGTTTGTTCAGTGTAGCACTGTATAGGAGGCCAATGGTTTGGTGTTTGTCCAGTGTAGCACTGTATAGGAGGCCAATGGTTTGGTGTTTGTCCAGTGTAGCACTGTACAGGAGGCCAATGGTTTGGTGTTTGTTCAGTGTAGCACTGTATAGGAGGCCAATGGTTTGGTGTTTGTTCAGTGTAGCACTGTATAGGAGGCCAATGGTTTGGTGTTTGTTCAGTGTAGCACTGTATAGGAGGCCAATGGTTTGGTGTTTGTTCAGTGTAGCACTGTATAGGAGGCCAATGGTTTGGTGTTTGTCCAGTGTAGCACTGTATAGGAGGCCAATGGTTTGGTGTTTGTCCAGTGTAGCACTGTACAGGAGGCCAATGGTTTGGTGTTTGTTCAGTGTAGCACTGTATAGGAGGCCAATGGTTTGGTGTTTGTTCAGTGTAGCACTGTATAGGAGGCCAATGGTTTGGTGTTTGTTCAGTGTAGCACTGTATAGGAGGCCAATGGTTTGGTGTTTGTTCAGTGTAGCACTGTATAGGAGGCCAATGGTTTGGTGTTTGTCCAGTGTAGCACTGTATAGGAGGCCAATGGTTTGGTGTTTGTCCAGTGTAGCACTGTACAGGAGGCCAATGGTTTGGTGTTTGTTCAGTGTAGCACTGTATAGGAGGCCAATGGTTTGGTGTTTGTTCAGTGTAGCACTGTATAGGAGGCCAATGGTTTGGTGTGTGTCCAGTGTAGCACTGTACAGGAGGCCAATGGTTTGGTGTTTGTTCAGTGTAGCACTGTATAGGAGGCCAATGGTTTGGTGTGTGTCCAGTGTAGCACTGTATAGGAGGCCAACGGTTTGGTGATGTGCATGCAGAGTCACACACATTATAACAGACCTCTCGGCTCATGGAAGAATCCGTGTCAGTGTGTTGGTGAGTGTGACATCAGGCATAGGGACTGGCCACCCACGCACAGTCATCAGGCATAGGACTGACCACCCACGCACAGTCATCAGGCATAGGGACTGACCACCCACGCACAGTCATGGTTTAGAAGAGCTCAGCCTATGTTCTAACATTGCAACTACTGTCATACGTGTGTTGGTGAGTGTGACAGCTGACGTAGGTGTGTTGGTGAGTGTGACAGCTGACGTAGGTGTGTTGGTGAATGTGACGCGCGCATTGTGACACGCAGCCATGTTTCATGTGCAAGGATCAGCGGCCCCTGGCGGACAAGGTCAGCCCAGTGACGTCACCAACATGGACAGCGAGAGCAGCCAGAGTGAGTGTAAGGATCTGCTTTGAGGGTGCTCTCCCTTGCCTTCTTTCTTGCTCTTCAGCGTAACCTTGACCCCCACCCCCACCCCACCTCTTTTGACCTTGACTTTAATGGTCTTTCCGACCTTGACCTCAACCCCCTCCCCCCAGCACTCCCACCAGCCTTTTCTTTTCAACTTTGCTTGTATTTTAACCCGCTCTTTTCTTTCTAACACACATCTGCTTCTTCCTCTTTGGTAGAAGAGTGTAGAGCCTAGAACACACTGGAGTAGCTTTAGTGCTTGGTTTCTTTGGGATGGCTTCAAATGGTATGAACTGATTTGAACAGGGAAGAACGTGATAGAAAATGTGAAGAGGAATTCAGAGACCACAAGGCCAGAGCTGAACATCTCGGCCATCTTTGACACAGAGACCTAGCGCTGAGTAACCTACTACACCCGACAGCCTTTGAGAGACCTAGCGCTGAGTAGCCTACTACACCCGGCAGCCTTTGAGAGACCTAGCGCTGAGTAACCTACTACACCCGACAGCCTTTGAGCCCACAAGAAAACAAAGAACAGGAGAAATATAATGACCTTTTTTGTTTTGTTTATGTTTGATTTTCTTAGTATCAATCACAAGGACATGCCAGTGTCTTTTTTCAGTGATGATGATGGTGGTGGTGGTGGTGGTAGTGGTGGTGGTAGAGGTAGTGGTGGTAGTGTTGGTGGTAGTGGTAGTGGTAGTGGTGGTGGTGGTAGTGGTGGTGGTGGTGGTGGTGGTGGTGGTGGTGATGGAGGTGAGAAGGAGAAGCAGAAGGAAGTATGATGACAAGGGTGATACTGGTGACTGGCTGGCACCACATGCCAGGTCTACCTATTCTATGTCTTCCCATGATTCCTCGTCCTGTGTGTTGCTATCTCCATCTTTCTCTCTACTAGTGCTAACTGCAGACACGAGTGCGGTGGCCCGTTGTGAATGCACTGACTAATTTTCAGGGGTTCATTTCTTGCATGGGGTTGTTGGTTTTATGTTTTGCTTGAGGACGACAGATTTTGATTGTAAAATCTCTCTCTCTCTCTCTCTCTCTCACTCTCTCTCCTCTCTCTCTCTCATATATATAATTATATATTATATTATATATTGTTTATATTGTGTGTGGGGTGTGTGTGGTGGTGGTGTGTGATGTGTGGTGTGTGTGGTGTGTGGCAGTGTTGTCATGATACGTGATGTAATTATGGTCCAGGTGAGAGAGAGAGAGAGAGAGAGAGAGAGAGAGAGAGTGAGAGAGAGAGAGAGAGCACTCGTAACACACACACACACACACACACACACACACACACACACACACACACACACACACACACACACACACACACGTGAATCAAAAACTTGCATATGATAAATATAATGATAAATGAATAAATGAATAAATACTCCCCAAAGAATGGTTTCTATGGGTCACTGCTAACCCATTAATAAACAGTGGAGATTAATGAGTACCCGACAATCTTTTCGAACCAATGGCAAACACTGTAATTCTAGAATATCTCTCTCCATCATTGGTTCTTATATCTCCAGTTTGACAAACTATCTTTGACGATGCTCAGAAGACTTGAAAATAGAAAAGAAACACACACACACACACACACACACACACACACACACACACACACACACACACACACACACACACACACACACACACACACACACAAAACCAAAATCTTCAACGTTTCGGTCATAGACCGTCTTCAGGATTGGTGACATTGAATTATATCACCAGTTTGATACTTTCTTCAAAACAAGAACCTTTGACCATTTACAATTAATACTACATACATTGACAAAAAAGTCTTGGTAATGATAATCTTGTTTATTCAAATATTGTTACAAATATTAAGCTACATTCTATCACGGTCACACCATTTTATCTCATTTCTACCCAGCAGAGGTGCAGGTGTAAATAAGTATGTTACTAAATATAGAGCGAGCATAGATCATAATATGTAATGAGAAGTAACCAAACAAAGCAAAATAGCATAAAATGAGTTTGTCATGCACGATGACTCACGCGAACTTTGCATTTTTTAACAGGTTTATAGGGCCACTGAAAAGGGCTTCCTGGTCTCATTTGAATCTGGAACATACCAGCGATAATGAGAGTGCTTAAATACTGCCACATCTTGATCGTTATGTATAATGTTTATAATTAAACCATTCTCTACCTGTCATCATAAACATTCAGTGTGTCAGATCCATCATAATTTTGAAGGAATATACGCTCACAGAATTCGTACTGTTAGTTTGTATTTAAAGAACTCCATTTTCAGTTCAAGAAGTAGGTCAGACCAACGGATCTGATCTATTATTCCCGGGAATGGCGTTAGTCTGTTTTTGACCAGGCAACTAATTAGTTTCTCAACTTCATATTACTTTTTTATTGCTTACCTTTTGAAAATCTTTATGGACGTAAGCCTGCTCCATGCAAACCTTTGCCCCCAAACACCGCATGGCCTGCGCTATCATTTCATTTCTAAACGAATTTGCTTTCCTCAAACCATCTGGTTTTCTGGTTTCTTGTCCTTTCTTCTCGTCCTCACATTCCCTCCAGGTTTCATGCCATCATAGTTCCTGGTGGAATCTTCTGATGGAAGTGTCAGTTCCTGGTGGAATCCTCTGATGGAAGTGTCAGTTCCTGGTGGAATCTTCTGATGGAAGTGTCAGTTCCTGGTGGAATCCTCTGATGGAAGTGTCAGTTCCTGGTGGAATCCTCTGATGGAAGTGTCAGTTCCTGGTGGAATCCTCTGATGGAAGTGTCAGTTCCTGGTGGAATCCTCTGATGGAAGTGTCCGTTCCTGGTGGAATCCTCTGATGGAAGTGACGGTTCCTGGTGGAATCCTCTGATGGAAGTGTCCGTTCCTGGTGGAATCCTCTGATGGAAGTGTCCGTTCCTGGTGGAATCCTCTGATGGAAGTGACGGTTCCTGGTGAAATCCTCTGATGGAAGTGACGGTACCTGGTGGAATCCTCTGATGGAAGTGTCAGTTCCTGGTGGAATCCTCTGATGGAAGTGACGGTTCCTGGTGGAATCCTCTGATGGAAGTGACGGTTCCTGGTGGAATCCTCTGATGGAAGTGATGGTTCCTGGTGGAATCCTCTGGTGGAAGTGATGGTTATTGAGCGGAGGAAAAATCGGCTGGTCGTAATGTACAAAACATCGATTTCAAATAAAATGAGTGAATGTTATCGTCTTTCATGCTGTTGGTACTTTGTGATGCAAAAATATACATTTTAACACCTGATCCAGTAGCCATATTTGTAATTATAGTTAGTGGTGGTATCGTCATAGGTGCTTATCTGGACTGATTTGGTATTAAGAACAATGTTGATGTGTGTGTTGTTACTTCCTAAACTATCAGTCTAGGTGCTCTACTCACTCTGTGATGGAAGGTTGGGGGAAACAGACAGAGCGATGGCAGACGGTCTGTGGTTTGACATTTCAGGCATTAGTGATTGTCCCATCAGGAAAACAGACAAAGGGATGCATGCACTGTACTGTCAATGAGTCTGTTACCCGTTGCAGATATGTCATCAGTTTCCTTTTAACGCAAATGAGCATTGAAATCACCAGCGAGCCGTCATTTCCAGTTGAATCTTACATTGAACGTAGCCATTTAGTATTTTGTGCATTGGAGTCTCTTGGTAAGAAACACACTAACAATTTATCTTACTGATGTTTTTTTTTTATTAACTCTTACTGTTGCTGCACGGCTGTGTTGATGTGTTCTGTTCATTGCTGCTGGAGAGGAAAATGCACAGCTGTGTTGATGTGTTCTGTTCATTGCTGCTCTAACTGTTGCTGCACGGCTGTGTTGATGTGTTCTGTTCATTGCTGCTGGAGAGGAAACTGTTGATGTGTTCTGTTCATTGCTGCTGGAGAGGAAACTGTTGATGTGTTCTGTTCGTTGCTGCTGGAGAGGAAAATGTTGATGTGTTCTGTTCATTGCTGCTGGAGAGGAAAATGTTGATGTGTTCTGTTCATTGCTGCTGGAGAGGAAAATGTTGATGTGTTCTGTTCATTGCTGCTGGAGAGGAAAATGTTGATGTGTTCTGTTCATTGCTGCTGGAGAGGAAAATGTTGATGTGTTCTGTTCATTGCTGCTGGAGAGGAAAATGTTGATGTGTTCTGTTCATTGCTGCTGGAGAGGAAAATGTTGATGTGTTCTGTTCATTGCTGCTGGAGAGGAAAAATGTTGATGTGTTCTGTTCATTGCTGCTGGAGAGGAAAATGTTGATGTGTTCTGTTCATGCTGCTGGGAGAAAAAATGTTGATGTGTTCTGTTCATTGCTGCTGGAGAGGAAAATGCGGGGAGATCCTTTCTTTCACGCTTTAAATAGTTGTTTGGCCTCTTTCTTCTTGATCTGTAACAGAGTGGAAGATTGCAACAGTTTGAGAAACCGGGTCATTGCAATGAGTCACGTGCAAAGACTGTAGAACGAGAAACTAATAACTGCATGAAAAAAGATGTTGAAGATGGTGCGGTAGGTTTCTATTTACAGCTCTGTATTGCAAGTAGTTACTCCTGATGCAAAGAAAGACTGACCAAAGATTATTTAGGCCTCAACTGATTACTTTCAGTTCCAAACATGACCCAGTCTGAACCAGGAGAAACTCAGAATTAATTGGAGAGGAGAGAGAGAGAGAGAGAGAGAGAGAGAGAGAGAGAGAGAGAGAGGAGAGGAGAGAGTCAGCACTCAGAAACCTTTACACAAAGAAAGGATTCAAGATATGTATGACTACGAACACACACACACACACACACACACACACACACACACACACACACACACACACACACACACACACACCACACACCGTTAATCCTTAACAACCAGTGAAAAGTGACAGAGCTCCCTCTGAACACAGCCCACGACAATCATTAACAACCAGTGAGAAATGACAGAGCTGATCCACTATCTGAACACCCACCCACCCCCACCCCCCTTGACAACCCCCAGCAACCGGTGACAAACGACAGAAGCGAGCCATGGCTGGCCCCAGAGCCCAGCATGTTAGTATGTCCAGTTCCATTCCATCAGACACACTGACCTCCCGGGGGAGAGGTTTCACAGCCATCTGGACAGCGGTCAGTAAATGGACGGGGGGCCTGAGCGCTGCTGTATGGGAGCGGCATTGTTCTCTGCGGGCACGGCGGTGCCTTGTTTGGCTGCTGTTCAAGGCCCGCGGATTGGCAGCCCTTGTTCCGTATTCCCTGGTGCCATCTCCACCACTCTGGCACCGTACGTCAGGCTTGTTAGGCTGCTAATGACTCCTTGTCTTGTGTATATCAGGGTGTGATGGTGTGTGGGGGGGGGGGGGGCACAGTGAAGCTAAAGAGGGGGTTAGGAGAGAGAGAGAGAGAGAGGAGAGAGAGAGAGAGAGAGAGAGAGAGAAACAGACAGACAGACATACAGACTGACAGACACACAGACAGAGAGACTTAGAGACAGAGAGACAGATAGACAAACAGAAAGACAGAATCAGAGACTGAGGGACGGGAAGGGGGGGGGGCGGAACAGAAACATAGAGAGTGAGAGAGAGACAGACAGACAGAGACAGACAAAAAAAATAGAGACAGAGAGAGACAGAGATACAGAACTCGTGAACTCGTGACTTTAATGTGAGGCCTCCAGCCTATCCACATGAGACACGTAACATGAAATTGTTTATGCTGTTGAAAATGAATGATTTATATGGAAAGTTTTTCAAAAAGAAGGATGCTCATTTGGCGATAACAAAAGCAACAAACTTAGGTTTATAACATTTCATTACAACTGTTCCTCTCTAAAACGTAAAGCCTAATGTACAAACATAAATCTATTGTGACGCATTGTAACATACTCTCATTGTGACAGCATTTTCGTTTTCCAATAGTGTCTTTAACTGGACAGGAAAGCTATCTTTTTAGTGTTTACGAATACATTTTTCTCGTAATTGTTTGTAACTTGGGGACATTTTAGAAGAAAGTGTATTTCGGTTTCTTCTTCACGGCAAAAAGGGCATGTGGTTATTGCTGTAGTATTGGTATACTTTTTGCTTGTTCGAAGCTCATTTACACCTAATCTGACTTTTGCGAATGCCCTTCTGAATTTTGTAATTGTGATATCATATAAGTATTTCTCAGGTTGATGCAGTGATTTAAAGGATCAGTAGACGGTATAACGATCACTACCTTCTAATTTATTGTGCCAGTCCTGTTTGAAACAGTCTACCATTCTCTGTCTAAACACTGATAAGAATGCCTTTTCATCTCCCACTCCTCCACACTTCTGAAAATCCGTAGGAGTCAAAACAATGTTTTATGTCTAAAGCCCAGTTGGGGGATTTACTAACTTCTTTCAGTTCTTTTTCATACGCTTGTTTCGGCATTCGGTTTGGCGTCATTAAAAAAAAAGTTTGAACCAGTATTTCACTGCCCGCAAAGTACTATCAATATACAGAGGGTATCTGCCTAGCTCACCATAAAGAAGAGTATTTGGCGTCTTTTTGCCAATTCCCAAGAACTTTTTTACAAAAAAGGAGATTATGCGTTCTATTGCTTTAAAACGTGTGAGGCCCCATATTTCTGATGAATATAATATCAATGGTTTAACCTGTGCATCAAATAATTTAAAGAGACAGACAGAGAGAGACAGAGAAAGAAAAGAATCACAGAGAGAGAAAGCAAAAGAGAGACAGACAGACAGACAGAGACACACACACAGACACAGACAGACAGACAAAGAGACAGACAGACAGAAACAGTCAGAAAGGCGGACAGTCGGACTGACATGCAGACAGATAAAGAGACAGACAGACAGACAGACAGATAGATAGATAGACGGACAGACAGACAGACAGACAGACAGACAAATAGAGAGACAGAGAGATCTGCTGAACTCTTAAACGTTTTGGAAAGCTGTACTAACTGACACCACATGGAGCGACGTGCTGCTGTTGCACGTGAAATGAACAACGCGGACTGTCAGGATGGAGAGGTCCATTCCTCTCTCTACAGTGTTGAGCCAGGGCCTAAGTGATGGACGTTTTGAACAACAGTGTTGAGTCAGGTTCTAAGTGATGGACGTTTTGAACAACAGTGTTGAGCCAGGGCCTAAGTGATGGACGTTTTGAACAACAGTGTTGAGCCAGGGCCTAAGTGATGGACGTTTTGAACAACAGTGTCGAGCCAGGGCCTAAGTGATGGACGTTTTGAACAACAGTGTTGAGCCAGGGCCTAAGTAATGGACGTTTTGATCAGGAACTACAAAAATGAGGCATGTGGAATGCCATCATCATGCTGCTGTAATGACTTCTCATTCATATCAGTCTGAAAGCATGGAAAATTATTTTAAGTATTGAAGCTCGACAATAGGAATTGTCTGTCTCTGGTACCACAGGTACGAAGTTTCAGAGAGTAGGGATCTGATTGGACGTGTTGCTGATTTCAATGCGGTCTCAGCCAATGGCAGTCCGCCTCGTGTTTGGTGACACAGGTTCCGCTATTTAAGGAGCTAGCGTGTTCTTGTAAGTAATACCGTTTCAAAGAATGTTTTCTCAACAACAACAAAAACTAATCTCACCCTGCCCCACCCCACACAGACACATCGTTTTAATGTTTTATTTTTCGATTCTTGTTGCTATGTCCTATACCTTTGGCTACTTTTTTTTCTTCTTTTATTTTTTTTTCTTTTTTTTTTTTCTTCTTTTTTCTCTCTCTCTTCTCTTTTTTTTTTTTTTTTGGTCTTTAACACCAGTCCTTTGCGTTGCAATACTGTTTCAAATACACAGTTTAATATATTTTCGAAAAATCAGAAATGACATCATGACATAAAAGGAAAAGGTAAAACATTATTTTATGGTTCTGGGATGTGTGTTGTAGTACAAGGTCCTTTTACTATCTTCGCTGTAGTTTACTGCTGCTCATTACCTATTTGCTGTTTTTTCCATTTACAAACTTTGACTCGTCTTCCTGCCTTTTACTGCATTCTGCTATATTTGACTACCATCTGCTATTTGTATTTATTACCCTTTTTTCATTTTTCAATCTTATAACCTTTTGGCTTTATTGCCATTTAGGTTACCGCATTTTACTACCTTTTACCGCATTTTTTTAAAACCATTTACCACTTTCTAGTACGTACACTAGGTTTTATGACATTTTAACAGCGTGTTACTACATTTACTATTTTCGTATGGCTTTGTTATTTCCTCAATGCTTTATGCCTGCTACTGCTTTTCTTTTCTTTTTTGCTACTCTGTCTCTGTCCTTCTCTCTTTCTCTGTCTCTCTCTCTCCCTCTCTCTCTGTCTCATCTGTTTCTCTCTCTCTCATCTCTGTCTCTGTCTCTGTATCTCTCTCTGTCTCTCTCTCATCTCTGTCTCTGTCTCTCTCTCATCTCTGTCTCTGTCTCTGTCTGTCTGTCTCTCTCTGTCTCGTCTCTGTCTCTGTCTCTGTCTGTCTGTCTGTCTGTCTGTCTGTCTCTCTCCTCTCTCTCTCTCTCTCTCTCTCTCTCACACACACACACACACACAACACACACACACACACACACACACGCGCGCGCGCGCGCGCCGCGTACACATTCCCACAGGACTTACTTTGCACTGTGTTCAGCATACATACAAATGCTGACAGGAGAGACCTACTTGTGACCTTTCAGAACGGTGTCATGTTGCACTTTAGTACCCCCAAGTCACGATCCACCCTGCCAGCTGACCTAAAATGACGACAAAAATGGAGAGAGAAGGCGACACGAGGCACCTGGAGATAAGTCGGTAGGAGTTTTCTGTGGCTGGAGTCCTATTGTCTCAACACATGGCGGCTAGAATTTCAGGGTGTGTGCGTGTTGTTCCGCCTGAAATGAGGCCGGAATATCGGCCGTTGAAACTGGGCCAATGCCTTCCACCAACTCTGACATTCTGTACAGGGCAGCTTAGAACGACAGGATACGATTTCAAACGACAATGTGACTGATCTTATTCACCTCTCTCTCTCTCTCTCTCTCTCTCTCTCTCTCTCTCTCTCTCTCTCTCTCTCTCTCTCTCTACTATTATTATATATATATATATATATATATATATATATCATGTGTTTAGTTGCACAGCTTAGAACTCCAATGTAATAGACAGCCTGGGTTGGTGAGACCATTGGTGTGATAGATATTGACTTACCTGCTTCTCTGCTAGCTGACGTGTTTGCTGGCGCAGATGGAAATCTGGAGTTTTAGGTTCTGAAACGAGTTACAGTTGATTGTGAGCTCAGCGGAGCACACAAGAGTCTCAGGGCTGGCACCCTGTAGAACGGAAAGTTCTGTCATAAAAGTAACAACACAGGCAGCAACACATGTACAGGACTCTCTCCACCCGTTCCTAACTCAAGGGCTGGACTACAGGTATCTTTAAGGCAGCTCAGACTGTGCCATGCACAGACCGCCAGCTTTTCCGCTCCATTTGTCACACTTAGACTTCTACAGTTAGCGCAATCAACGTAAATAACGATGGTGCCACCAGGAAAAATCCATGGAAAGGTCATGGGAGCAGGCAGACACTGTCAAATGGACAGGCGGTGCACACCCAAAACTGTGAATCAATACAGCGTGCTCTTTCTTGTGTGTGTTATCCAAGGTTCATTGTTCATTGTAAAGCATGAAACATACTTTCCTTCAGCCTCTTAACATTTCCACCAGGAAACACCCGGACGCAGACACCAAAGCAGTGCCTACTGCCTCAGGTCTTCTGTTTGATTGGTCACAGAACTCAGGGAGAGGACAAAACTTCCGCTAGTGTTGCAGACACCGAGATTAACAAGATTTATTTTATTTTATTCCAGAAAAATCTTCATGAGAATACATCCATGGAAGAGAAAAACGAAAAACGGCAGCAAGCATTGCAACAACACAACAGACAAGACTACGTAGTACACGTAAATGAAATCAACTAGTAAATACTTCCTACCGAAACAGAAAACAGGTATGTGTTGATTTACACAGTCACTTGTGCTCTTTCGGGAATTCAAAATGACATGTACGAGTCTGGCTAACTTCAGCATGGTCTAGTTGCAAAGTGAGGCGACTGCTGGCGGAATCATCGCCAAGAAACGTAGACAAACGAACCACAAAACAAAACATTTTGTCTTGTGATTCGTTTGTCTACGTTTTTTGGCGGTGTGTTATCATTAACATTTAAAATTGGTTCAGCAAGGTCGATTTTTTTCCATGAAACTAAACAAAGGGTTTGGGGTTGAACCGTTAAACATCTGACATTCAGTTTTCACTGTTTGAGACTGGCCATTAAAAATGCATCTGATAAACAGTTGGTACTGTTTTGAGGTGAACCATTAAACATACGTCCGACGTACAGTTTGCACTACTTTGGGGTAAGTGTTAAACATGCATCTCAATACAGTTTGCACTGTTTGGGATGAGCTGTTTAAACACTCGTCTGGCACACAGTTTGTAGCGTTTGGGATTAATCGTTTAGCATACATTTAATCCAAACTTTGTACTGTTGGCATAAAGCGTTAGAAATTCACCGGATATACAGCTGGGTACTGTTTGGATAAAGCGTTAGACATTCACCGGATATACAGTTGGTACTTTTTGCGGTGAACCATAAACATTCATGCGATATAAGAGTTTGTGCTGTTTAGAAGAATCTATGAAGCAGTCATCTGACTTACAGTTTTGGGATTAAACTTTACACATCCTCTGACATGCAGTTGTACCATTTGGGATGGACAATTAAACATTGATCTAATGTACAGTACACATTTTTCATATGATGAACCATTAAACATATACATATGACACTGAATTTGTACTGTGTGGGTTGTTCTTAACTGAGCCATCCACGAAGGAAGATCACCAACCAAAGACGAATTGTTGTCTCTCTTACCTGATACCCCCGCTCCACCGTCTAGTTTGCAGAGTATGCGACAGACTAAGAACTGATTCTTTAATGAACTTTCGAACTATCTTTTCCAAAGCAATGGAACACAGCTTGGTCGCTGGTGCTCCATTCAGATCCATTATTAGGCCTGTTGAACTCGGAGCTGTTTTGTTGAGGTGTGAAGTCGATTTTAGCAATCTCTTTGTCCGTGATGAAACGTTTATTTTCGTTTCGTTGTCCGTGATGAAACGTTTATTTTCATTTGGTTGTCCGAGATGAAACATGTTTATATTCGCAGCAGTGTGCACCCGCCTTTGCGGGTGTATCGAATGAAAAGGTTTACTCACGACTAGTCCAAATCTAGGTCAGTCAACCACACGAACTCATTTCAGTCACTGGGGAGTGGAGACAAATTGATTTCCATTGGAGGAGAGCTTTCATATGGTTACTTCCCATTGCGTGAACTCAAACAACTATCAGAACATATTGAGCAATCCTTTCTTCACAGCCAACGTGGCTTTGCTGGAGTTAGAGAGCCTCACCGATCTCTGACCGCGAACCAAAAGACCTGAACAACCACACATCGCCAAGATCGCCCTTAGACGAAGCAGGTTTGCCATTTACATGTTTGTTTGATAAGACGACTGTCTAGGTGAACTGTTACACTCATCTGATTACAGTTTGCACTGTTTGGGTGACCATTAAACATTCATCTTACATACAGTCTGTACTGTTTGGGTGACGTTAGACATCATCTGACATACATTGTACTGTTTGGGTGACTGTTTACACTCATACTGACATTACTATTTGTACTGTTTTGGGTGGATGACTGTTTTACACTCATCTGCCATACAGTTTGTACTGTTTGGGGTGACTGTTATACACTCATCTGAGGGTGACTGTTAGACACTCATCTGACATACTATTTGTACTGTTTGGGATGACTGTTTTACACTCATCTGCCATACAGTTGTACTCTTTGGGGTGACTGTTATACACTCATCTGACATAAAGTTTGTACTGTTTGGAATGAAGCAATAGACATTCATCTAACATACAGCTGTATTGTTTGGAATTAACCAATCAGCATTCATCTGACAAAGTTTTAATGCTTGGGATGAACCAATCGACATTTATCTGCCATACACTTTTAATGTGTTGGAGGAGCTAATCAGCATTTATCTGACATGAGGAACTAATCAGCATTTATCTGACATATAGTCTTAATATTCAGGATGAACCAGTCGACATTCATCCGACATACAGTTTAATGTTAATGTGGGTATTAGCCAATCAGCATTCATCTTACATACAGTTTTAATGTGAGCCAATCAGCACTCATCTTAAATATAGTTTAATGTTTGGAATTAACAAATCAGCATTCATCTTACATACAGTTTCAATGTGTGGGAAATGACGTACAGCGGATACGTCTCATCGCCACAGGAGAGTGACAAACTGCTACAAACAAACAGCAACAACAAACAAACAAACACTTCCCCATTGATATGCAGAAAGACAAATGAGAGAGAAAACGAACAAACAGAAAGAAGAAGTCAGTAAAAAAGAAAGTGTACAACCCTAGAATGGCAATAACTCCAAAGCAGGTCCACCTCTAAGCCAAGGCCAGGGTCAAGGGTCACATAGGGAGGTAGAATAGCTAGAAGTGGTGTGGGCAAGTAGATGGATGTATGGGTACGTGTGCATGAGTGCGCTTGCGCGCGCTCATATGTGTGTGTGTGTGTGTGTGTGTGTGTGTGTGTGTGTGTGTGTGTGTGTGTGTGTGTGTGTGTGTGTGTGTACTAAGATGCATGTATGTTTAGTCACAAACATCCATCGCATGGTGCTGTATTACACTGCCCAATAAATGACATGTCAATGAGCCTTTTACACGTCATTCCACCATCCAGCACTGCCAACACACACACACACACACACACACAACACACACACACACACACACACACACACACACCACTCACTCACACACACACACACACACACACAACATACACACACCTCTCTCTCTCTCTCTCTTCTCTCTCTCTCTCTCTCTCTCTCTCTCTTTCTCTCAGTGTCAAATCACCAGTGGTAACAGGCACAGTCGGCTGCCCATTGTTTTCTTCGGAAGCAGCGTCCATACACTAACTGATTCTTTGTAGTGCGTCGTGCTGTGCTGTGCTGTGCCGTGCTGTGTTCCACTGTGCTGTGCAGCGCTGCACGCCTCACTGCCTTGCTGTAGCGTGGGCTGCAGTCAGTGGGGTGCTGTGGGGCTGAAGGTGCCAGATCGAAGATGCAGCGCGCGCCTTTTCATGCTCACGTGCCCGCGAGGGGGCAAGTTTCCTGCCGTTGTTGATGTGTGCCGCTGCCCCCCTTCCCCTCCTGTTTCCACTGGAATTGTCCGTGACTGGTGTGGGGCTTGTTTGCTGACTCCATCGGAGTGAGTGTGTGTGAGTGTGTGTGTGGACATGTGAGTTTTATTGGAGGTTTCTTTTTTCTTCCCACAACATGTTTGTTTACGGGAGGTTAGGCCCGCGGAGTGAAGTTCATGCAACAGCATGATATGTGTTGACTGGAAGAACAAAGGAAAGTGAGCTTGGAGTTGTCTTTTGAATTCATTCCTATTATCAGCAGTAACAGTATCATCTTCAACATTATTCTTACAATTACTACTATTGTAATCATCGCTGTTGTGGTGGTTTTATTGGGCACACCATCCTGACTCCCTTCGTGTGAGTTGTGCACGGTCTTTGAACCTGGACATTCCTTTCGGGGTCATGTCCTTCGTCATCTCATTATAAACTGACTTCTCGCAAACTTTTGACATGCTGCGATATAGAGAACATAGGAATCTGAATTACTGAAACAAAGACAATTAGTAGCATGTTTCTAGAAGACTATTTGCGAAACTAGAAAATATTTCATCATATTAAATTCCTTTAAATAACTAACTGCGATATTTTTTCCTGATACAAAACCGACAAGTTGTCTACATTTTGCAATCTGTTCTTCACTGCTGTCTTCAATAGTCAATGGTCATTTATTGCAATCTTTTTCAAGCGTTTTTCACCGTTATGGCATGTGGCGGCCTTGTTCAATAGTCAATGGTCATTTATTGCAATCTTTTTCAAGCGTTTTCCACCGTTATGGCATGTGGCGGCCTTGTTCAATAGTCAATGGTCATTTATTGCAATTCTTTTTTCAAGCGTTTTTTTTCACCACCGTTATGGCATGTAGCGGCCTTGACCCTCCCGCGCTAACAGGATGATCCTAGTTTGTCCCCCGGCATCTGTGGAAAGGAGACAGAAAGCGGGTGGGGGACGGAGAACGTGTAAAAACTTTGTAGATCTAAGAACGTGTAGACAGACCTCAATAGCAGTGATCAAAAATAAAACTTAGTCGACCGCAAAGAAAGTGCAGAGAGAGAAAACATCATAAACGGTAGATGTACAGAAGCAAAAAAGAAGACATTGTCCAGGGATGTAAAGGTACAAAAAAACACAAAGGAAGATTCCAAGGCAGCATGAAGACTAAAAGCATTAGGAACTAACATTTTTATAGAACACACACACACACACACACCACACACACACAACACACACACACACACACACACACACACACACACACACACACACACACGCACGCACGCACGCACGCACACAAAATAAAAGTACTCGATAAAGAGACAAATGGCTGCGCACGAAAAAAGGCGTTAACTACTATGTAGAGTAAACAGACAGGGAACCATCATTAAGCACCGACATTACTTTTCGTTAAAGGGCAAAGGTCAACGTTTCATAGCCAACAAAGGACAGTAAACAATTGCAGATTCTCTGTCAGGGCATGGCAGTATGGAAGGCTAGGTCCAACTGTGTTCTTCCCCTGGGCAAGGCCCAACTCTCTCCTTCCCCTGGGCATGGCAGAATGGAAGGCGAGGTCCAAATCTGTCCTTCCCCTGGGCATGGCAGAATGGAAGGCGAGGTCCAAATCTGTCCTTCCCCTGGGCATGGCAGAATGGAAGGCGAGGTCCAAATCTGTCCTTCCCCTGGGCATGGCAGAATGGAAGGCGAGGTCCAACTCTGTCCTTCCCCTGGGCATGGCAGAATGGAAGGCTAGGTCCAACTCTGTCCTTCCCCTGGGCATGGCAGAATGGAAGGCTAGGTCCAACTCTGTCCTTCCCCTGGGCATGACAGAATGGAAGGCTAGGTCCAACTCTGTCCTTTCCCCCCGGGCAAGGTCCAACTCTGTCCTTCCCCTGGGCAAGGCCCAACTCTCTCCTTCCCCTGGGCAAGGCCCAACTCTCTCCTTCCCCTGGGCAAGGCCAAACTCTCTCCTTTCCCTGGGCTGAATCAGGACGCATTTTATGCCGGATGGACTGGCAGAGATTTGATCTGTACAAGTCAGGCCCCTCTAGAGATTTGATCTGTACAAGTCAGGCCCCTCTAGAGATTTGATCTGTACAAGTCAGGCCCCTCTAGAGATTTGATCTGTACAAATCAGGCCCCTCTAGAGATTTGATCTGTACAAGTCAGGCCCCTCTAGAGATTTGATCTGTACAAGTCAGGCCCATCTAGAGATTTGATCTGTACAAGTCAGGCCCCTCTAGAGATTTGATCTGTACAAATCAGGCCCCTCTAGAGATTTGATCTGTACAAATCAGGCCCCTCTAGAGATTTGATCTGTACAAGTCAGGCCCTCTAGAGATTTGATCCTCAAAGTCAGGCCCCTCTAGAGATTCGAACCCACAACCGTCAGCTCCGCAGGCGAACGCTGTAGTTGTTGGAATGCCTTGTACATTGTACCTAGGTCATAAAGCTGTGAAACCTTGTACATTGTACCTAGGTCATAAAGCTGTGAAACCTTGTACATTGTACCTAGGTCATAAAGCTGTGAAACCTTGTACATTGTACCTAGGTCATAAAGCTGTGAAACCTTGTACATTGTACCTAGGTCATAAAGCTGTGAAATCTTGTTCATTGTACCTAGGTCATAAAGTTGTGACACCTGCGCTGTACTGTCTATATGTCATAAAGTTGTGACACCTGCGCTGTACCGTCTATAGTCATAAAGTTGTGACACCTGCGCTGTACCGTCTATATGTCATAAAGTTGTGTCACCTGCGCTGTACCGTCTATAGGTCATAAAGTTGTGTCACCTGCGCTGTACCGTCTATAGGTCATAAAGTTGTAAAACCTGCGCTGTATCGTCTATAGGTCATAAAGTTGTGACACCTGCGCTGTACCGTCTATAGGTCATAAAGTTGTGTCACCTGCGCTGTACCGTCTATAGGTCATAAAGTTGTGTCACCTGCGCTGTACCGTCTATAGGTCATAAAGTTGTAAAACCTGCCTGTACCGTCTATAGGTCATAAAGTTGTGTCACCTGCCCTGTACCGTCTATAGGTCATAAAGTTGTGTCACCTGCGCTGTACCGTCTATAGATCATAAGTTGTGTCACCTGCGCTGTACCGTCTATAGGTCATAAAGTTGTGTCACCTGCGCTGTACCGTCTATAGGTCATAAAGTTGTGACACCTGCGCTGTACCGTCTATAGGTCATAAAGTTGTGTCACCTGCGCTGTACCGTCTATAGGTCATAAAGTTGTGACACCTGCGCTGTACCGTCTATAGGTCATAAAGTTGTAAAACCTACGCTGTACCGTCTAGTGGCCTAGCAAATGTGGTGTAGCGTGTATGGATTTGTCCGCACACAGTGACACCTCGTTGACTCTGAAGCTGAAACTGACACACCATGCAATGTATGAAAGGAAACAAACCAAAAGGAATGTGTCAATTTCAGCACATGGTGAATGAAGAAAGCGACAAGGACAGATGTCTTTCACGTGGTACAGGGAACCAAACAGCAGGTTAGGGGTTCATAGATGTCTTTCACGTGGTACAGGGAACCAAACAGCAGGTTAGGGGTTCATAGTATTTTCAGTTCCTGGAAGAAATACAAAGAAGCCAGTAATTTATACAGCGTGGGTCCTGACACATCATCAGTTCCCACGGGACACGCAAGAGGAACAACACACACACACACACACACACACACACACACACACACACACACACACACACACACACACACACACGCCGCACGCACGCACGCCACACACACACACACACACACACACACACACACACACACACACACACACACACACACACACACACACACACACACATCGTTTGGACTTTGTTTTTATCGCTTAGTGTTCAATTCTTGTTCATTTTCTTTTATCATTCATTCATTCATTTCCACGTCTAGATTTTTTTTGCTGCCAAAAAACTCACCGCCGAGTGAATGCGAATAACGTTACCGTGAAGGACATAGAGTGGAGAACTTGACAAGACACACAGCGTTCAGGGGAGGGCACAAACCACGATGCCCCGCTGTCCCTAAAGACCAACCACTCAATATCAACCCCCCCCCCCCCCCCAACGACAACATCCCCCAACATCAACTCCCCCCCCCCCCCCCCCAACATCAACATCCCATGTCCACTGATTGATAGCCATCGCCACAGCCCTTCACCATGAGTGCCTTCGCTGCCTCTTACGTGGGTGGTGGAGGGGGAGGGGGAGGGCGGGGGGAGAGGGGCCGTTCCGTGGAGAGGACGGTGGTGTTGGAGGAGGTGGACCAGGAGAAGCTGAACTTCTGGCAGCGCCTGCACTACCGCTACAAGTGCTGCCTGCTGCAGCTGCTGGTCAACACCTTCTGCCCCCCGCCACGTGAGTCTGTGGGCCCTGGGCCTGACTGCCTGCCACTGCCTCTGTCGGCGCCTCTGTCTCTCTGTCTGCACCTCTGGCTGTCTGCACCTCTGGCTGGCTGTCTATCTGGCTGGCTGTCTGGCTGACTGGCTGTACGATTGTCTGTCTGTCTGTCTGCACTTCTGTCTGCACGTCTGTCTGTCTGTGGGGAATCTGTGTCTGCCTGTTGTTTGTCCTCTGTCTGTCTGTCTGTCTGTCTGTCTGTCTGTCTGTCTCTGTCTCTATCTATTCTGTCTGTCTGTCTGTCTCTGTCTCTGTCTCTCTCTGTCTCTCTGTCTCTCTGTCTCTGTCTCTCCTCTCTCTGTCTCTCTCTCTCTTCTCTCTCTCTCTCTCTCT
>CM065716.1:118256909-118259409 GCA_033310375.1 Conus canariensis
GTAATGCACGTATAACTTTCGACCTGGCTTGTAAAAACAATAGTATTTTTTCGCAATTCACCATAACCTTCTTTTTCTGTCTTAGGAATCACATTAACATTTTTTCGTACAAGAAATGACCAATGATCAGGTATAGTTCTCTCTCAACCAGACCAAAGGATCACAAACAATGGGACACAATTCACGCTGCACTACCTGCACTGGAGTCAGTGACTCCACTACTGCTAGCGTCAGCCATGTTTATGCAGTGACGTCACCATTGGCATCAATCTCACCGCTCAATGCACATGAAAGCAGTACCAGTGTTCTGTAAGAAGGAAAAAAAAAGAAAGCCCTGAACTTGTAATGTTTCTTGTGACTGCCTTTGACACTGTGCGGAATCACTTCTACGATGCCATAAAATCCTGCCAGTTGTGGGTAGACTGCCGTGCCTTTGACACTGTGCGGAATCACTTCTACGATGCCATAAAAGCCTGCCAGTTGTGGGTAGACTGCCGTGAAGCAGCAGATGTACGTCCATCACATGACAGTGCCATCAGCATGTGGTGTAATGTGGCCATATAGTCAGTGAGGCAATTTCCCACTTTACAATCATGGTGTAATGTGACCGTATAGTCAATGAAACAATCTTCCACTTTACAATCATGGTGTAATGTGGCCATATAGTCATTGAGACAATCTTCCACTTTACAATCATGGTGTAATGTGGCCATATAGTCAGTGAGATAATCTTCCACTCTACAATCATGGTGTAATGTGGCTATATAGTCATTGAGACAATCTTCCACTTTACAATCATGGTGTAATGTGGCCATATAGTCAGTGAAACAATCTTCCACTTTGCAATCATGGTGTAATGTGGCCATATAGTCAGTGAGACAATCTTCCACTTTACAATCATGGTGTAATGTGGCCATATAGTCAGTAAGGCAATCTTCAACTTTAAAATCATGGTGTAAGGTAGACATGTAGTCAGTGAGACAATCTTCCACTTTACAATCATGGTGTAAGATAGACATGTAGTCAGTGAGACAATCTGCCTATTGACAATCATGGCGTACTGTAGACATGTAGTCAGTGAGACAATCTGCCTATTGACAATCATGGCGTAATGGAGACATGTAATCAATCAGTGAAACAATCTGCCTATTGACAATCATGGCGTAATGGAGACATGTAATCAGTGAAACAATCTGCCACTTTACAATCATGGCGTACTGTAGACATGTAGTCAGTGTGACAATCTGCCGCTGTACGATCCACTTACAAACATCAAAATATGTATGACATGGATAATCTTCTGATTGTGCACAAGCACAGACATATCTTATGTTTTTATCAAAGGCCGACAATCATTTTTTTTAGTTCTAAACATAGGAATATTGAAATGGTTTACATTAATGTTTTATAATAATATACTGCTCCAGTTCTTTCTCTGTTAGAGGTAGAATTCCACCATAATGTCTTCCCTGTTTTGGTGACTGACCACTTACATCTATTCATTTCTGATATATATTTTCCGGTTCTTTCTCTGTTAGAAACAGAACTCCACCTTGTCTTCCTTGTTCTGGTGATTGACAAGTGGTTCTCCCAACGCTATATAACAAACATGTTAGCGGATGTGACTTATTCACAAAATGTTAAATTTGTAAGAGAGAGAGAGGAGAGAGAGAGAGAGAGAGAGAGAGAGAGAGAGAGGAGAGAGAGAGAGAGAGAGAGAGAGAGAGGAGACTTATGAGCTAAGTCTCACGGAAGTAGAAAATTGGTATGAAAACAATGCAACGTACTTAATTCAAAACCAGACGGAATGTATGGCTATACACAATGAACACGGAATGTATGGCTATACCCAGTTAACACGGAAGGCATGGCTATACACAATTAACACGGAATGTATGGCTGTACACAATTAACACGGAATGCATGGCTATACACAAAGAACATGGAATGTATGGCTATACACAATGAACACGGAATGTATGGCTGTACACAATTAACACGGAATGCATGGCTGTACACAAAGAACACGGAATGTATGGCTATAGACAACACCAGTTTCACCAGCTTTGTTTCCACCTCATTCCTCCGTCAAAGGACGTGAAGTCAGTCGAGTTAAGGAACACAGACTCTAAAGACCAGTTGTAAATAATCAATTGAGAGACTCATGCCAAATATGTCTTACAAAGTTGTTTTTAAAAAATACTCACGCTGAGGTAAGTGAGGCACTCCATCAATACTAATTCCTGTAACATGTTATACCATGGCCATATCTGAATTGTATTGATTATGTTTCCACTGCATGTGATGACTGGAGAGAGAGAGAGAGGAAGGAGAGAGAGAGAGAGAGAGAGAGAGAGAGAGAGAGAGAGAGAGAGAGAGAGAGAGGAGAAATTTACAACAACAACAAAAATTCATTCAAGAATTGGATTTTTAAGTATAGCCTATGCAAAATATATAAACGATGACAGAAGAAAAAGAAGAAGAAGAAGAAGAAGAAGAA
>CM065716.1:118266909-118271909 GCA_033310375.1 Conus canariensis
GTGATGGGATTTGAACCCAGTACCTCACAGACCGCAGTCTGTGACGTTAACCGCTGCACCACGGCACGTTACGGCCTTTCCAGTAACGCATTGCTCCATGTCACTTCAACAGACACATACCTGTGTGTCCTACTATTTATGTGTCCCACTATCTCTGTGTCTCATTATCTCTGTCCTGTTACCTCTGTGTCCCATTATCTCTGTGTCCCACTATATCTGTGTCCCACTATCTCTGTGTCCCATTACCTCTGTGTCCCACTGTCTCTGTGTCCCACTAACTCTGTGTCCCACTAACTCTGTGTCCCACTAACCCTGTGTCCCACTAACTCTGTGTCCCACTAACCCTGTGTCCCACTAACTCTGTGTCCCACTAACCCTGTGTCCCACTAATTCTATGCCCCGGTATCCCCTTGTTCCACCATCTCCGTGCCCCACTAACTCTATGTCCCACAATCTCTGTGCCCCACTAACTCTATGTTCCACCATCTCCGTGCCCCACTAACTCTATGTCCCACAATCTCTGTGCCCCACTAACTCTATGTTCCACCATCTCCGTGCCCCACTAACTCTATGTCCCACAATCTCTGTGCCCCACTAACTCTATGTCCCACCATCTCCGTGCCCCACTAACTCTATGTTCCACCATCTCCGTGCCCCACTAACTCTATGTCCCACAATCTCTGTGCCCCACTAACTCTATGTCCCACAATCTCTGTGCCCCACTAACTCTATGTCCCACAATCTCTGTGCCCCACTAACTCTATGTCCCACAATCTCTGTGCCCCACTAACTCTATGTCCCACAATCTCTGTGCCCCACTAACTCTATGTCCCACCATCTCCGTGCCCCACTAACTCTATGTCCCACAATCTCTGTGCCCCACTATCCATGCGTCCATCTATGCGTCCCACTATCTCTATGTCCCACTATCTAGGCGTCCCTCTTTCTCTGTGTTCCAGTATATCTGTGTCCCACTATCGCTGCATCTATCTCTGTGTTCCACTATGATTCCCACTAATTCTGTGTTCCGCATGCATACCACTATCTCTGTGTCCCACCATTTTCTGTGCCCTGCTATCTCTGTGTCCCACTATCTCTGTGTCCCTCTACATATGCATCGCACTATCTCTGTGTCCTACTATCTCTGTGTCCCAGTATCTATGCGCCCCACTATCTTTGTGTCCTATTGTCTGTGTGTCCAATATCTATGTCCCACTATCTTTGTGTCCCAACATCTCTGTGTCCCATTATCTCTGTGTCCCAATATCTATATCCCACTATCTTTGTGTCCCACTATCGCTGTGTCTCACTATCTCAGTGTCTCACTATCTATGCGTCCTATTATCTCTATGTCCCACTATCTATGCGCCCTACTATCTCTATGTCCCACTATCTATGCGCCCTACTATCTCTGTGTCCCACTATCTATGCGCCCTACTATCTCTGTGTCTCACTATCTATGCGCCCTACTATCTCTGTGTCCCATTATCCCACTATTTATGTGTTCCACTATCTCTCTGTCCCAATGCCTTTGTCCTGCTATCTCTGTGTCCCTCTATCTCTCTGTCCCAATGCCTTTGTCCCGCTATCTCTGTGTCCCTCTATCTCTCTGTCCCAATGCCTTTGTCCCGCTATCTCTGTGTCCCTCTATCTCTCTGTCCCAATGCCTTTGTCCCGCTATCTCTGTGTCCCTCTATCTCTCTGTCCCAATGCCTTTGTCCCGCTATCTCTGTGTCCCTCTATCTCGCTGTCCCAATGCCTTTGTCCCGCTATCTCTGTGTCCCTCTATCTCTCTGTCCCAATGCCTTTGTCCCGCTATCTCTGTGTCCCTCTATCTCGCTGTCCCAATGCCTTTGTCCTGCTATCTCTGTGTCCCTCTATCTCTCTGTCCCAATGCCTTTGTCCTGCTATCTCTGTGTCCCTCTATCTCGCTGTCCCAATGCCTTTGTCCTGCTATCTCTGTGTCCCTCTATCTCGCTGTCCCAATGCCTTTGTCCCGCTGCCTCTGTGTCTCTCTATCTCTGTGTCCCAGTATCTCTGTGTCGCACTATCTCTGTGTCCCACAATCTCTGTGTCCCAGTATCTCTGTGTCCCACAATCTCTGTGTCCCACTATCTGTGTCCCACTATATCTGTGTCCCACTTTGTTTGTGTTCCGCTATCTCTGTGTCCTAATATCTCTGTGTCCCACTATCTCTGTGTCCCACTATCTCTGTGTCCCGCTTTGTCTGTGTTCCGCTATCTCTGTGTCCCACTATCTCTGTGTCCCACTATCTCTGTGTTCCACTATATCTACGTCCCACTATCTCTGTGTCCCACTATCTCTGTGTCCCGCTTTGTCTGTGTTCCGCTATCTCTGTGTCCTACTATCTCTGTATTCCACTATCTCTGTGTCCCACTATCTCTGTGTCCCGCTTTGTCTGTGTTCTGCTATCTCTGTGTACCACTATCTCTGTGTCCCACTATGTCTGTGTTCCACTATCTCTGTGTCCCGCTATGTTTGTGTTCCACTATCTCTGTGTCACACTGTCTCTGTGTCCCACCATCTCTGTGTCCCACTATCTGTGTCCCACTATCTCTGTGTCCCACTATCTCTGTGTCCCACTATCTCTGTGTCCCACTATGTTTGTGTTCCACTATGTCTGTGTCCCACTATCTCTGTGTCCCACTGATTGGTCTTAGGCAGAACAACCGATGGAGGTGAAATCAAGTTAAACCAAACTGGGTCACGCTAACCCGTATTGAAATTAATGTAAATTAACTCAAGCTAAGTCAGTCGTGACTCAGATGTAGAAATAAGTGACCTAACCGACTCGTGGTGACCCGCGTGACACAAACTATGTCACATGACGCTGATCAAAATTAAAAGTCAAGTGATACAAAATGAGTTATGGCGACTCAGGTGGGATTCTATGACGGATGTGGCTGATACTGGGTCATATTGAACAGCTCAATTCTATGACTGATGTGACTGATACTGGGTCATATTGAACAGCTCAGTTCTATGACTGATGTGACTGATACTAGGTCATATTGAACAGCTCAATTCTTTGACCGATGTGACTGATACTGGGTCATATTGAACAGCTCAGTTCTATGACTGATGTGGCTGATACTGGGTCATATTGAACAGCTCAATTCTATGACCGATGTGACTGATACTAGGTCATATTGAACAGCTCAATTCTATGACCGATGTGACTGATATTGGGTCATATTGAACAGCTCAATTCAATGACCGATGTGACTGATACTAGGTCATATTGAACAGCTCAATTCTATGACCGATGTGACTGATTCTAGGTCATATTGGACAGCTCAATTCAATTAGTTGGGGGGTGGGGGGTGGGGGGGGGGGGGATATGCACAGAGTCTGTTTCTACTTTCGCATGGTTGAGTCATTTGTTTGTTTGTTTTTGTTTTGTTGTTTGTTTTTGTTGTCTGTCTGTTTGTTTATTTGGGTTTGTTTTTGCTTATTTTTGTTCTTTGGTTGTTGGTTGGTTTTTGTTGTTTGTGTTGCTTGTTTTGTGTTGTTTGTTTGTTCTTGTTCTTTGCTTTTTGATTTGTTTTGCTGTTTGTTTTTGGTCTTTGTTTGTTGGTTGGTTTTTTGTTGTTTGTGATGTTTGTTTGTTCTTGTTCTTTGCTTTTTAATTTGTTTTGCTGTTTGTTTTTGTCATTTCTTTGTTTTTGTTGTTTGTTTTATTTGTTTGTTTCTTTTTGTTGTTGTTTGTTTTTGTTGTTTGTTTGTTTTGTTTTGTTGTTGTTTGTTTCTTTATTTTTTTTATTTTTTTTTGTTTTGTTTTGTTGGGTTGCTTGTTTTTGCTTTTACTGACTGATCCAGGAGTCAACCTTTGAGAGGAAAGGTCTGACTGTAGCTTGCCAGGAGCTCCGCTGGGCTTATTAGGGAAGGCTTGGCGCCGCTGTCAGTCACAGGATAGTAGTGTGTGTCTACACCCTGGACACGGCCATTCGTCCCTCTGCAGATGAATAATGCAGACACAGGTATCGGACAAGGCATGCGGTCAGTGTGTGGACAAACAGGCCGTGTGGGCACAAAAACCGTCAGTGGCTTCATTCTCCTCATTCTGGGATCCCTGCCCCAAATCATCATCACCTGCCGCCGCTGTGCAGGGTGAACTATGAGGGCAATGCCCCAAATCATCATCACCTGCCGCCGCTATCATCATCACCTGCCGCCGCTGTGCAGGGTGAACTGTGAGGGCAGCCAATGCCCAAATCATCATCACCTGCCGCCGCTGTGCAGGGTGAACTATGAGGGCAGCCAATGCCCCAAATCATCATCACCTGCCGCCGCTATCATCATCACCTGCCGCCGCTGTGCAGGGTGAACTGTGAGGGCAGCCAATGCCCCAAATCATCATCACCTGCCGCCGCTGTGCAGGGTGAACTATGAGGGCAGCCAATGCCCCAAATCATCATCACCTGCCGCCGCTATCATCATCACCTGCCGCCGCTGTGCAGGGTGAACTGTGAGGGCAGCCAATGCCCCAAATCATCATCACCTGCCGCCGCTGTGCAGGGTGAACTATGAGGGCAGCCAATGCCCCAAATCATCATCACCTGCCGCCGCTGTGCAGGGTGAACTATGAGGGCAGCCAATGCCCCAAATCATCATCACCTGCCGCCGCTATCATCATCACCTGCCGCCGCTGTGCAGGGTGAACTATGAGGGCAATGCCCCAAATCATCATCACCTGCCGCCGCTATCATCATCACCTGCCGCCGCTGTGCAGGGTGAACTATGAGGGCAGCCAATGCCCCAAATCATCATCACCTGCCGCCGCTATCATCATCACCTGCCGCCGCTGTGCAGGGTGAACTGTGAGGGCAGCCAATGCCCCAAAAATCATCATCACCTGCCGCCGCTGTGCAGGGTGAACTATGAGGGCAGCCAGTGACGTAGAGCGCCGGATGTTACGTAGAGGGCAGGGGTGACATAGAGGGCAAGCCGTGACGTGTAGCAGGATCGGTAGTGATGCT
>CM065716.1:118274409-118289409 GCA_033310375.1 Conus canariensis
CAGGAGATGGTGGATGCGTTCAACACGAGCATTGGAACTTCAGCTAGTGAAATGTAGCTAGTCTAATCCTCTGTCTTCTTGGTGTGTGAATAAAGTCATGCCTTCCCATTTCTGTTTTTTCTTCTTCTCACTTGTTCTATGAATGAGGTCAGTGCCTTTCCTTCATTCTTTTCTGCACACTTGCTGTGTGAATGAGGTCATTATATACCATTCATCCTTTTCTTCACTCTTGCGTTGGTCTGTAAATGAGGTCACCCTCTTCCCTTCATCCTTTAAGTCACTGTTGGTCTGTAAATGAGGTCACCCTCTTCCATTCATCCTTTAGGTCACTGTTGTCTGTAAATGAGGTCACACTTTTCCATTCATCCTTTAGGACACTGTTGGTCTGTAAATAAGGTCACCCTCTTCCCTTCATCCTTTAAGTCACTGTTGGTCTGTAAATGAGGACACCCTCATCCATTCATCCTTTAGGTCACTGTTGTCTGTAAATGAGGACACCCTCATCCATTCATCCTTTAGGTCACTGTTGTCTGTAAATGAGATCACCCTCATCCATTCATCCTTTAGGACACTGTTGGTCTGTAAATGAGGTCACCCTCTTCCATTCATCATGCAGGACATTGTTGGTCTGTAAATGAGGTCACCCTCATCCATTCATCCTTTAGGACACTGTTGGTCTGTAAATGAGGTCACCCTCTTCCATTCATCCCGCAGGACATTGTTGGTCTGTAAATGAGGTCACCCTCTTCCATTCATCCCACAGGACATTGTTGGTCTGTAAATGAGGTCACCCTCTTCCATGCAACCTTTTCTTCACTCTCACGTTGATCTGTAAATGAGGTCAGCCTTTTCCATTCAACCTTTAGGCCACGGTTGGTCTGTAAATGAGGTCACCCTCTTCCATTCATCCGTTAGGCCACGGTTGGTCTGTAAATGAGGTCACCCTCTTCCATTCATCCGTTAGGCCACGGTTGGTCTGTAAATGAGGTCACCCTCTTCCATTCATCCGTTAGGCCACGGTTGGTCTGTAAATGAGGTCAGCCTCTTCCATTCATTCTTTAGGCCACGGTTGGTCTGTAAATGAGGTCAGCCTCTTCCATTCATCCGTTAGGCCACGGTTGGTCTGTAAATGAGGTCACCCTCTTCCATTCATTCTTTAGGCCACGGTTGGTCTGTAAATGAGGTCAGCCTCTTCCATTCATTCTTTAGGTCACTGTTGGTTTGTAAATGAGGTCAGCCTCTTCCATTCATCCTTCAGGACATTGTTGGTCTGCAAATGAGGTCACCCTCTTCTGTTCATTCTTTTCTTCATTCTTGCTCTAGGAATGAGGTCACTGCCTTCCCATGGGTTCTCTGTTTCTCTTATGCTTGGACTTGAGTGCAGGCAGAGGTTGGAAGTCCCCCCACAGCTGGACACACAACACACCTAGACCTTCAGAGTGGGAGGCAGCCAGAACATGTTGTTACCTTCATCACTGCTCTGGGCACCTGGGAAGTGGGGCTGGGGGGGGGGGAGAGGGAGGGGGGATCGAGTGAACACTCAGCAGGTAGTTCACGCCTGACTTCCTCCTGAATGGTGTTGAGGGGAAGGAGAGGGAGGAGGGATGAAGGGGGAACGGGGGTGTGGAGAGAGGGATGGAGGGAGAGGGGGTGGTACGGGAGGTTGCCCAGCCCGTGGCGGTTGCCGATGTAAGTGTGTGTGTGTGTGTGTGTGTGTGTGTGTGTGTGTGTGTGTGTGTGTGTGTGTGTGTGTGTGTGTGTGTGTGTGTGTGTGTGTGTGTGTGTGTGTTGTTATACACCCAAAGAGAAGTGATAGCAGGCTGAGATTAGCGGGATATATGCACAAGAAGCCGGGAAGGTTGGCAGGGGGGGGGGGGGGGGAGGGGGGAGGGGGGGGTGGATGTTTGTATCAGTAGGAACGGGTGGTCTCGTCAGCTTTCAAAACACCACGTGTTGTCGGCCCGTCAGAGTGATTCCCCTTGGCCCGGGACATCACATACCATACAGAACAATGTGTACATCATCAGTGCAGCCGATCTCCAAACAGAACAATATGTAAGTCATGACTTCACCTGATATTCCACACACAACCACTGGGTACTAAGGGAGGAAAATAGAAACAGACGATCACCTTTTCCGTCTTGACAAACATATGATGAAGTCGGTTAAGAGAGAGATACAGGTAGAAAGACACACACACACACACACACACACACACACACACACACACACACACACACACACACACACACACACACACACACACGCGCGCGCACACAGGGCGGTAGGAAGAAAGAGAGAAAGAGAGAGAGAGGGAGGGAGGAAGGGAGACAGACAGACATATGATGAAGTCGGTTAAGACAGACAGACAGACAGACAGACAGACAGACAATCAGGGAGCTGGGATCAAGGGGTAATGTAGAGTGTGGGATAACACCCACAGAGCTTATGGCCTGTTAAACATTTTTATCACAACGAGTATGGTGCAACAACAGCGGAAAGTATTGGGTGTAGTTTTGCTGTCGCAGCAAGTTTGCAGACTCAGCAAGTTTATAGCCAGACTTCTATTTCAGTAACACTGCAAGTCCTTTAGACAGTTCTGCTGGCTACAGACTCCAAGTCTGGAGTGTCAGGCATGTGGAATCTGGCTGCAGCTGTCCCTTGTTGTGGCACGAACCGATCCAGCCAGCACTAACTGGAATCAGCCATTAAATCCATGGAACTGGTCTTAAAGGAATCAGCTACTAAATCCATGGAACTGGTCTTAAAGGAATCAGCTACTAAATCCATGGAACTGGTCTTAAAAGGAATCAGCCACTAAATCCATGGAGCTGGCTTTAAAGGAATCAGCCACTAAATCCATGGAACTCGTCTTAAAAGAATCAGCCACTAAATCCATGGAACTGGTCTTAAAGGAATCAGCCACTAAATCCATGGAACTGGTCTTAAAGGAATCAGCCACTAAATCCACAAGGAACTGGTCCGAAAGTATTTTATATCATACTGACACATTTCTATACTTCATTTTGGTTTCAAAGTGAGGTGACTGAAGGCGGAAATTTATACAAATTTTAAGAACAATTCTTAGTGGCCCACCAATAACACCCATCTTGCGCCGAATACATGCTCGTTCTTAGTTTTCATTGTCCTGAGTGTTGTTATCTTGCCTGAAGAAGACTTAAAACGTCGAAACGCGTCGTGTTTTGTCTTGTAACTTGTTTGTCCTTGATTTTCGTGGGCTCACTAAGAACTATTCTTAAAACTTACACTTGATTTTAGTTTGAACGAAACGGAGAAAAAAGGCTGCTTTTTTCACATTTAAAACATCAGTGGAACGCTCGCTTTCACAGGCTCATCACTTCTTTCTGCTGAGCTCGTAAATGATGGCGGAGCGTCAGTTGGTGTTCCACTTTTCCAGGGCTGTTGGCCACGTGAATGGGGCACATGATAAAAACATGGCGGGTGACTGGGTCAAGGTCGTCAGCGAGAAGCTATTATTTTGAATTCTCATTTCCTGTGCAGTTAGTGCCAGGGGGCAGTTTGTGCCACAACCTGTGTGTCTGTCTTGTTCTGATTCCATGTCAGTTAGTGCCACAACCTGTGTGTCTGTCATGTTGTGATTCCATGTCAGTGCCACAACCTGTGTGTCTGTCGTGTTGTGATTCCATGTCAGTGCTACAAGCTGTGTGTCTGTCGTGGAATGATTCCATGTCAGTTAGTGCCACAACCTGTGTGTCTGTCGTGGACTGATTCCATGTCAGTGCCACAACCTGTGTGTCTGTCGTGTTGTGATTCCATGTCAGTTAGTGCCACAACCTGTGTGTCTGTCGTGTTGTGATTCCATGCCAGTGCCCAACCTGTGTGTCTGTCGTGTTGTGATTCCATGTCAGTGCCACAACCTGTGTGTCTGTCGTGTTGTGATTCCATGTCAGTGCCACAACCTGTGTGTCTGTCGTGTTGTGATTCCATGTCAGTTAGTGCCACAACCTGTGTGTCTGTCGTGTTGTGATTCCACGTCAGTGCCACAACCTGTGTGTCTGTCGTGTTGTGATTCCATGTCAGTTAGTGCCACAATCTGTGTGTCTGTCGTGTTGTGATTCCATGTCAGTGCCACAAGCTGCTGTGGTCTGTCGTGTTGTGATTCCATGTCAGTGCTACAAGCTGTGTGTCTGTCGTGTTGTGATTCCATGTCAGTTAGTGCCACAACCTGTGTGTCTGTCGTGGACTGATTCCATGTCAGTGCCACAACCTGTGTGTCTGTCGTGTTGTGATTCCATGTCAGTTAGTGCCACAACCTGTGTGTCTGTCGTGGCCTGATTCCATGTCAGTTAGTGCCACAACCTGTGTGTCTGTCGTGTTGTGATTCCATGTCAGCTAGTGCCACAATCTGTGTGTCTGTCGTGTTGTGATTCCATGTCAGTCAGTGCCACAATCTGTGTGTCTGTCGTGTTCTGATTCCATGTCAGTCAGTGCCACAATCTGTGTGTCTGTCGTGTTGTGATTCCATGTCAGTGCCACAACCTGTGTGTCTGTCGTGTTGTGATTCCATGTCAGTGCCACAACCTGTGTGTCTGTCGTGTTGTGATTCCATGTCAGTGCCACAATCTGTGGTCTGTCGTGTTGTGATTCCATGTCAGTTAGTGCCACAACCTGTGTGTCTGTCGTGTTCTGATTCGATGTCAGTCAGTGCCACAATCTGTGTGTCTGTCGTGTTCTAATTCCATGTCAGTCAGTGCCACAATCTGTGTGTCTGTCGTGTTCTGATTCATGTCAGTCAGTGCCACAATCTGTGTGTCTGTCGTGTTCTGATTCCATGTCAGTCAGTGCCACAATCTGTGTGTCTGTCGTGTTCTAATTCCATGTCAGTGCCACAATCTGTGTGTCTGTCGTGTTGTGATTCCATGTCAGTTAGTGCCACAATCTGTGTGTCTGTCGTGTTCTGATTCCATGTCAGTTAGTGCCACAATCTGTGTGTCTGTCGTGTTGTGATTCCATGTCAGTGCCACAATCTGTGTGTCTGTCGTGTTGTGATTCCATGTCAGTGCCACAATCTGTGTGTCTGTCGTGTTGTGATTCCATGTCAGTGCCACAATCTGTGTGTCTGTCGTGTTGTGATTCCATGTCAGTGCCACAATCTGTGTGTCTGTCGTGTTGTGATTCCATGTCAGTGCCACAATCTGTGTGTCTGTCGTGTTGTGATTCCATGTCAGTGCCACAACCTGTGTGTCTGTCGTGTTGTGAATTCCATGTCAGTTAGTGCCACAACCTGTGTGTCTGTCGTGTTCTGATTCCATGTCAGTTAGTGCCACAACCTGTGTGTCTGTCGTGTTGTGATTCCATGTCAGTTAGTGCCACAACCTGTGTGTCTGTCGTGTTGTGATTCCATGTCAGTTAGTGCCACAATCTGTGTGTCTGTCGTGTTCTGATTCCATGTCAGTTAGTGCCACAACCTGTGTGTCTGTCGTGTTCTAATTCCATGTCAGTTAGTGTCACAATCTGTGTGTCTGTCAACTTCTGATTCCATGTCAGTTAGTGCCACAATCTGTGTGTCTGTCAATTTCTGATTCCATGTCAGTTAGTGCCACAATCTGTGTGTCTGTCAATTTCTGATTCCATGTCAGTGCCACAACCTGTGTGTCTGTCATGTTGTGATTCCATGTCAGTGCCACAAGCTGTGTGTCTGTCGTGGAATGATTCCATGTCAGTTAGTGCCACAAGCTGTGTGTCTGTCGTGGAATGATTCCATGTCAGTTAGTGCCACAACCTGTGTGTCTGTCGTGGAATGATTCCATGTCAGTTAGTGCCACAACCTGTGTGTCTGTCGTGGAATGATTCCATGTCAGTTAGTGCCACAAGCTGTGTGTCTGTCGTGGAATGATTCCATGTCAGTTAGTGCCACAAGCTGTGTGTCTGTCGTGGAATGATTCCATGTCAGTTAGTGCCACAACCTGTGTGTCTGTCGTGGAATGATTCCATGTCAGTTAGTGCCACAACCTGTGTGTCTGTCGTGTTCTGATTCCATGTCAGTTAGTGTCACAACCTGTGTGTCTGTCGTGTTGTGATTCCATGTCAGTTAGTGCCACAACCTGTGTGTCTGTCGTGGACTGATTCCTGTCAGTGCCACAACTGTGTGTCTGTCGTGTTGTGTTCCATGTCAGTGCTACAAGCTGTGTGTCTGTCGTGGGATGATTCCATGTCAGTTAGTGCCACAACCTGTGTGTCTGTGTCGTGGACTGATTCCATGTCAGTGCCACAACCTGTGTGTCTGTCTGTGTTCTGATTCCATGTCAGTTAGTGTCACAACCTGTGTGTCTGTCGTGTTGTGATTTCCAATGTCAGTTAGTGTCCACTGACCTGTGTGTCTGTCGTGTTGTGATTCCATGTCAGTTAGTGCCACAACCTGTGTGTCTGTCGTGTTGTGATTCCATGCCAGTGCCACAACCTGTGTGTCTGTCGTGTTTGTATTCCATGTAGTTAGTGCCCAACTCTGTGTCTGTCGTGTTGTGATTCCATGTCAGCTAGTGCCCAATCTGTGTGTCTGTCGTGTTGTGATTCCATGTCCAATTATGTGCCACAAAGTGTTGTCTGTCGTGTCATGATTCATGTCAGTTAGTGCCACAATGTGTGTGTCTGTCGTGTTGTGATTCCATGTCAGTTAGTGCCACAATCTGTGTGTCTGTCGTGTTGTGATTCCATGTCAGCTAGTGCACAATCTGTGTGTCTGTGCGTTGTGTGTCCCTGTCGTTGTGTCCAATCTAGTGTGTCCGTCATGTTGTGATTCCATGTCTAGTGCCACAACCTGTGTGTCTGTCGTGTTGTGATTCCATGTCAGTGCCACAACTTGTGTCTGTCGTGTTGTGATTCCATGTCAGTGCCACAATTCTGTGTGTCTGTCATGTTTGTGATTCCATGTCAGTGCCACAACCTGTGTGTTCTGTCGTAGTTGTGATTCCGTGTCAGTGCAACCATGTCGTTTGCAACCTGTTGTGTGATGTCCATGTCAGTGCCACAACTGTGTGTCTGTCGTGTTGTGATTCCATGTAGTGCCACAATCTGTGTGTCTGTCGTGTTGTGATTCCATGTCAGTGCCTTCACAATCTGTGTGTCTGTCGTGTTTGTGATTCCATGTCAGTTGCTACAAGCTGTGTGTCTGTCGTGTTTTGTGATGTCCATGTCTAGTCCACAACCTGTGTGTCTGTCGTGTTGTGATTCCGTGTCACTGTGCCACACCATGTGTGTCTGTCGTGTTGTGATGTTCCTGTCAGTAGTGCCACAATCTGTGTGTCTGTCGTGTTCTGATTCCATGTCATCATGCCACAATCTGTGTTGTGTCTGTCGTTTGTATTCCCATGTCGAGTTAGTGTACAGATCCTGTGTCTGTCAAGTTGTTTCTGTTAGTTGCCATCATACCCATTGTGTGTCTGTCGTGTTGTGATTCCATGTCAGTTAGTGCCACAACCTGTGTGTCTGTCGTGTGAATCCGTGTCAGTTAGTGCCACATCCTGTGTGTCTGTCGTGGACTGTATTCCATGTCAGTTAGTGCACAACCTGTGTGTCTGTCGTGGACTGATTCCATGTCAGTTAGTGCCACAATCTGTGTGTCTGTCGTGGACTGATTCCATGTCAGTTGTGCCACAACCTGTGTGTCTGTCGTGGACTGATTCCATGTCAGTTTGTGCCACAAGCTGTGTGTCTGTCGTGGACTGATTCATGTCAGTTAGTGCCACACCTGTGTGTCTGTCGTGTGGATTCCATGTCAGTTGTGCCACAAGTGTGTGTCTGTCGTGTGATGTTCCATGTCAGTTGTGCACACTGTGTGTCTGTCGTGATGTGTTCTGTCGTGCACAATCGTGTGTCTGTCGTGTTGTGATTCCATGTCAGTTAGTGCCACACCTGCGTGTCTGTCGTGTTGTGATTCCATGTCAGTGCCACACTGTGGCTGTCGGTTGATTCCATGTCAGTGTGTCACAACCTGTGTGTCTGTCGTGTTCTGATTCCATGTCAGTTCGTGCCACAACCTGTGTGTCTGTCGTGTTGTGATTCCAGTCAGTGCCACAACTGTGTGTCTGTCGTGTTCTGATTCTGTCAGTAGTGCCACAACCTGTGTGTCTGTCGTGTTTGATTCCATGTCAGTTAGTGCCACAATCTGTGTGTCTGTCGTGTTGGTGTCCATGTCAGTAGTGCCACAACTGTGTGTCTGTCGTGTGATTCATGTCAGTCAGTGCCACAATCGTGTGTCTGTCGTGACTGATTCCATGTCAGTAGTGCCACAGCTGTGTGTCTGTCGTGATGATTCCATGTCGTTGTGCCCACCCTGTGTGTCTGTCGTGTGTGATTCCATGTCGTTAGTGCCACAACCTGTGTGTCTGTCGTGTTCTGATTCCATGTCAGTTGTGCCACAATCTGTGTGTCTGTCGTGGTGATTCCATGCAGTGCCACAAGTGTGTGTTGTCACAACTGTGTGTCGTCGTGTCTGATTCCATGTCAGTTGTGCCACAACTGTGTGTCTGTCGTGTTCTAATTCCATGTCAGTTAGTGCCACAATCTGTGTGTCTGTCATTCTGATTCCATGTCAGTTAGTGCCACAATCTGTGTGTCTGTCAATTTCTGATTCCATGTCAGTTAGTGCCACAATCTGTGTGTCTGTCAATTTCTGATTCCATGTCAGTGCCACAACCTGTGTGTCTGTCATGTTGTGATTCCATGTCAGTTGGCCACAAGCTGTGTGTCTGTCGTGGAATGATTCCATGTCAGTTAGTGCCACAAGCTGTGTGTCTGTCGTGGAATGATTCCATGTCAGTTAGTGCCACAACCTGTGTGTCTGTCGTGGTGATTCCATGTCAGTTAGTGCCACAACTGTGTGTCTGTCGTGCTGATTCCATGTCAGTTAGTGCCACAACTGTGTGTCTGTCGTGGTGATTCCATGCAGTGCCACAACTGTGTGTCTGTCGTGGATGATTCCATGTCAGTTAGTGCCACAATCTGTGTGTCTGTCGTGTTGTGATTCCATGTCAGTTAGTGCCACAATCTGTGTGTCTGTCGTGGACTGATTCCATGTCAGTTAGTGCCACAACCTGTGTGTCTGTCGTGTTGTGATTCCATGTCAGTTAGTGCCACAACCTGTGTGTCTGTCGTGTTGTGATTCCATGTCAGTTAGTGCCACAATCTGTGTGTCTGTCGTGGACTGATTCCATGTCACACTTTTCTAACAGTGTTCACTCTGCGGTATGTCTTCCTTTCGTGCACGTGACTCCTCTTGTTTGACTAGTTTGTGGAAAGCAGGTATCATATTATTATTATATATTGGGTATTTATATAGCGCCTATCGCCGGTCACAGACCAAGCTCTAAGCGCTTTACAATAAACACACTACCTCACTCACTCAACGGGCTGCATACCCAGGTAGAGCCGGCCGAAGAGCGGCCTACTGGTGCTCATTCAGTCGTTTCCCGTACCATTCAAATATCAGTCACTCATTTTCATTTATCTCATTTATTCCTCCAGTTTCTCACATAGGATGCATGCGATGTTTATACGTGTCCTCCATTTCTACCGGTACACGATGACACACGATAACAAGGAAGCGCGTTCGCGCGCACACACACGCGCGCACGCACACGCGCACACACACACAACGCCACACACACAGACCACACACACACACACACACACACACACACACACGCGCACACACACACACACACACACACACACACACACACACACACACACGCGCGCGCGCACGCAGGCACGTACTCACGCACGCACACATGCACGCACGCACGCATGCATGCACGCACACGCACGCACGCACGCACGCACGCACACGCACACACATATACACACACACACGCGCACACACGCACGCACGCTCGCACGTACGTACGCACGCTCGCACGCTCGCACGCATACACACACACTCACACACACACACACACACACACACACACACACACACACACACACACACACACACACACACACACACACACACACATTGATACACAGAAAATGTGACGACAATACCCAGAGAGAAAAAAGACTACCGCTGCTGCACATGTCTGGCACTATAAACACACGATTTCTGCCCCCCCCCCCCCCCCCCCCCCCTCCTTTCTCTGCACCCCTTCCCCCGAAACAACACTCTCCGACCTCAATCGTGCCCCTTCTACACCGTCTGCCTGTTTTTCACCGGAGAGCGGGTTTACAATGGAGGGCACGCTTAGTACCCTGTGTACTGAATGATGTAACATTAACTGGCCGTCATTCCTAAATCAAAGAAAAAACCCACATTCTGGTTCCTAACCCGATAGAAGAAGAAGAAGAAGAAGAAGAAGAAGAAGAAGAAGAAGAAGAAGAAGAAGGGGAGAGAAGAGAGAGGAGAGAGAGAGAGAGAGAGAGAGAGAGAGAGAGAGAGAGAGAGAAGAGAGAGAGAGAGAGAGAGAGAGAGAGAGAGAGGGGCAGGAAAGGGACGTTATTACGTGAACGAACCGTTGGAAGTTGTTTCCACTTAGTTATGTCCCTTGAATCGAGAACCCGCAGAGCCTGCTCGGCCTCGTTACAAAACATGCGGCCACTAGTGCTTATTCCGGTTTCTGTCTTTGTTTTGTTTTTCTTCTTCTTCTTCTTCTTCTTCTTCTTCTTCTTCTTCTTCTTCTTCTTCTTCTTCTTCTTCTTCTTCTCCTCCTCCTCCTCCTCCTCCTCCTCCTCCTCCTTCTTCTTCTTCTTCTTCTTCTTCTTCTTCTTCTTCTTCTTCTTCTTCTTCTTCTTCTTCTAACACTTTAGCGGTTCTCATGTGCACTGTCGTGTGACTAGTCTTCACTAACAGATGCTGTGAAATACATGTTATCCACTCTGGTTGAATAACTGTAGTTGCTCTCTCTCTCTCTCTCTCTCTCTCTCTCTCTCTCTCTCTCTCTCTCTCTCTCTCTCTCTCTCTCTCTCTCTCTCTCTCTCTCTGGTATTAGCAAGTTGATGATTATATTAATTCTTGGCACTTACCTGTGGAGTTCAAATGGAAATTTTTAAATGCCAACAGACCTACAGTTTCTACATCTGTTGTTACTGAACGTATCATACGGTCTGAAGACTGTCTGTTGCCTTACATGGCTCAGAACTAAAGTTGGAACATTTTAAACAGACTTTACAAGATGCTTCTTCAGCACTGAATGTTAATAAATCCATTGAGAAATTCACCAGATCAATCTGTAGTGCTGCAGTGTGCATGACAAGAACAGTTGGGGCACATAAAAAGAAAAACAATTAACTGTTTGATAAAGCATTGGATAACAGAAAGAGAACAATCAGAAAACTACTCAGAAAATTTAAACTTCAAAGGAAGAAAAGTACTCAGACAATTTAAACCATCAAAGGAAGAAAACAACTCAGACAATTCAAACCATCAAAGGAAGAAAACTACTCAGACAATTTAAACCATCAAAGGAAGAAAACTACTCAGATAATTTAAACCATCAAAGAAACCTTGTAAGATTAAAAAGAAAGCATATGTCAATGAAAGAAAACAATACAGACTCCTATTTTATCGAAAGAAGTATGAACTTGAAAAAGCAAGAATACTGAAACTGAAAGAGTCCAGGTGTTCCAGGGGCTATAGAAATGTTTTAGTACTATTTGCCGATGATGTTATTTTATTGTCTGATTCAGTCATTGGTCTTCAGAATCAACTCAGTAGCTTAAAAATTTGAAGCAGTCAATCTTGAAAAAACAAACATTGTGGTGTTTAGAAAGGGCACTCATTCATCTGCCCTAGAAAGATAGTTTTATGAAAATGATGAAACTAAAACAACAAATTCGTATAAATATCTTGGAAAATATCTGTTTTTTAACGAGTATCAGCACTGCTTTGTCTGAGGCGTGCAGAACAGGACATAGAGGGTCATGAGCTATTAGAATGATCAAGAAGGTTAAATACAGCAGATTTACACTTATTTCTGAAATAGTTGACACACAGATTGAACCAATTCTGACATACACAGCCTAAGTTTGAGGTCTTGAGAAAGATACTGATCTCACAGAAATTGTACATGCATTTGGCTTTACAAGGTTTCTGAACGTTCCCCTGCACGCCTCAAACAAACTGGTCTATGGAGAAACCGATAGGTATTCTCTTAGTATAAAAAACCACTATGAAATGTATATAATGCTGGCTAAAGCTCCTTAAATTACCCATGCCACGACTATGCAGACAGGCATCTGGGATGCTTCTTGTTCTGCATGAATCTGGTCATAACAGTTGGGTAACCAGTTTGCAGAACGTTTTATGTGAAAATGGATTTAGTGTAGTGTGAATGTTTCAAAGAATTGGAAGGGAATATAGTTTTCTTGCTCAGTTTAAAGATAGTCTTATTTCGTGTATTGTGCAAATCTGGTATTCAGCAATAAAAAATAATGAAGAAAATGAATGGCATTATTCTTATAAGAAAAATGTCCAACCAGAGAGATACTTGTGTTTAAATCTGAATGAATGGCACAGAGATAACTTTCTAAGATTTCGACTAAGGGTTGTGGGCTTAATGACTGCAAGTGTTGGGTTTTTTTTATTATTAAAAATAGGCTGATGGTAAATGCCCGTCGTATGAAAAAGAAACCGAAATTTGAAGTTAATTTCCTATTCTACTGCACACTTTGTAAAGTTGTCCGAAAGTAATGTACTATACTTGACTCACCGTATCATATTACCGGCCAGAATCATGTTACAAATGTTTTGTCGGCAACAATGAAAACGTGATAATAGATCTAGCAAAATTCATAACCTATGAACATTGGGGGAAAAACAATTCAAAGAAGCAAGTAGTGACATATCTTATCATTGAAATGTTTGTCAAGGTGATCCGCTGTCGTGTGCCTGTATTTACAATACCCACCTTTTGAAGCCTCTAATGCACCATAGCTCTCCAGGCCGGCTATAAATCACAGCTGATGTCAGAAAACTGATGATGAAACTGACACTGTGTGCACGCTCTCCATTGATCCGTGATGGCAGGGTGCTGACGGTGCAGGAATAGCTGTCGTCTGCCTGAACTCCCTCACCCCAGAACCCTCGCCTGCCAGAGCCAGCAAGCCGTTCCCACAGACACAGCTTCCTCCGACGTTTTGTTTGTTTGTTTGTTGGTTTGTTTTTTCTATCCATCTCATCAACGCCCAGTGACAATGACGACGAGGTGGGCTGGTGTGGTTTACTGATTGTCACACTCCGTCACTAAATACTTCCTTTGCTGACTTGCATTCTCTGTGGTAATGAAAGATGAGGTCACCGGTCCGAGATTGAGGCTAATGTCACCAAGTCCCAATATTCATCTCCTTTCATGTGTACCCTTGCTGTGGACGCATTTTGACCATCCATGCTGTCCTTTCGATCTCATTAAGCTAAAAAAAACAAAGTCCTCTTCATGTTATTGCTGTTTATTGTTAGTTACCTTTTTGTGTGCGGCCTTGTAGTCCTATTCTTTCATACCACAGTTCATTGACTGTGACAGAAAGCCATGACATTGCCATTGTGGTCACTAACGGAGTGACAGGCATGGACTTTCAGGTGGCATGTCTCTGTGAGATACTTAGGATGGACAGACTCATCCATTGGTGCTATGACTGGCACTGATACTGTGGACGGACAGACTCATCCATTGGTGCTGTGACTGGCACTGATACTGTGGAGGGACAGACTCATCCATTGGTGCTGTGACTGGCACTGGTACTGTGGAGGGACAGACTCATCCATTGGTGCTATGACTGGCACTGATACTGTGGACGGACAGACTGATCCATTGGTGCTGTGACTGGCACTGGTACTGTGGACGGACAGACTCATCCATTGGTGCTATGACTGGGAGGGACAGACTCATCCATTGGTGCTATGACTGGCACTGATACTGTGGAGGGACACACTCATCCATTGGTGCTATGACTGGGAGGGACAGACTCATCCATTGGTGCTATGACTGGCACTGATACTGTGGAGGGACAGACTGATCCATTGGTACTGTGACTGGCACTGATACTGTGGAGGGACACACTCATCCATTGGTGCTATGACTGGCACTGATACTGTGGAGGGACACACTCATCCATTGGTGCTATGACTGGCACTGATATTGTGGAGGGACACACTCATCCATTGGTGCTATGACTGGCACTGATACTGTGGAGGGACAGACTCATCCATTGGTGCTATGACTGGCACTGATATTGTGGAGGGACAGACTCATCCATTGGTGCTGTGACTGGCACTGATACTGTGGAGGGACAGACTCATCCATTGGTGCTGTGACTGGCACTGATACTGTGGAGGGACACACTCATCCATTGGTGCTATGACTGGCACTGATACTGTGGAGGGACAGACTCATCCATTGGTGCTATGACTGGCACTGATACTGTGGAGGGACACACTCATCCATTGGTGCTATGACTGGCACTGGTACTGTGGAGGGACACACTCATCCATTGGTGCTATGACTGGCACTGATACTGTGGAGGGACAGACTCATCCATTGGTGCTATGACTGGGAGGGACAGACTCATCCATTGGTGCTGTGACTGGCACTGATACTGTGGAGGGACAGACTCATCCATTGGTGCTATGACTGGGAGGGACAGACTCATCCATTGGTGCTGTGACTGGCACTGATACTGTGGAGGGACAGACTCATCCATTGGTACTATGACTGGCACTGATACTGTGGAGGGACAGACTCATCCATTGGTGCTATGACTGGGAGGGACAGACTCATCCATTGGTGCTGTGACTGGCACTGATACTGTGGAGGGACAGACTCATCCATTGGTGCTGTGACTGGCACTGATACTGTGGAGGGACAGACTCATCCATTGGTGCTATGACTGGCACTGATACTGTGGAGGGACAGACTCATCCATTGGTGCTATGACTGGCACTGATACTGTGGAGGGACACACTCATCCATTGGTGCTATCTATGACTGGCACTGATACTGTGGAGGGACAGACTCATCCATTGGTACT
>CM065716.1:118299409-118304409 GCA_033310375.1 Conus canariensis
AACTCTGTCAGTTATTTCCCTTCACTTCACTGCAGTGACGGACTTAAACTCAGTCAGTTGTCTCCCTTCACTATACTGCCGTGGCGGAAGTAAACTCAGTCAGTTGTCTCCCTTCACTATACTGCAGTGACGGACTTCAACTCTGTCAGTTGTCTCCCTTCACTATACTGCAGTGTCGGACTTAAACTCTGTCAGTTGTCTCCCTTTACTATACTGCAGTGACCCACTTAAACTCTGTCAGTTGTCTCCCTTCACTTCACTGCAGTGACCGATTAAAACACTGTCAGTTGTCTCCCTTCACTATACTGTATTGACCGACTTAAACTCTGTCCGTTGTCTCCCTTTACTATACTGCAGTGACCCACTTAAACTCTGTCAGTTGTCTCCCTTCACTTCACTGCAGTGACCCACTTAAACTCTGTCAGTTGTCTCCCTTCACTATACTGTATTGACCGACTTAAACTCTGTCAGTTGTCTCACTTCACTATACTACAGTGACGGACTTAAACTCTGTCAGTTGTCTCCCTTCACTTCACTGCAGTGACGGACTTCAACTCTGTCAGTTGTCTCCCTTCACTATACTGTATTGACCGACTTAAACTCTGTCAGTTGTCTCCCTTTACTATACTGCAGTGACCCACTTAAACTCTGTCAGTTGTCTCCCTTCACTCCACTGCAGTGACCCACTTAAACTCTGTCAGTTCTCTTCAACTCTGTCAGTTGTCTCCCTTCACTATACTGTAGTCACGGACTTCAACTCTATCAGTTGTCTCCCTTCACTATACTGCAGTGACCGATTAAAACACTGTCAGTTGTCTCCCTTCACTTCGCTGCAGTGACGGACTTAAATCAGTCAGTTGTCTCTCTTCCTTACACTGCTCTGACCGACCAAACTACTTTTCTCTGAACGACTAAACGCTGTCAGTTGTGTCCCTTCACTACAGTGCGTTGACCGACTAAAACTCTGTCAGTTGTCTCCCTTATCTCCACGTCTGTGACCGACTAAAACACTGTGTTGTCTCCTCTAACTACGCTGCTGTGGCCAAGTAAAAAAACAGTCAGTTCTCTCCCTTCACTGCATTTCTGTGTTGTCTCCTTGTATTACATTGCACTGACCGACCAAAACACCTTCAGTTGTCTCCCTTCACCGCATTCCTTTCACCAATTGAAACACTATCAGTCGTCTCCTTTCACTAGACGTGACTTACGCTGACAATGTCTGTTGTCCCCCTTCACGACACTGCTTTGACTGACAAAAACACTGCTGGTTGTCTCCCTTCACTGCATCCCAGTGAGGATCATGTAGACTGTCTGCTCTCACAGTGACGACCATGCAGACTGTCTATTCTCCCAACAGTAAACTGCATCACTGTGACGCCCATGTAGACTGTCTACTCCCTCAAGAGTGAACTACATTCCAGTGAGGAACATGTAGATTTTCTACTCCCTCAAGAGTGAACTACACCCCAGTGAGGAACATGTAGACTGTCTACTCTCCCAGTGACGACCATGCAGACTGTCTATTCTCCCAACAGTAAACTGCATCACTGTGACGCCCATGTAGACTGTCTACTCCCTCAAGAGTGAACTGCATGCCAGTGAGGAACATGCAGACTGTCTACTCTCCCAGTGACGACCGTGTAGACTGTCTATTCTCCCAACAGTAAACTGCATCACTGTGATGCCCATGTAGACTGTCTACTCCCTCAAGAGTGAACTGCATGCCAGTGAGGAACATGCAGACTGTCTACTCTCCCAGTGACGACCGTGTAGACTGTCTATTCTCCCAACAGTAAACTGCATCACTGTGATGCCCATGTAGACTGTCTACTCCCTCAAGAGTGAACTACATGCCAGTGAGGAACATGCAGACTGTCTACTCTCCCAGTGACGACCATATAGACTGTCTATTGTCTCAGCAATGCACTGCATCACAGTGACGCCCATGTAGACTGTCTACTCTCTCAATAGTGAACTAAATCCCAGCGATGACCATATAGACTGTCTATTGTTTCAGCAATGAACTACATCCCAGCGACGACCATATAGACTGCCTATTGTCTCAGCAATGAACTACATCCCAGCGATGACCATATAGACTGTCTATTGTCTCAGCAATGAATTACATCCCAGCGATGACCATATAGACTGTCTATTGTCTCAGCAATGAACTACATCCCAGCGATGACCATATAGACTGTCTATTGTTTCAGCAATGAACTACATCCCAGCGATGACCATATAGACTGTCTATTGTTTCAGCAATGAACTACATCCCAACGACGACCATATAGACAGTCTATTGTCTCAGCAATGAACTACATCCCAGAGACGACCGTATAGACTGTCTATTGTTTCAGCAATGAACTACATTCCGGCGACGACCGTATAGACTGTCTATTGTCTCAGCAATGAACTACATCCCAGTGACGACCATGTAGACTGTCTACTCCCTCAACAATGAACTACATCCCAGTGGGGAACATGTAGACTGTGTACTCTCCCAGTGACGACCATGTAGACTGTCTATTCTCCCAACAGTGAACTGCTCCCAGTGAGGGCCATGTAGACTGTCTGTTCTCCCAACAGTGAACTGCTCCCTGTGAGGAACATGTAGACTGTCTATTCTCCCAACAGTGAACTGCTCCCAGTGAGGGCCATGTAGACTGTCTATTCTCCCAACAGTGAACTGCTCCCTGTGAGGAACATGTAGACTGTCTATTCTCCCAACAGTGAACTGCACCCAGTGAGGGCCATGTAGACTGTCTATTCTCCCAACAGTGAACTGCACCCAGTGAGGGCCATGTAGACTGTCTATTCTCCCAACAGTGAACTGCACCCAGTGAGGGCCATGTAGACTGTCTATTCTCCCAACAGTGAACTGCACCCAGTGAGGGCCATGTAGACTGTCTAATCTCCCAGTGAGGGCCGTGTAGACAGTCTATTCTCCCAACATCATCCCACAACATGGAACTGCACTGATCGATCACAACCCCTGTTCACGCTCTGCTGCAAGTGTCTTTGGGCCGGTCTCCGTCGTCGTTTGGCTGAAGTGGGGATTACTTGTAAAAGAGGAAACGGTTGGAAAGCGTGGGGACATGCAGCAAAAAATAAAGATATAAGAACATGTGGAAAAACGGAGAAAGAGACAGGCAACAACAGGATAAGTTTTAAAATGATTGTGACAAGAACGTTTAAAAAATATAAACGAAAAAGTAAGAGGCATGAGAGACAGGAACAGTATGAAAAGATCTGGATGAAACACAAAAAAAGAAAGATAGAACAAATGTAGGGATGGGAAAAATAAGGAAAACAGGTAAATATGTAGAACAATAGCTAAAGATGAGACAAAGCAGTAAAAGCCAGAGAAGGTAGGAAAAAACTGGAAAAGAGGAAAATCTACCCCCACCAAATTATGGGAAAAGGTATTGAAGATGGGAAAGGTCTGGACAGATAGAAGATGGGTAAAGGTATCAAAATTCAGGAAACGATATGATAGGATAGCAAAAGATGGCAAAATGAAAAAATAGGGCAAGGAAGGTGTAACCATTCCATGGGGAATACTATCTGAGAAGTGCATTGTCACCCCACTGTGGGTCTCTCTCTGTCGGCTGTCTCCATTCTGGAGGTACATTCTCTGTGTTTCCCCATCAGTCTCTCTGTCTTTGTCCTACATGTTTCATCTTTTCCTGTCTGCATGAATTCCTGTCTCCCTGTCCTTGCCAGTGTCTTCAGAATGGAGACAGCCGACAGATGGAGACTGACAGTGGGATGGAATCAATGCAGTTCTCAGAGAGAATTCTCCACGGAATGATTACACCAACGATGCAAATCATTACAGTGTGTCTACCACCCCGTCCCCTCCCCCGCCCCCTCCCCGTTCCCTTCCTACCCATCTTTCTCATCTCTTCGCGCGCACGCACGCACGCACACAGACACATACACACACACACATTGATTTACCACAGCCATACTAACATCAAAAAGACTAATTTGATAGGTTAGTAGTTCCCTTCTTAACATTGATAATATGGCTATGCGTGGAGCGCAGACAGATAAACAGACAGATAGACTGAGACAGGCAGATAGGCAGACAGACAGACAGAGCAGGGCCATCTTAGCGAGGTGTCCATCATGCCCACAGACTGACCACAGCCCTTGCTGTGCCCACTTCAATGCTGCATTGATCCGTCACATGACCCTCACTGCCCTCGTGACAGGCCACAGATGACCCTCACTGCCCTCATGACAGGCCACAGGCCACAGTTAGGGTTTTTCACTACAACACTCTAGAGTTCATGTAAGTGTTTTGAGGTCTGCCATAAATTAAAGTCAGCATTTCATGTGAAACTGATTATTGGTCAAAAGAACAACTCCCCACCTAGCATTTCCCTTGTTTGGGGGGATTTTTACCAATGAAATATAAACAATCTTCAAATACATGACCTTCCCCTTGGTTGACAACACATTTCAGGCCTTTGCACTCAACTGTGACCCTATCTTTGCTCCAAGCATTTCCTCAAAATAATCCCATTCCTTTGATTTTAATTTCTTTGCTTGGAACGAAAATGAGGAGAATCAACTTTCAGACACAATAAAAATTCTCAACACAATCTAACTGCGCCAGTCTATAAACATTGGGCTCCTAACGCACGGCCATGGTGCATTCATTGTTGGTGTGTAGCCACAGCCACTTCAAGCCGCCGACATTGTCATCCGGGTCGCTCGCTAGCATACCAGCGTTATCTCCCTTGTGGGCGGCACGCGCACAGTTCGTCTGGTGTTCGCCATTAGCGGCAGCAGCTTGTTGGAGTGGTGATGAGGGAGGGGTGGGGACGTGTGAAGCAGACGGGGGGGGGGGGGGGAGTTTAGGGAGAGGGTAAGGGTGAGGGGGGACGGATAGAATGGGAATATTGTTCATTGCTACGGTATTGCAACGCGGTTAATCTGTCAACTGTTTACCTGCCTTCTTCGTCCCCCCTCCCCCCCCCCCCCCCCAA
>CM065716.1:118319409-118329409 GCA_033310375.1 Conus canariensis
ACAACACATGCACAAAGTGTCAACCAACTTGACTGGAAGCTACAGGCAAGGAAGATCATGGAATGTGACGTCACAGCATGGCGAGGACTGCTGTATCGGTGACGTCATTCCCCACACGTGTGGGCTGCCCACTGACCTCCTGTGAAGGACGTGCACGATGACCTAGGACCAGGGACTCACCTAGACATGGAGGATCGTCCTCAGCTCTTCCTGGATGTCTGCAGCCAGCCAGTGAGTCCTCCACTGCTGAACCTGAGCACTGACAGACCCGACAGCCAGCCAGGACCACGGGCAGAACACACTGCACTGGAACTGGACGGTGCCATCGGCTTCCAGGCCAGGACGTGGGTCTGGGTGACAGAGTGAAGGACAACCTGGGAGTGTGGTGGAGGAGGGAGGAAGGGGAGGTGGGACAGAACGGAGTTCTGGTGGTAGGGGTAGAATAGAGATTTGGTAAAGGCTGGAATAGACAACACAGCTCGGTGGTAGGGGTAGAATAGAGATTTGGTAAAGGCTGGAATAGACAACAGAGTTCGGTGGTAGGGGTAGAATAGAGATTTGGTAAAGGCTGGAATAGACAACAGAGCTCGGTGGTAGGGGTAGAATAGAGATTTGGCAAAGGCTGGAATAAACAACACAGCTCGGTGGTAGGGGTAGAATAGAGATTTGGCAAAGGCTGGAACAGACAACAGAGCTCGGAGAGCGAGACCAAGCAGCGGAATGGAAGACTGACCTGGTAGGGTCTGGCTGAAAGGCCTAGGAGCAGTGTGGAAGACTGACCTGGTAGGGTCTGGCTGAAAGGCCTAGGAGCAGTGTGGAAGACTGACCTGGTAGGATCTGGCTGAAAGGCCTAGGAGCAGTGTGGAAGACTGACCTGGTAGGGTCTGGCTGAAAGGCCTAGGAGCAGTGTGGAAGACTGACCTGGTAGGGTCTGGCTGAAAGGCCTAGGAGCAGTATGGAAGACTGACCTGGTAGGGTCTGGCTGAAAGGCCTAGGAGCAGTGTGGAAGACTGACCTGGTAGGGTCTGGCTGAAAGGCCTAGGAGCAGTGTGGAAGACTGACCTGGTAGGGTCTGGCTGAAAGGCCTAGGAGCAGTGTGGAAGACTGACCTGGTAGGGTCTGGCTGAAAGGCCTAGGAGCAGTGTGGAAGGGAAAAAACTTTTGGAGACTGTAAGAAAAACATCAGCAACAAAATGGAAGAAAGACTTCGTAAGGAGTGAAAGGAACCCTGACGGCTAAACCGAAGACAGAACTCTGCGCTGAGAGACAGTCAGCCACAAAGGGAGAGACAGTCAGCCACAGAGGGAGAGACAGTCAGCCACAGAGGGAGACAGACCTCCCCTACCTGTGCAGGACTAGGCCCAGCCCCAGGGTGGAGAAGACTGTTCTGGCACTGATTCCGATGGAAGAAGAACCCAGTGCCAGGGCAGAAAAAAGCTTTCAGTAAAATGGTCAACGGAGGAGGAGCAAACCAGCGGCGGATGAAAGAACAAGAATTAATGATAAACAGGTGTGGGAGAATGTATGAACGAGAGCTGATAAAAAAAAATTGTGTACAGTTGTGAAAAAAGTATAAACAGTTGTTGATGACAGTATAAACAATAGAGGACAGACCTCTACTGTGTGTGAAAACAACAAGAACCAGTGGTGTTGATGGACAACACAACACACATCACACACACAGTGGTGTTGATGGACAACACAACACACATCACACCAACTCCATAACAGCAACGGCATCAGTCCCTGAGACAGGCTGAACCAAAGACGTGTGGCGGAGTGGCTAAGTGTCTTGTTGTGAGCGAGAGGGACCTGGGTTCCATTCCCACCATGAACAACGTGTGTCACTGGGCGTTCCGACTGTTCCGGCTGGTGGATGGATACCTCTTTGAGCGGGGTGAGTGGAGGCACGGTCTGCCGGAGGGGGGGGGGTGGAGGGGGAAGGGAAGGGGAGAGGCGATTGCTGGCCAAGGGGCAGACAGGGAGACACCAGACACATAGCCCACACAAACACATATGCCATGCACACGCTCCCGAGCGAGAGTTGGGAGAGGGGTTAGGGACAGAGAGAGGAAAAGACAGACAGACAGACAGACAGAGCGAATGTTTATGTTGCAGCAAGCAAGCAAGCAAACAAGCAAGCGCGTTTATGTGTGTGTGTGTGTGTGTGTGTGTGTGGTGTGTGTGTGTGTGTGTGTGTGTGTGTGTTGTAGAGTGGGAGGAGGTAGGAGAGAGTGTGGTGTGTGTGTGTGTGTGTGTAGTGATGTGTGTGTGAGAGAGTGATTGTGTGTGTGTGTGTGTGTGTGTGTGTGTGTGTGTGGTGTGTGTGTGTGTGTGTGTGTGTGTGTGTGTGTGTGTGTGTGTGTGTGTGTGGAGAGTTGGGTGTGTGTGTGTGTGTGTGTGTGTGTGTGGGGTGTTGTGTGTGTGTTGTGTGTGTGTGTGTGTGTGTGTGTGTGTGTGTAGTACGTGTGTGCGCGCGCGAGCGTATGTGTGTGTGTGTGTGTGTGTGTGTGTGTGTGTGTGGTGTGTGTGTGCGTGCTGTGTGTGTGTGTGTGTGTGTGCTGTGTGTGTGTGTGTGTGTGTGTGTGTGTGTGTGTGTGTGTGTGTGTGTGTGTGTGCAGGACAACAGCTTGCATGTGCATACTATGCCGTAACGGTTATTGTAAAACACATCATGTTATCAGTTGTTTATCAGTCTGCTCTCTCTCTCTCTCTCTCTCTCTCTCTCTCTCTCTCTCTCTCTCTCTCTCTCTCTCCTCTCTCTCTCTCTTCTCTCTCCTATTAAGCCCACGAGTTGTAAAGGGCTGCAGAGAATAATGTTTGTTGAATATGTGGTCTATATTATCTGCATAAAATGTATGCATCATATAGATCACAATCATAGGAGTGAACTATGCCAGTCGCCTTGAGACAGGAGTTCTTTACAGATAGGAAGCCAGTTGTGTTTTACATCATTTACGTTATGCACATATAAAAACAAGATTTCCTTGAGTTTTGTCCCTTTTGTTTCAGCATTTCGGTGAAGAGTATTTTCTTTATCAACAGATCTTTGTTGACTGTATACAGTTTCCGAAATTGCTGATTAATGAAGAGGGCATTCTCTTTGCGATGACAGTACAAGCAGCTTTTTTCTCCATTTTATATCTGTTTTGTTAGTTGTAGATGATACTTTTCCCCCTTTTTGTTATTATTTTTTTTATTGATTACTGAAGATTTTGACAGTTTACAATAATACTATTAATATTCGCAACTTTTTCTTCGGGTTGTAAGTAATTAAGAACTTTGGTTGATTCAGTGATTCACAACTTTTTCTTCGGATTGTTAGTGATGAACAAGTTTGGTTGAGTTAGTGATGGGAGTACGTGGCTATGTAAGGCTGACTTACATGATGCATCTGATGTACACTGTCTGTACTTGTACTGACGTGTACATAGACGTGTACATACGCGTGTACATGGCCGTGTGTCTCCGGGGGTGTTCTAGGGAGTGGAACTTTGTGTGGGTTCCGGTCTGACAGTGACCTCTGGCGGACTTGGTGCCACGGCTCCCCTGGAACTGTCCTGACTCTGCTGCAGGTTGTCTGCAATGCCCAGGGTCACGTGACAGGGCTCGCCCAATGGAGCAGGCCGTGCCTTCCTCACCCTGCAATGGATGTGTCCCGGGGACTGATTGGTTCACTGGGTGTCGCGTGCCATGCACGTCATCCAAACACTTAGTAGTTCACCAGGCGTCACGTGCGTACTGTCATTTCCGGGGCACGTGCGGTTGGGGATCATGCGGACAGGGCTGGAGTTCATTGGTTGCAGGGTGTGACGTGAACATGGTGTAGTGGTGTTCGTTGTTCGTGCCCAGACATGTCTTTTTTTTCTCCACCACCACCCCCCCCCCTCACTCCCCCCACCCCCCCACCCCCCCACCACCCCGTCCCCATTCCCTTCCTCTATCACTCGTCTCTTGCTCCGATCTCCCCACCCTGCGATCCGTATAGGATGGTGCTGATGGAGTCCTAAACTGTCCTGTCCACTGTTGCTCTCTCTCTCTCTCCTCTCTCTCTCTCTCTCTGTCGCTCTCTCCTCTCTCTCTCTCTCTCTCTCTCTCTCTCTCTCTGTCTGTCTGTCTGTCTGTCTGTCTGTCTGTCGTCTCTCTCTCTCTCTCTCTCTCTCTCTCTCTCTCTCTCTCTCTCTCTCTCTCTCTCTCTCTGTTCATTAATGTATGGATACACTGATCTGTCTTTTTACATGGTCTAAAGCAGGCGTCAAAGTTGCCCCAAATCGTCATAGGTAGATTAAGTACAGAAACGTATGAAGCTTTGACAAAGATTTGATCCTATTGGATCTGATGAATTCCTCACTTTCCTCTGTCTATCAATTGACAATTCCGTACGAAGCCCTAGAAACCTGGTATCACGGTTTTCTCAAATGTTTATCACAAGCATGTTCCATTTAAAGCCATCCATGTCAACTGTACCCCTCAAAACCTCGGGTAACAACAACACGGATCAAGCCATGATTTAAGGGCTCAACAACAACATGGATCAAGCCATGATTTAAGGGCTCAACAACAACACGGATCAAGCCATGATTTAAGGGCTCATTCTTGACATCAAGAAATGTGAAAAACAAGCAGATCTTGTTAATGATTTTAAACACTCAGCAAGAAAGAAACATTACAAAGATATAGTGGCTCTACAGCAGACAACCGATTAATTTGGAAAGTCATCAGTCAGCTTAGTGATAAGAATTCTAACACACATTTAATTACGTTCAAATATACATCAGGTGAAGTTTGAAGATATTTTTCTGCGACATAGCTATATGTATTACAAAAACAACTGGATCCTCGCAACATAATCTGCATATTCTTCAAAACTGCTGTAAGTCAAAAAGCAGCACAACACGTCTAGGTAATCTGCTGTTGGATGTACACGAAGGGTACAATGTTCTTATTCACCTGCAGCAGAGTAGTAGCACTGGCCTCAACGGCACTGACAAGATCATCAAACTGTTGGCTCCTATCAGTGCTGAAACACTTTCACATGTGAACAATTGTTACCTGACTTTAAACACTTTTCCCCACGGTTTTTAAAGATGCTAAAGTAATACCCAGTCCAAAAAACATCTCTACATTCCAAACCATTAGTTAATCATATGAATAAACACATTCTTGATCACTTTAATGCTTTCAGTTTATTTCATCAAAACCGGTCTGGTTGTGGAGCAAACCATTCTTCACTGCGTTGTCTAACCTGACTGTCAATAGCTAGCTAACATAAACAATGACAAAAGTTATGTGTGCTCTCATGGTAGCTTTTCATGTTACTGGCCACGACTTTTCTAAAGAGCTGCAGATATTTAACTGACAACTCGTTAGAATTCCTGTCTTCATTTCTTTCAGAAAACAAAGGGTTTCAGCTGATGGATCTGTATCTCCTATAAAATCTATTATTTACGGTGTCCCCCAAAGGTCAGAACTCGAACCTATCATGTTTTACATCTATTCATCGATAGTCTGTGTCAAATGTTCGCGGACAACGCTACTAAAAAAAACGCTACATTTATCGCATTACATGACAGTATAAACATTATAACTGAGCCCATGCTCATGCGTCTTCATCCTCATATTACTCAACACTTGATGATAACTTCCAGACAAAAGCGTCAAAATCTCTCACCAACCTCTCTATCGCTTCATCTGAAAGATAAGATGGCTGAGGCAGTTGATCATGACGAAGTTCTGGATGCTCCCGAAGAAAAATGTCTGTCATTGTCATAGCATATCAAGAAGCAGAGCCAGCGTTTCTATCTCACAAGATTCATCAGCTTTCACAATTCAAACATTTCTTTGACCAGCATTGTCGTACGTTTTGTCTACTTCTTAATTTGAGTCTAATTTCTATTCGCTTCCATATTATGGGATTCGGTCAGTCATCATGTGTTAAAATCGCTATTTAGTCTTCGCAGACGTGTTAGCAAAGAATTCTCCTGAAATCTTCAATTCTAATTCATTCTGATTATAAACGTTTAAATTGCTACCTCTGAAAGTGAAACTCACATATGACAAAGCAATTCTTGTGCTAATTTTTTTTTTTAAAATCATTCCCAGTAGCTCTTGAAAATAAATTCGAAGGGAATCCGATGCACAATGTCAATGAGAATGAGGTGCTCATATATAGACTGATCTTTTTTTTTTTTTTAGATCCAACCCTGTTTATTTTGGTGGAATATCGTATTGTTTTCATTTAGTGCACACACAAGCCGAAGCGTTTTCAAAAGACATTATTTCCATATCGAACTTTCTGAACAGTGTCGATTAACGAAAACATAACTCACCTTTTATTTTCCATACATCAACATTCTCTCTCTCTCTCTCTCTCTCTCTCTCTCTCTCTCTCTCTCTCTCTCTCTCTCTCTCTCTCTCTCTCTCTCTCTCTGTATGTATGTATGTGTGTGCGTGCGTGCGTGCGCGCGCGTCTCTTCTCTCTCTCTCTCTCTCTCTCTCTCTCTCTCTCTCTCTGTCTGTCTGCCTGCCTGTTTGTCTGTCTGTCTATCTGTCTGTCTGCTCTGTCTCTCTCTCTCTCCTCTCTCTCTCTCTCTCTCTCTCCCTCCCTCTCTCTCTCTCTTTCCAATAAAAGCAAACACACGCATGATACCGAAAGACAGAAGAAGGGAGGGACAGAGGGAGGGAGGGGGGCTGTTTACATCTAGAATCTATCCGTACTGCCTGAGACGTGAGTCAGGTAGTAACACCAGCTCTGCAATTAGTCGACTGTTGACTTTGCCTGAGCATAGAGCCACAGCAGCAGTTGTTGTGTTTGTTCCTGGCTTGCCTTACTTCACTACTTTTGCTGTTGTTATTGTTCTGCTTACTGCTGCTGTTCCTCTCCTCCTCCCTGTGATCAATATGCTTGTTATTCTTGTTGCTCTCAGACTAGGTCGATTTAGCACATGCTTCAACATTCCTCCGCCTCCTTCTCCTGCCCCCCCCCCTCCTCACTCCCCAAACTCCTCGCCATCACCCCCATCTTATCTGGAGGCAGACAATATTGGGTGTTGGAGGCAGACAATGTGGGGTGTCGGAGACAGACAATGTGGGGTGTCGGAGACAGACAATGGACGCAGACAATATGGGGTGTTGGAGGCAGACAATGTGGGGTGTTGGAGGCAGATAATACTGGGTGTTGGAGGCAGACAATGTGGGGTGTTGGAGGCAGACAATGTGGGGTGTTGCAGGCAGACAATGTGGGGTGTTGGAGGCAGACAATGTGGGGTGTTGCAGGCAGACAATGTGGGGTGTAGGAGGCAGATAATACTACGTGTTGGAGGCAGTCAATGTGGGGTGTTGGAGGCAGACAATGTGGGGTGTTGGAGGCAGACAATATTGGGTGTTGGAGGCAGACAATATGGGGTGTTGGAGGCAGACAATATGGGGTGTTGGAGGCAGACAATGTGGGGTGTTGGAGGCAGACAATGTGGGGTGTTGGAGGCAGAAAATATTGGGTGTTGGAGGCAGACAATATGGGGTGTTGGAGACAGACAATATGCGGTGTTGGAGGCAGACAATGTGGGGTGTTGGGTGTTGGAGGCAGACAATGTGGGGTGTTGGAGGCAGACAATGTGAGGTGTGGGAGGCAGACACTATTGGGTGTTGGAGGCAGACAATGTGGGGTGTTGGAGGCAGACAATGTGGGGTGTTGGACGTAGATACTGTGGGATGTTGAAGGCAGCCACTATGGGGTGTTGGAGGCAGACAATGTGGGTGCTGGAGGTAGATAATGTGGCGTGTTGGAGATAGACAATACGGTTGTTTGAGGTGTCAGGGGCAGACAATGCAGGGTGTTAGGAGTGTCAGGGGCAGACAATGCACGGTGTTCGGGGTGTCAGGGGCAGACAATGCACGGTGTTCGGGGTGTCAGGGGCAGACAATGCACGGTGTTCGGGGTGTCAGGGGCAGACAATGCAGGGTGTTGGCAGTGTCAGGGGCAGACAATATGGGATGTTGGGAGTGTCAAGGGCAGACAATGCACGGTGTTCGGGGTGTCAGGGGTAGACAATGCAGGGTGTTTGGGGTGTCAGGGGCAGACAATGTGGGGTGTTGGGAGTGTCAGGGGCAGACAATGCAGGGTGTTGGGCGTGTCAGGGGCAGATCATGTGAGATGTTCGGAGTGTCAGAGGCAGACAATGGAGAGTGTTGGGAGTGTCAGGGGCAGACAGTGCAGGGTGTTCGGGGTGTCAGATGCAGACAATATGGGGTGTTGGGAGTGTCAGGGGCAGACAATGCACGGTGTTCGGGGTGTCAGGGGCAGACAATGCAGGGTGTTGGGAGTATCAGGGGCAGACAATGCAGGGTGTTGGGAGTGTCAGAGGCAGACAATATGAGGTGTTGGGAGTGTCAGGGGCAGACAATGCAGGGTGTTTGGAGTGTCAGGGGCAGACAATGTAGGGTGTTGGAGTGTCAGGGTCAGACAATGCAGGGTGTTTGGAGTGTCAGGGGCAGACATTGCAGTGTGTTGGGAGTGTCAGGGGCAAACAATGCAGGGTGTTCAGAGTATCAGAGGCAGACAATGCAGTGTGTTGGGAGTGTCAGGGGCAGACAATGTAGGGTGTTGGGAGTGTTCAGGGGCAGACAATGCGCTTTTGGTGTCAGGGCAGACAGTGTGGGTGTTAGGAGTGTCAGGGTAAGACAATATGGGGTGTTGGGAGTGTCAGAGGCAGACAATGCAGGGTGTTGGGAGTGTCAGGGGCAGACAATGCAGGGTTTTGGGAGTGTCAGGGGCAGACAATATGGGGTGTTCGGGGTGTCAGGGTCAGACAGTGCAGGGTGTTGGGTGTCAGGACAGACATGCAGGTGTGGAGTGTCAGGGACAGACAATGCAGGGTGTTGGGAGTGTCAGGGGCAAACAATGGAGAGTGTTGGGAGTGTCAGGGGCAGAGAATGCAGGGTGCTGGGAGTGTCAGGGGCAGACAATATGGGGTGTTTGGGAGTGTCAGGGGCAGACAATGGAGAGTGTTGGGTGTGTCAGGGGCAGAGAATGCAGGGTACTGGGAGTGTCAGGGGCAGACAATATGGGGTGTTGGGAGTGTCAGGGGCAGACAATGCAGGGTGTTGGGAGTGTCAGAGGCAAACAATGCAGGGTGTTGGGAGTGTCAGGGGCAAACAATGAGTGTGTTGGGAGTGTCAGGGGCAGAGAATGCAGGGTGTTGGGAGTGTCAGGGGCAGAGAATGCAGGGTGCTGGGAGTGTCAGGGACAGACAATGCAGGGCGTTGGGAGTGTCAGGGGCAAACAATGCAGGGTGTTGGGAGTGTCAGGGGCAGACAATATGGGGTGTTGGGAGTGTCAGGGACAGACAATGCAGGGTGTTGGGAGTGTCAGGGGCAGACAATGCAGGGTGTTGGCAGTGTCTGGGGCAGACCTTTCAGGGTGTTGGCAGTGTCAGGGGAGACAATATGGGGTGTTGGGAGTGTCAGGGGCAGACAATGCAGGGTGTTGGCAGTGTCTGGGGCAGACCTTTCAGGGTGTTGGCAGTGTCAGGGGCAGACAATATGAGGTGTTGGCAGTGTCAGGGGCAGACAATATGAGGTGTTGGCAGTGTCAGGTGCAGACAATATGAGGTTTTGGGAGTGTCAGGGGCAGAAATGCAGGGTGTTGGGAGTGTCAGGAGCAAACAATGCAGGGTGTTGGGAGTGTCGGGGGCAGACATTGCAGGGTGTTGGCAGTGTCAGGGGCAGACAATGCAGGGTGTTGGGCGTGTCAGGGGCAGACCATGTGAGATGTTCGGAGTGTCAGAGGAAGAGAATGGAGGGTGTTGGGAGTGTCAGGCGCCGAGAATGCAGGGTGCTGGGAGTGTCAGGGGCAGATAATGCAGGGTGTTGGGAGTGTCAGAGGCAGACAATATGGGGTGTTGGGAGTGTCAGGGACAGACAATATGGGGTGTTGGGTGTGTCAGGGGCAGACAATGCAGGGTGTTGGGAGTGTCAGGGGCAGGCAATGCAGGGTGTTCGG
>CM065716.1:118334409-118346909 GCA_033310375.1 Conus canariensis
TGTGCCAATGGTTCCCTGTCCACTCTGCTATGTTGTCATCAAGGCCTGGGTCTGTGCCAATGGTTTCCCTGTCCACTCTGCTATGTTGTCATCAAGGCTGGGTCTGTGCCAATGGTTTCCCTGTCCACTGTGCCATGTTGTCATCAAGGCCTGGGTCTGTGCCAATGGTTTCCCTGTCCACTCTGCTATGTTGTCATCAAGGCCTGGTCTGTGCCAATGGTTTCCCTGTCCACTCTGCTATGTTGTCATCCAAGCCTAGGTCTGTGCCAATGGTTTCCCTGTCCACTCTGCTATTGTTCAGGCTCTCCATGGCCTGCCTGCAGGTCACTGGTTGCCATTGGTTTCCCTGTCCACTCTGCTATGTTGTCATCAAGGCCTAGGTCTGTGCCAATGGTTTCCCTGTCCACTGTGCATGTTGTCATCAAGGCCTGGGTCTGTGCCAATGGTTTCCCTGTCCACTCTGCTATGTTGTCATCAAGGCCTGGTCTGTGCCAATGGTTTCCCTGTCCACTCTGCTATGTTGTCATCAAGGCCTGGGTCTGTGCCAATGGTTTCCCTGTCCACTGTGCTATGTTGTCATCCAAGGCCTAGGTCTGTGCCAATGGTTTCCCTGTCCACTCTGCTATGTTGTCATCCAAGGCCTGGGTCTGTGCCATGGTTTCCCTGTCCACTGTGCCATGTTGTCATCAAGGCCTGGGTCTGTGCAATGGTTTCCCCTGTCCACTCTGCTAGTTGTCATCAAGGCATGGGTCTGTCGCCAATGGTTTCCCTGTCCACTCTGCTATGTTGTCATCAAGGCCTGGTCTGTGCCAATGGTTTCCCTGTCCACTCTGCTATGTTGTCATCAAGCCTAGGTCTGTGCCAATGGTTTCCCTGTCCACTCTGCTACGTTGTCATCCAAGGCCTGGTCTGTGCCAATGGTTTCCCTGTCCACTTGCTCATTGTTGTCATCGTAAGGCCTGGTCTGTGCCAATGGTTTCCCTGTCCACTCTGCTATGTTGTCATCAAGGCTGGTCTGTGCCAATGGTTTCCCTGTCCACTCTGACATGTTGTCATCCAAGGCCTGGTCTGTACCAATGGTTTCCCTGTCCACTCTGCTATGTTGTCATCAAGGCCTGGTCTGTGCCAATGGTTTCCCTGTCCACTCTGCTCGTTGTCATCAAGGCCTGGTCTGTGGCAATGGTTTCCCTGTACCACTCCTATGTTGTCATCAAGGCCTGGGTCTGTCCAATGGTTTCCCTGTCCACTCTGCTAGTTGTCATCAAGGCCTGGGTCTGTGCCAATGGTTTTCCCTGTCCACTCTTGCCAGGCTGGGTCTGTGCCAATGGTTTCCTGTTCACTCTGCTATGTTGTCATCAAGGCCTGGGTCTGTGCCAATGGTTTCCTTGTCCACTTGCCATGTTGTCATCAAGGCCTGGGTCTTTGCCAATGGTTTCCCTGTCCACTTGCTATGTTGTCATCAAGGCCTGGGTCTGTGCCAATGGTTTCCCCTGTCCACTCTGCTATGTTGTCATCAAGGCCTGGGTCTGTGCCAATGGTTTCCCTGTCCACTCTGACATGTTGTCATCCATGGCCTGGTCTGTGCCAATGGTTTCCTGTCCACTGTGCTGTTGTCATCCAAGGCCTGGGTCTGTGCCAATTGTTTCCCGTGTCCACTCTATGTTGTCATCAAGGCCTGGGTCTTGCCATTGGTTTTCCCTGTCCACTCTATGTTGTCATCAAGGCCTGGGTCTGTGCCAATGGTTTCCCTGTCCACTCTGCCATGTTGTCATCAAGGCCTGGGTCTGTGCCAATGGTTTCCCTGTCCACTGGGTCTTGCCATGTTTCGTCCATCATAGGCTGGGTCTGTGCCAATGGTTTCCCTGTCCACTGTGCTATGTTGTCATCAAGGCCTGGGTCTGTGCCAATGGTTTCCCTGTCCACTCTGCTACGTTGTCATCAAGGCCTGGGTCTGTGCCAATGGTTTCCCTGTCCACTCTATGTTGTCATCAATGCCTGGGTCTGTGCCAATGGTTTCCCTGTCCACTCTGCTACGTTGTCATCAAGGCCTGGGTCTGTGCCAATGGTTTCCCTGTCCACTCTGCTACATTGTCAGGCCATCCTTTTTTCTGCCCCCTCCCCCTTCCTCCTTCAACAATTTCCTGGAGGATTATCTTACCAAGTCCATTGGACCTTGTTATATGACCATTCCAACAAAGTTTTCTTTTCTTGACGGATGTCAGTGGAGTTTTGAGAGTCCTACGTGCTTCGTGATTGTTGCACTTGTTAATCGGTGATTTGAATCGGTGCACTTGTTTAAATGTTAGATGTCGTTTTTACTCAGATTGTCACGTGATATGATTTGTCAGCAACATTTGCGAACTGTGCTAATACATCTGTGACATTTTGCTAACGTCATGACATCTGCTACTCACCATGTTTATAGTTTCCTAGGTTTCACGTCAGTCTACGGTTCAAATCAGCAGTTTAGCAGTTTTACATTGAGTGCTACGCTTCCATTGATTTGTGATGGACATTGCTTTATGTCTTCGTTTTCCCTACGTTGCTTATCTGTTTCAGAGTTTCCTGTATATTTCTTTTTTTTCGATTTCGATGTCGGATTTTGTTTTCCTCAATGGTTCTCTTTCTTGTCGGACTCTTTTCTGTATGAACTGAGCATGTTAGCCAAACAGAGGACTAAATGCATTGATCCACAATTCAGCAGTTTATGTGGGATCTCGTACCTGACAGACATAATCCGACGGTGTTCTCTATCCATCGCAAAGAAAGTCTCTATTTGTAAAGTGTTTTTAAAACTCATATGTGATCATGTGGTCTATCTTTAGAATGCATACACGGTTCATTTTCCACGTAAGACAGGCAGATTGAGGATTACTATATCCATGTGGCGGGGCACATGTTTTAAATACGTTTTCTTTTGCGTACACATTGATCAGTTCAAGTTGATGAATTTTCAGTCACATGAATTAGTCTGTCGATGAGTTGATCTACACCATTCAAGCAGTGGGTTTGTTTGTTTGGTTTGGTTTTTTGTTTGTCGTTTGTTCGTTTGTTCGTATTTCATTTTCTTGTTTGTATTTGGCTGCAGTAAATCACTATTGGAGTCATTCAAAACGAGTATTTCAAAATTCTGCATTTTTGATTCATCCAAAAGGATTCTGAGTTTATCATCCCGTAAAAACTGCGGATAGCAAATTAGTTTTTGGTCCGACAAACTGACACACTACATAAATAGACACCAGCACATATGAACAAACACACACACACATATGTACACTTTGAAGCTACACCAAATTCAGAAATAAGTCCGGTATTGTTTGCTCAAAATCTGCACACAAGAGTGATTTCAGTATGTTCATGTGCGTGCGTGCGTGCGTGCGTGCCTACGTTAGTGTGTGTGTGTGTGTGTGTGTGTGTGTGTGTGTGTGTGTGTGTGTGTGTGTGTGTGTGTGTGTGTGTGTGTGTGTGTGTGTTGTGTCCATACATACACATGCCATGAGAGCTCAAACGCCTGACTGTGCTCATATACAAATATCTACACATACAATTAATATATTCACACACACACACACACACACACACACACACACACACACACACACACACACACACACACACACACACACACGCACGCACGCACGCACGCACACACACACACACACACTCTCTCTCTCTCTCTCTCTCTCTTTCTCTCTCTCTCTCTCTCTTCCACTCTGTCACACACACACACACACACACACACACACACACACACACACACACACACACACGCACGCACGCACGCACGCACGCACGCACGCACACACACACACACACACACACACACACACACACACACACTGTCCACATGCATGTGACTGCACTGTGTTGTGGCCATGTGATACTATCAGCAATCTGATCCTGCCATCCGCCGCCACAGGGCAACGTCAGGAGGGAAGGGGGAAGGTTGGGGGGGGGGGGGGGGAGAGGTGGAGTGGGAAGGCGAGGTGTATCGTCTGACAATAAAACACGCAGATAGCATCCGTGTATCTTCCGGGGATGAAGTCACCACTTGTTTCACCGCATCGCCTGGCCAGCACTGTCGTTAACCCTTTTAACCCCACCTGTTTCACCGCATCGCCTGGCTAGCACTGCCGTTAACCCTTTTAACCCCACCTGTTTCACCGCATCGCCTGGCTAGCACAGCCGTTAACCCTTTTAACCCCACCTGTTTCACCGCATCGCCTGGCTAGCACAGCCGTTAACCCTTTTAACCCCACCTGTTTCACCGCATCGCCTGGCTAGCACAGCCGTTAACCCTTTTAACCCCACCTGTTTCACCGCATCGCCTGGCCAGCACAGCCGTTAACCCTTTTAACCCCACCTGTTTCACCGCATCGCCTGGCCAGCACAGCCGTTAACCCTTTTAACCACACCTGTTTCGCCGCATGACCCGGCCAGCGCGGCCATTAACCCTATTAACCACATCTGGTCTGTCGTCCAGGGTAACACAGTACCCCGCCTCTGTCAGTCACTGTCTTTCAATGCCGGTCATGCCATCATTTCTGATGTAGTTTTCTCTCTTTAAAGACCTGTGATATCATCATTTCTGATGTAGTTCTCTCTCTTTCAAGACCTGTGATGTCATCATTTCCGATGTAGTTCTCTCTGTTTAAAGATATGTGATGTCATCGTTTCTGATGCAGTTTTCTCTCTTTCAAGACCTGTGATGTCATCGTTTCTGACGCAGTTTGCTCTCTTTCAAGAGCTGTGATGTCATCGTTTCTGATGCAGGTCTCTTTCAATACTTGTGATGTCATCATTTCTGATGCAGTTCTCTCTCTTTCAAGACCTGTGATGTCATCATTTATGATGTAGTTTTCTCTCTTTCAATACTTGTGATGTCATCATTTCTGATGCAGTTTTCGCTCTTTCAAGACCTGTGATGTCATCAGTTCTGATGCAGATTTCTCTCTTTCAAGACCTGTGATGTCATCATTTCTGATGCAGATTTCTCTTTCAAGACCTGTGATATCATCATTTCTGAAGCAGGTCTCTCCTCAGCTACGTTACTTCATCATTTTTATGCAGTTTTCTCTCTTAATGCTTCTTACGTCATTATTTCTGAAGCAATTCTCTTTTTAATTACGTCACGTCAATATTTCTAAAGCGATTTAATGACAAAACGCCCGTCACGTCATTATGTCGTAAGCAGTTCTCTCATTAAATATGTCACATCATCATTTTTTAGGCAATTCTATTAAAATTGCGAATTACATCATTATTTCTGAACTAATTCTCTAACTGGATGCTGGTTACGTCATCATTTCTGAACTAATTCTCTAACTGGATACTCATTACGTCATCATTTCTGAACTAATTTTATCACTTAATGCTCGTCACAACTTCACTTCTTGGGCAGTTCTATTGTCACTGATTCGTCACGTCATTTTCTGAAGCGCTCCTTTATGTAGATAGTTGCCTAGTCAATATTTGTGAAGTAGTTTTCTCATGCTGGGTATTTTGCACAAAATGACAACGTCTGTAGCTGCTGGACAAGTGTCACGTGGTCAGCTGTTTCCTACACTGACTTAGGCCTGTCCCCCATGTGTAGATAGTCTCCCATTTTCCGTTGAAGACTCTCTCGGACTCTTCTCCATCGTTATCAGAAAAAAAAATATGACACAATGATTTGGGTCATCTCAAAAATCATGTCAGAACGATCCTTCATTTTTCAACAGTAACAACAGCGACAGGCTAGAAGTAGTAGTAGTAGTAGTAGTAGTAGTATAGTAGTAGTAGTAGTAGTAGTAGTAGTAGTAGGTAGGAGGAGGAGGAGGAGGAGGAGGAGTAGGAGTAGTAGTAGTAGCAGCAGCAGCAGCAGCAGCTGTGGTAGTTGTTGTAGTAGGAGCAACAGCAGCAGCTGTGGTGTTGGCAGAAGAATCAACAGGAGTAGTACAGGCAGCAGCAGAAGTAGCAGAAGCAGCAGTACCACAAGCAGTAACAACAGCAGTAGTAGCAGCAACAGCAGCAGCAGCAACAGTACTAGTAGTGGTAGTAGTGGTAGCAGCAGCAACAGCAGCAGAAGTCGTAATAGGATAGTTGTTGTTCTTCATGCTGTTGTTGTTGCCGTCATCGTGGTGGTAGATAATTAAATGGTGAGGTAACTCAGGATAGTTGTTGTTCTCCATGCTGTTGTTGTTGTCATCGTGGTAGTAGATGATTCATTGGTGAGGTAACTCAGAGGTGGTGCCTCTAAGCAGGTAGACAAGCAGGTAGACAAGCAGGTAGACAAGCAGGTAGACAAAGACAAAACGAAAGGAAACGAATATCACACCCTCTATCCTCCCTCATCTGCCACCCCCAACCATCCACCCCCCTCACTTCCACCAGCTCTCCGAGGAAGCAACGCTTGTGAGTGGTTTTCCTCCATTTAACACTCATTTTGCGCCGAATATGAGAAAATAGGTGATAGCCCCATCTTCGTTTTCATTGTCCTGAATGTTGTTTGTTTTACCTGAAGAAGGCCAAAGAGGTCGTAATGCATCGTGTTTTGTCCTGTAATCTGTTTGTCCATACTGTCTAGCGGAACCAGTGACATTTCTCTTTAAAAATTTGTCTCAATTTCCGTTTCAGTCACCTCCCTTTGAAAACTGGGTTATCCCCCGCTAGTCCTGGAGGTCAGACTCCCTAAGGGTTGTCTCCCTTCAGCCCCGAGTTCCCTCCCCCTCAGTGAGGGCGATCATCCAGGCCCGGGGCTGTTGAGCTGTCGTTGACGATGCTTCCCTGCACCTTAGCCCAGCTCACTGTGGCGGCGCTGCCAGCTAACTGGCTTGTTGTCTCCATGGCGGATCGATCCAGTGCCGATCTGGCGGTGGCTGGGGGCGCTATCACCTTTCAGCCTGGCTGAAGGTGCCAATGATTTTCTGCACGGCTCCCGTCCTAAGGCTCTTCCTTCCTTCCTTCCCAAGGTGAAGTGTGGGGTTCACTCACCTGGTTTTCAATGTCTTTCAGGGGGAAGGGTTGTGTGTGCGTGTGCGTATGTGTGTGTGTGTGTGTGTGTGTGTGTGTGTGTGTGTGTGTGTGTGTGTGTGGTGGGTGGGTGGGTGGGTGTGCGTGCGTGCGTGCGTGCGTGCATGTGTGTGTGTGTGTGTGCGTGTGCGTGTGTGCGTGCGTGCGTAAGCGCGTGCGTGCGTGCGTGTGCGTGTGTGTGCGTGCGTGCGTTCGTGCATGCGTGCGTGTGTGTGTGTGTGTGTGTGTGTGTGTGTGTGTGTGTGTGTGTGTGTGTGTGTGTGTGCGTGCTTGTGTGGGTGTGTATGCGTGTGTGTGCGTGTGTGTGTTTGTATGTGTGTGTGTGTGTGGTGTGTGTGTGTGTGTGTGTGTGTGTGTGTGTGTGTTGAGCGAGCATGCGTGTGCGTGCACGAGCGTGTATGTGCGTACTGCGCGCGCGCGCGCGCGCGCGCGCGCGTGTGTGTGTGAGTGTGTGTGTGTGTGTGTGTGTGTGTGTGTGTGTGTGTGTGTGTGTGTGTGTGTGTGTGTGAAATTCTGCCCCCAATCTCTGTCTCCCTGTCTCTCTGTCTGTCTCTGTCTCTCTGTTTCTCTGTCTTTCTATCTCTATGTCTGTCTGTCTGTCTGTCTCTCTCTCTCTCTTTCTTTTCTCTCTCTCTCTCTCTCTCTCTCTCTCTCTCTCTCTCTCTCTCTCTCTCTCTCATGATAACCAAAAATCGATCGACACGGAAGTTTTGTAAGACGTTGTTTGATCTAGATATGACAGAGCAAATTAACTGGGCATCAAATTCACCTCGTGGTCTTTGTGAGTGGAGACACGGGTATACAGAACTGAATCAAAGAGATCGTGATGAAAACATGTTTGTAAAAAGCGTCCTTGAAGTAGATAGACCACAGCAGTCAATATTGGGAACTGCACGTTGCCACGTAGCAACTTTGACATTTATCATGTTGATAGTTCGACGCATTTAGTTAAGAATATTGTTTGCTGGAGGTGGACAAACATTGACGATTTGTAAGTCAAAGTATAGTAAAGACACAAAAGATGCGAAATGCAACACTTAGTGGACAGTACCGAAGAGGCAGGCGAATTTGGGTCAAATCATCTTCACCACACCTCACAGACAGCAGACAGTAGAATGCACCAGACAATACTCCGCCCCAAAAATGCAGGTATCTCTACTGTACAGCCATATAATGCACCAGACAATACTCCGCCCCAAAAATGCAGGTATCTCTACTGTACAGCCATAGAATGCACCAGACAATACTTCGCCCCAAAAATGCAGGTATCTCTACTGTACAGCCATAGAATGCACCAGACAATACTCCGCCCCAAAAATGCAGGTATCTCTACTGTACAGCCATAGAATGCACCAGACAATACTCCGCCCCAAAAATGCAGGTATCTCTACTGTACAGCCATAGAATGCACCAGACAATACTGTACAGCCATAGAATGCACCAGACAATACTGTACAGCCAGTCAGAATGCACAAGACAATGCTCCTCCCCAACATGCAGATAACTCTGCTGTACAGCCATAGAATGCACAAGACAATACTGTATAGCCATAGAATGCACGAGACAGTACTGTATAGCCATAGAATGCACAACACAGTACTGTACAGCCATAGAACGTACAAGACAATACTCCGCCCCAACACGCAGATAACTCTGCTGTATAGCCAGTGAGAATGCACAAGACAATACTGTATAGCCAGTCAGAATGCACCAGACAATACTGTATATTCAGTCAGAATGCACAAGACAATACTGTACAGCCAGTCAGAATGCACAAGACTACTCTGCCCCAACATGCAGGTAACTCTGCTGTACAGCCTTAGAATGCACCAGACAATACTGTATAGCCAGTCAGAATGCACAAGACAATACTGTACAGCCAGTCAGAATGCACAAGACAGTACTCTGGCCCAACATGCAGGTAACTCTGCTGTATAGCCAGTCAGGTTCGGTGAAGATAAACCAATAACTACCTACCTTTTGTTTGGATGTGCCCCGCTATGAGTGATCTCCCTTTGAAACTTATTCACCAGAAATACTCTTGTCAAATACGTCTTTTTCGGGTTTTGTTTTCTTTTCTTTTCTTTTTTTTTAATCATGAAAGAGAGAGAGAGAGAGAGAGAGAGAGAGGAGAGAGAGAGAGAGAGAGAGAGACACACACAGAGAGAGAGAGAGAGAGAGAGAGAGAGAGAGAGAGAGAGAGAGTATGCAGCGTTCTACATGTATAGTATGACGTTAAGAATAGCGGTTGTGTCTTCATGTCTCCGTGTACAGTTTGAAAGAACTCCTCAGTCATGAAGTTATTTAGTAAAACTATTTTCGCCTCTTTCTCTGTCCTTGTGAAAATATACCGTCTTTCTTTCTTTCTCTCTCTGTTTCACTCTCCGTCTCTCTGTCTCCGTGTTTGTCTCCCTGTCTCTGTCTCTCTGTCTCTGTCTCTGTCTCTCTGTCTCTCTCTGTCTCTGTCCCTCTATCTGTCTGTCTGCCTCTCTCTCTTTCCGTCTCTCTCTCTCTCGCTCTCTCTCTCTCTCTCTGTCTCTTTCTCTTTCTTCTGTCTCTCTCTTTCTCTGTCACTCTCTGTCTTTCTGTCTCTGTCTCCCTCTCTCTCTGTTTTTTTTCTTTCTTTCTCTCTTTTTCTGCCTGTGTGTCTGTCTGTTTGTCTGTCTGTCTATCTCTCTCTATCTCTTTGTTTCTTTCTGTCTCTGTCTCCCCTCTCTCTCTCTCTCTGTTTCTCTCTGTCTCTGTCTCTTTCCCTTTATCTCTCTCTCTCTCTCTCTCTCTCTCTCTCTCTCTCTCTCTCACTGAGTTCTTAGGATGACCAGTGTCCAAGCTGTCCACACAGAGACTGGTCAGTTTATCAGTTCACCTGCTTTCTGCTTGGCCTCTGCCAGGGAAGGCTTGATGTTGCCATGACAACCTCCTGCTGTCTGTGGGTTGATGAGTAAAGACCCGGGGAGTCCATCTGTTGGTTAATTAATCTCCACCACGACTAACGAGCAACAGGCTCGTCACACCTGTGGAAGATTTCTCGTGTCAAAAGTTCGTTATTGGTTGGGATTTTTGTGTCCCTTGAAACGAATTAATTCTCGACGTTCTAAGCGTAAACATGACACCTTTCTTTACTACTTACTTTCCTGTATTTTTTTTTTTTTTTTTTTGGTACTCTTACTTTTTATTTTCCTGTAATTTTACGACCTATTTTTTTGTACTTTGCTGTATTTCTACTACCTGTATTCCTATATTTTGTACTATATATTTTGCAGTATTTTACCTATATTTTTATCTACTTATTTTCCTGTATTTTCCCGTATTTTTACTATTAATTTGTCCTGTGTTTTTACTACTTGTTTACATGTATTTTTCCTGCATTTGTTACCGCTTATTTCCTGTATTTTTCCTGTATTTTTACTTCATATTTCCTATATTTTCTAATATCATCGTGCGTGAGTTATGACCTACGCGCTTCAAACAGTTTGACTTTTGTCATGTGATATGCCAGAGAGTGCAAGAAGGCCACATGAAGAGCCGCAGTAACTATTAACACAGAAGGGTGACCACGGCAGTGGACAGCACAGAACAGATTGTGTTTCCGATGGACACACTTCCCTGGAAACATATGGTGTCTAAAGGGGTCAAAAGCTTTGATTCTGCAGCAATATTGTTATTGTTCTCTGTTGCCATTCCGCAGGTGGGCGGTGTCGGGTGGCTTCGGAAATGACATAGTCGTAATATTAGCTTGGACATTCCCGGTCTGACCAACAGTGAATATCGAAGATCACGTGCACTTCATTTCAAACAGAGACGCACAGCTGTGTTTGTTGCCCGCCTCTGACCAAACTCCACATGTACACACAGCGCTGGAAAGGCCGGCATGTGTGTATGAGAGAGGAGAGTAGTGACATGCCATGTGGGATGGTGCTGTCACTTTGCCTGTGTGTATGAGAGAGGAGAATAGTGACATGCCATGTGGGATGGTGCTGTCACTTGGCCTGTGTGTATGAGAGAGGAGAGTAGTGACATGCCATGCTGGATGGTGCTGTCACTTGGCCTGTGTGTATGAGAGAGGAGAGTAGTGACATGCCATGCTGGATGGTGCTGTCACTTGGCCTGTGTGTATGAGAGAGGAGAGTAGTGACATGCCATGTGGGATGGTTCTGTCACTTGGCCTGTGTGTATGAGAGGAGAGTAGTGACATGCCATGCTGGATGGTGCTGTCACTTGGCCTGTGTGTATGAGAGAGGAGAATAGTGACATGCCATGCTGGATGGTGCTGTCACTTGGCCTGTGTGTATGAGAGAGGAGAGTAGTGACATGCCATGTGGGATGGTACTGTCACTTGGCCTGTGTGTATGAGAGAGGAGAGTAGTGACATGCCATGTGGGATGGTGCTGTCACTTGGCCTGTGTGTATGAGAGAGGATAGTAGTGACATGTCATGTGGGATGGTTCTGTCACTTGGCCTGTGTGTATGAGAGAGGATAGTAGTGACATGCCATGTGGGATGGTGCTGTCACTTGGCCTGTGTGTATGAGAGAGGAGAGTAGTGACATGCCATGTTGGATGGTGCTGTCACTTGGCCTGTGTGTATGAGAGGGCAGAGTAGTGACATGCCATGCTGGATGGTGCTGTCACTTGGCCTGTGTGTATGAGAGAGGAGAGTAGTGACATGCCATGTGGGATGGTGCTGTCACTTGGCCTGTGTGTATGAGAGAGGAGAGTAGTGGCATGCCATGTTGGATGGTGCTGTCACTTGGCCTGTGTGTATGAGAGAGGAGAGTGGTGACATGCCATGTGGGATGGTGCTGTCACTTGGCCTGTGTGTATGAGAGAGGAGAGTGGTGACATGCCATGTGGGATGGTGCTGTCACTTGGCCTGTGTGTATGAGAGAGGAGAGTGGTGACATGCCATGGTGGATGCTTCTGCCACTTGGCCTGTGTGTATGAGAGGGCAGAGTAGTGACATGCCATGCTGGATGGTGCTGTCACTTGGCCTGTGTGTATGAGAGAGGAGAATAGTGACATGTCATGTTGGATGGTGCTGTCACTTGGCCTGTGTGTATGAGAGAGGAGAGTAGTGACATGCCATGTGGGATGGTTCTGTCACTTGGCCTGTGTGTATGAGAGAGGAGAGTAGTGATATGCCATGTTGGATGGTGCTGTCACTTGGCCTGTGTGTATGAGAGAGGAGAATAGTGACATGTCATGTTGGATGGTTCTGTCACTTGGCCTGTGTGTATGAGAGAGGAGAGTAGTGATATGCCATGTGGGATGGTGCTGTCACTTGGCCTGTGTGTATGAGAGAGGAGAGTAGTGATATGCCATGTGGGATGGTGCTGTCACTTGGCCTGTGTGTATGAGAGGGCAGAGTAGTGACATGCCATGCTGGATGGTGCTGTCACTTGGCCTGTGTGTATGAGAGAGGAGAATAGTGACATGTCATGTTGGATGGTTCTGTCACTTGGCCTGTGTGTATGAGAGAGGAGAGTAGTG
>CM065716.1:118351909-118359409 GCA_033310375.1 Conus canariensis
GATAGAAAAGAGAGAGTCAAGACAAAGGAAGGAAGAGAGGACAAAGAGGAGAAGATAGAAAGGAGAGAGTGAAGACAAAGGAAGGAAGGGGAGGACAAAGAGGAGAAGATAGAAAGGAGAGAGTGAAGACAAAGGAAGGAAGAGAGGACAAAGAGGAGAAGATAGAAAGGAAAGAGTGAAGACAAAGAAAGGAAGAGAGGTCAAAGAGGAGAAGATAGAAAGGAAAGAGTGAAGACAAAGGAAGGAAAAGAGGACAAAGAGGAGAAGATAGAAAGGAAAGAGTGAAGACAAAGAAAGGAAGGGAGGACAAAAAGGAGAAGATAGAAAAGAGAGAGTCAAGACAAAGGAAGGAAGAGAGGACAAAGAGGAGAAGATAGAAAGGAGAGAGTGAAGACAAAGGAAGGAAGGGGAGGACAAAGAGGAGAAGATAGAAAGGAGAGAGTGAAGACAAAGGAAGGAAGAGAGGACAAAGAGGAGAAGATAGAAAGGAAAGAGTGAAGACAAAGAAAGGAAGAGAGGATAAAGAGGAGAAGATAGAAAGGAGAGGTGAAGAGAAATGAAGAGAGGACAAAGAGGAGAAAGTGAACACACAGGAAGGAAGAGAGGACAAAGAGAAGACAGAAAGGAGAGAGTGAAGACAAAGAAAGAAAGACAGGACAAAGAGGAGAAGATAGAAAGGAGAGAGTGAAGACAAAGGAAGAAAGAGTGGACAAAGAGGAGAAGATAGAAAGGACAGAGTAAAGACAAAGGAAGGAAGAGAGGACAAAGAGAAGACAGCAAGGAGAGAGTTAAGACAAAGAAAGAAAGACAGGACAAAGAGGAGAAGATAGAAAGGAGAGAGTGAAGACAAAGGAAGAAAGAGAGGACGAAGAGGAGAAGATAGAAAGGAGAGAGTTAAGACAAAGGAAGAAGAGAGGACAAAGAGAAGACAGAAAGGAGAGAGTTAGACAAGAAAGAAAGACAGGACAAAGAGGAGAAGATAGAAAGGAGAGAGTGAAGACAAAGGAAGAAAGAGAGGACAAAGAGGAGAAGATAGAAGGACAGAGTAAAGACAAGGAAGGAAGACAGGACAAAGAGAAGATAGAAAAGAGAGAGTGAAGACAAAGGAAGGAAGAGGGGACGAAGAGGAGAAGATAGAAAGGAGAGAGTGAAGACAAAGGAAGGAAGAGAGGACAAAGAGGAGAAGAGAGAAAGGAGAGAGTGACGACAAAGGAAGGAAGGAAGAGAGGACAAAGAGGAGAAGATAGAAAGGAGAGAGTGAAGACAAAGGAAGGAAGGGGAGGACAAAGAGGAGAAGATAGAAAAGAGAGAGTGAAGACAAAGGAAGGAAGACAGGACAAAGAGGAGAAGATAGAAAGGAGAGAGTGAACACAAAGGAAGAGAGGACAAAGAGGAGAAGAGAGAAAGGCGAGAGTGAAGACAAAGGAAGGAAGGAAAAGAGGACAAAGAGGAGAAGATAGAAAGGAGAGAGTAAAGACAAAGGAAAGAAGAGAGGACAAAGAGGAGAAGATAGAAAGGAAAGAGTGAACACAAAGGAAGGAAGACAGGACAAAGAGGAGAAGATAGAAAGGAAAGAGTGAACACAAAGGAAGGAAGACAGGACAAAGAGGAGAAGATAGAAAGGAAAGAGTGAACACAAAGGAAGAGAGGACAAAGAGGAGAAGAGAGAAAGGAGAGAGTGAAGACAAAGGAAGGAAGGAAGAGAGGACAAAGAGGAGAAGATAGAAAGGAAAGAGTGAACACAAAGGAAGGAAGAGAGGAAGGACAAAGAGGAGAAGACAGAAAGGAAAGAGTGAACACAAAGGAAGGAAGGGGCACGCTAGGGGTGAACAGTGACAAGGGGCTGAGTGCAAATCAAACTGAACAGAAAACCAGCTGGAGTTTGAAAGGAAAAAGAGGATTGTGGGAGTGCAGTGGAGATTAACCATGTGTGTATGAGGATATCTGGTGTGTGTGCGTGTGTGTGTGTGTGTGTGTGTGTGTGTGTGTGCGTGCGTGCGTGCGTGCGTGCGTGCGTGCGTGCGTGCGTGTGCGTGCGGGTGCGTGCACGCGCGCGCGCGTTTGCGTTTGTATGATCGCCAATGCATCTCTCTCTCTCTCTATCTCTCTCTCTCTCTCTCTCTCTCTCTCTCTCTCTCTCTCTCTCTCTCTCTCTCTCTCTCTCTCTCTCTCTCTCTCTTGATAAGCACATTCTTTTCCTCTTTGCGTTAGATGTTTGTCGTTATTGTTTGTTTTTGAGAGGTGCTGTTTGAGAACACAAAGCTTTGTATCCTGGAGCAAAGCTAGCAGCTCAAAGGTGCTGTTTGAGAACACAAAGCTTTGTATCCTGGAGCAAAGCTAGCAGCTCAAAGGTGCTGTTTGAGAACACAAAGGTTTGTATCCTCGGGCAAAGCTAGCAACTCCAAGGTGCTGTTTGAGAACACAAAGCTTTGTATCCTGGAGCAAAGCTAGCAGCTCAAAGGTGCTGTTTGAGAACACAAAGCTTTGTATCCTCGGGCAAAGCTAGCAACTCCAAGGTGCTGTTTGAGAACACAAAGCTTTGTATCCTGGAGCAAAGCTAGCAACTCTAAGGTGCTGTTTGAGAACACAAAGCTTTGTATCCTGGAGCAAAGCTAGCAGCTCAAGCGGTGCCGCACGTGCCCGTTTCCTCGCTTGTTTAAACAGTGTACATAGTTGACACACTCGCTTTTTACCAAGAAGTTGTATGTAATGAATGGAGAGTTTGAGCACAGTCTGGCATCTCTGACCTGACAGAAGTGCTGGAAGAGTGACACTGCTTTGAAGACAGTTCTGTTGGCTTCAATGTTTCATGCATATATAGACGATGTTCTAGGTCTTGCAATACAATAGATGAATCTCTAGTTGTGACAGATACAGGAACTGATGGGGTCAGTTCATGTAGGAATGAAGCGACTACCCGGCCAGGCAGCCTGTTGGAGAAAGGGGAGCGTGGATTGTAAAGTGCTTGGAGCGAGAGAATAGGCGCTATATACCCAAAATAATGATAATTAATAATAATAACAACAACAGTAATAATAATAATACACCTTTCGTGAATCTCCAAGTAAAACTGTTACGCCCGAGATGTCAGTCTTGGACATTTAGATAACAAGAACGATCACCGTAGCTTACACCTGGTTTGACAGCACATCATTGATCTTATCGCTTCTTCCGATGCGGATGGATGGTATTATATTCCTTTTGCTCACACAACGTTTCCACTTCCACCATGTCCAGACAAGATGTGGAATCTCAGCTCTCTCACATCGATGTAGAATGTCAACACTCTCACATCGATGTAAAATCTCAGCTCTCTCACATCGAGGTAAAATCTCAGCTCTCTCACATCGATGTAAAATCTCAGCTCTCTCACATCGAGGTAAAATCTCACCACTTCCACACAAAACAGCTGACATCCGCTGCCCCTGGGGACCAGGAACACCCATAATCTGTGCAGACTACATCAGGAGGTGGAAGAGTCATGCTAGCAGCAGGAATAAACACAATCTGTGCAGACTACATCAGGAGGTGGAAGAGTCATGCTAGCAGCAGGAATAAACACAATCTGTGCAGACTTCATCAGGAGGTGGAAGAGTCATGCTAGCAGCAGGAATAAACACAATCTGTGCAGACTACATCAGGAGGTGGAAGAGTCATGCTAGCAGCAGGAATAAACACAATCTGTGCAGCCTTCATCAGAAGATGGAAGAGTCATGCTAGCAGCAGGAACATGGATACCGATCATCGGCATCGGAATGAAGTGATAAATGAGTGACAAAAGCACTAGGGTCTGGTCAGTAGGCAGCATATCTGGAAACCCGATGATGAGAACCAATCAACACACAGCTCAATGTTCAGGAAGATTGGAAGCTGTTTCGGAAGATCGATATTACGTTTCCAGACTGCATCCAAATTCGTGTTCGTAGATTGGTTTCTTAGTTGTTGTTGTTGTTGTTGTTTTATTATTATCAGCAATGAGACTTTCTTTTCCTGGCACATGCACAGCTAATATCCTACTGTTTCTTTCAACGCCGAAAAGCGCATATGTTTTTCACAAGAGAACTGCAGATTTGTGAATTTGTCCCCATTTTTCCAATGCGAGTAACAGCTGTAGTGTCATATATCACCATGCTGATGGGAATATCCTGTTTATCAGCAGCAGAAGACTGCATTTCACATCGTGTTGTTTTCAGTTGTCAGAGATGAATGTGTTCTGTGTCATTTTCCTCACACCACTGTCTATCGGGTGTACAAGGGAAATAATGTACAGAAAAATCTGCCCGCTTCTTAAACTAAGCAAACGTCTTTTTCTTTTGCACGAAATTAACAAAAATGACTGTCTGTCTCTGTCTTGTGTCTCTCTCAGTCTGTGTCTCTCTCAGTCTCTCTGCTTCTCTGCCTGTCTGTCTCTGTCTTTGTCTCTCTCTCTCTCTCTCTCTCTCTCTCTCTCTCTCTCTCTCTTCTCTCTCTTTCTCAGTGCGCGAGCGAGCGAGCGAGTGAGCGAGAGAGAGAGAGAGAGAGAGAGAGAGAGAGAGAGAGAGAGAGAGAGAGAGAGAGAGAGAGAGAGAGAGTTGTTTAAAACAGTTTTTCGTTGATATATTATCCTTGAAAAGAACGTGTTAAAAGAAAACTTCACCAGATTGACAGACAGACAGACAGACAGACAGACAGACAGACAGACAGACAGACAGAACAAAGTTAACAGCAGACAAAACTGCACGTCGAAAACATTGTCTTCCAGCTCTTCGGTGCATCTTCTAAGTCAGTATGGCTGACTGCTTCCAACTTTGACGGTCTTACCGTAGGTTGCAGGCACTGTTAGACCAATGCCTGCCCCCAGCAATGAGCTGTTCTCCGGGAATCAATTGTCTCCACATTGGCCCCGTACCCTTCCTCCTGATTGTGCTTCCAACGCTTATTTGTTGGCTTGGAACATTTGCTGCTGCTCTTCGACCGCCAGACATTTCTGACTTCAGTGGAACCAAGCATTGTCTGGGGGCCTGCAAGATTGGAAACGGGGAAGATGCCTTGTATGTGAAACCTCTATTGCCGCCGTGTCTTCTTCAGTGGAACCAAGCATTGTCTGGGGACCTGCAAGATTGGAAACGGGGAAGATGCCCTGTATGTGAAACCTCTATTGCCGCCGTGTCTTCTTCAGTGGAACCAAGCATTGTCTGGGGACCTGCAAGATTGAAACGGGGAAGATGCCCTGTATGTGAAACCTCTATTGCCGCCGTGTCTTCTTGTCTTGTATGTGAAACCTCTATTGCCGCCATGTCTTCTTGTCTTGTATGTGAAACCTCTATTGCCACCATGTCTTCTTGTCTTGTATGTGAAACCTCTATTGCCGCCATGTCTTCTTGTCTTGTATGTGAAACCTCTATTGCCGCCATGTCTTCTTGTCTTGTATGTGAAACCTCTATTGCCGCCATGTCTTCTTGTCTTGTATGTGAAACCTCTATTGCCGCCGTGTCTTCTTGTCTTGTATGTGAAACCTCTATTGCCGCCATGTCTTCTTGTCTTGTATGTGAAACCTCTATTGCCGCCATGTCTTCTTGTCTTGTATGTGAAACCTCTATTGCCGCCATGTCTTCTTGTCTTGTATGTGAAACCTCTATTGCCGCCGTGTCTTCTTGTCCTTGTATGTGAAACCTCTATTGCCGCCGTGTCTTCTTGTCTTGTATGTGAAACCTCTATTGCCGCCGTGTCTTCTTGTCTTGTATGTGAAACCTCTATTGCCGCCGTGTCTTCTTGTCTTGTATGTGAAACCTCTATTGCCGCCGTGTCTTCTTGTCTTGTATGTGAAACCTCTATTGCCGCCGTGTCTTCTTGTCTTGTATGTGAAACCTCTATTGCCGCCGTGTCTTCTTGTCTTGTATGTGAAACCTCTATTGCCGCCATGTCTTCTTGTCTTGTATGTGAAACCTCTATTGCCGCCGTGTCTTCTTGTCTTGTATGTGAAACCTCTATTGCCGCCTGTCTTCTTGTCTTGTATGTGAAACCTCTATTGCCGCCATGTCTTCTTGTCTTGTATGTGAAACCTCTATTGCCGCCATGTCTTCTTGTCTTGTATGTGAAACCTCTATTGCCGCCGTGTCTTCTTGTCTTGTATGTGAAACCTCTATTGCCGCCATGTCTTCTTGTCTTGTATGTGAAACCTCTATTGCCGCCGTGTCTTCTTGTCTTGTATGTGAAACCTCTATTGCCGCCATGTCTTCTTGTCTTGTATGTGAAACCTCTATTGCCGCCATGTCTTCTTGTCTTGTATGTGAAACCTCTATTGCCGCCATGTCTTCTTGTCTTGTATGTGAAACCTCTATTGCCGCCATGTCTTCTTGTCTTGTATGTGAAACCTCTATTGCCGCCATGTCTTCTTGTCTTGTATTTTTTTGGTGTAAACCTCTATTGCCGCCGTGTCTTCTTGTCTTGTATGTGAAACCTCTATTGCCGCCGTGTCTTCTTGTCTTGTATGTGAAACCTCTATTGCCGCCGTGTCTTCTTGTCTTGTATGTGAAACCTCTATTGCCGCCGTGTCTTCTTGTCTTGTATGTGAAACCTCTATTGCCGCCGTGTCTTCTTGTCTTGTATGTGAAACCTCTATTGCCGCCGTGTCTTCTTGTCTTGTATGTGAAACCTCTATTGCCGCCGTGTCTTCTTGTCTTGTATGTGAAACCTCTATTGCCGCCATGTCTTCTTGTCTTGTATGTGAAACCTCTATTGCCGCCGTGTCTTCTTGTCTTGTATGTGAAACCTCTATTGCCGCCATGTCTTCTTGTCTTGTATGTGAAACCTCTATTGCCGCCATGTCTTCTTGTCTTGTATGTGAAACCTCTATTGCCGCCATGTCTTCTTGTCTTGTATGTGAAACCTCTATTGCCGCCGTGTCTTCTTGTCTTGTATGTGAAACCTCTATTGCCGCCATGTCTTCTTGTCTTGTATGTGAAACCTCTATTGCCGCCATGTCTTCTTGTCTTGTATGTGAAACCTCTTTTGCCGCCATGTCTTCTTGTCTTGTATGTGAAACCTCTTTGCCGCCATGTCTTCTTGTCTTGTATGTGAAACCTCTATTGCCGCCATGTCTTCTTGTCTTGTATGTGAAACCTCTTTGCCGCCATGTCTTCTTGTCTTGTATGTGAAACCTCTTTTGCCGCCATGTCTTCTTGTCTTGTATGTGAAACCTCTATTGCCGCCATGTCTTCTTGTCTTGTATGTGAAACCTCTATTGCCGCCGTGTCTTCTTGTCTTGTATGTGAAACCTCTATTGCCGCCATGTCTTCTTGTCTTGTATGTGAAACCTCTATTGCCGCCATGTCTTCTTGTCTTGTATGTGAAACCTCTATTGCCGCCATGTCTTCTTGTCTTGTATGTGAAACCTCTATTGCCGCCATGTCTTCTTGTCTTGTATGTGAAACCTCTATTGCCACCATGTCTTCTTGTCTTGTATGTGAAACCTCTATTGCCGCCATGTCTTCTTGTCTTGTATGTGAAACCTCTATTGCC
>CM065716.1:118369409-118371909 GCA_033310375.1 Conus canariensis
CATCAGCATATTGTACTAAACTCACACTTTTTGATAATATCTTTGGAAGATCATAAATAAGAATGTTAAACAACATGGGGGCTATAATAGAACCCTGTGGAATTCCGATATCAATGCTCTGAAAAGACGAGTAAACTTTCCCTATTCTTGTACATATGGATCTCTGCGATAAAAAACTTTTAAAGTATTGAAACATCGTTCCATTAATTCCTATTTCTTTCAATTTATAAAGTAGTCTAGCGTGCCAGATACTATCATACGCTTTTCTGATATCAAAAAAGGTAGCAAGTGTACTTTTCCGTCTAGCAAACTGCTTTTTAATTTGACTTGTAAGTTTCACCAAATGATCTATTGTACATCGACCTTTGCGAAATCCCGCTTGATTCACTGGGATTATACTTTCTTTTTCACAAAAATATAAAAGACGTCTTTGTATAATCTTTTCTAACAACTTTCCAACGTGAGAGGTTAGTGCTATTGGCCTGTAGCTTCCAATGTCTGACCTGGGCTTACCTTGTTTTGGAACTGGGACTACAACAGATCTCTTCCAGATACTAGGGAGAGTTCCATTAAACCAACATTTTTGGTAAAATGAGTGCAGTAATCGTTTCCAATGTGAAGGCAAGTGGTATAACAGTTGATAGGATATACCATCTAGGCCAACAGCACTTGAATTTGAAGAAAAAGATTCTAACGTCTCACAAAATTCATCATATGTAATAGGAGCGTTTAAATAATGGAAATGATTTGGTGGTGGATCCTGATAGATAGTTCGTTTTTCTTCCTCCTCTCTAAAACACCTGATAGATGGACTGAGACTAGACAGCAAGTTATTTTCTGAAAATATTTTGACGAATGCCTCAGCTTTCTCCTGTGAGGATGGAAGAGCATTATTGTCTAACTTAATTGGGTACTGTTGCAAGCAATAACCATTTTTCAATTTTTTAACCATTTTCCAAACCTTATGGATATCTTTTGATTCCGATATTTTGGATCTACAAAATTCTGAGAAATGTATTCTTTTCGCTCGGGCAACAACCCTGTTACTGTTATTTTTGACATGTTTCATCGCTATGAAGTTTTCATCTGTTCTCACTTTCAGCCAAGCTTTATAAGCTTCTTTTTTAAGAGCTACAGCTATCGCACAGTCTAAATTCCACCATGAATTACCAACATATTTCCACTGTTGGGCATCTTTACAAATAGGAATAGATTTTCCGGCAGCCTGTAAGACATGTCGACAAAACTCTGTATAATATGCATCTATATCTTCATTTTCAATACTACTGAAATGTGTATTGGACAAGATCTTTTCATACAGAGACCAGTTTGCATTTTTATATGAAAATTTTGGGATACTATCTTCATTTCCATCTTCTTCATTTTCAATATGTTCCTTTAACTGTATGATGATTGGGAAATGATCGTTGCCCAAAGTATCATCCTCTGTTGACCATACCGAGTTTACTGCCAATTCCGGAGAAATTAAAGATAAATCAATAGAAGTAGGTTTATGAGTGGAAATGTCTGGCAGTCTGGTAATACTACCATCGTTTAATAAAACCAATTTGGAGTCAACAATATTTTCAACTAAACGGTTGCAAGTTATAGTGGTGCAACCATATTCCCAAAATGGAGCATGCGCATTAAAATCTCCCAGTATTACCCATTTGTTGTTTGAAAAAGGAAGGTTTTTTATCCAGTCTGTATTATCTGCCTTTGGGCCACTGGGATAGTAAGCAGAAATTATGTTTAAATTTGTCTGCTTGTTCAGTTTTACAGTAACCCCAGTTGCGAAAACTTCAGCATTAGTAGGAATAGGAGGGTTCAGAGGACAATAATTTAGATCCCTTCTCACATAAATGGCAGTTTGAATCTTTTTACCATCATTCCTATAGTTATACAAAGGTGGATAATAAAAATTTCGTATTTTCGGGAGCTTATGAACATCTACATTTAGTGATTGTAATGCTAGCACTGAATAATTATGTTGATATATATGATTTTCAAAGTGTAAGAGATTTGTTGATATAGACCGACAGTTCCATTGAAATATCAATAAATTATCATTGGAAGTTTTCATAGGACATAGTTAACAGAATCGAATGGCAAGGTGAAGTTGACGAGTCACCAAGGGACGAATTGCCAGCTGAAAGAGTCCCATGTGTCCCCTGCACGAGGATAGAAATGCCACGGACCGGGAGCTCCGACACGACCAGCAGGAGGTGGGGGGAATGGCTCGTGGTCCCAGGCGCCTCTCCCGCGTGTCTGATTCTGGCGATGTCTCCGACGTTGCTTCTGCCAAAAGAGACGATGGACATGCCGCCCCAGATTTCCGGCGAGGATGCTGGTACCTCTGTCAGACGGGTGGATGGCATCCCTCAGGAGCCGGTTGTTGAAAGGATCAAGGTTCTCATGAGAGAGAAGAGATGTCTGATGACGAGGAATTTCAGAAAACAATAATGCGTTGAATAGTTGTCGCCTCCCCTCCAGAATCTGA
>CM065716.1:118386909-118406909 GCA_033310375.1 Conus canariensis
GGTCACTGCAGAGATTACCACCCTGTGTCCCTGTAAATATACTGTATTGACAGGGTCACTGCCAGAGATTATCACCCTGCCTCCCTGTAAATATATTGTATTGACAAGGTCACTGCAGAGATTATCAGACTGTGTCCCTGTAAATATACTATACTGACAGGGTCGCTGCCAGAAACTATCACCCTGTGTCCCTGTAAATATACTATACTGACAGGGTCACTGCCAGAGATTATCACCCTGTGTCCCTGTAAATATACTGTATTGACAGGGTCACTGCAGAGATTATCAGACTGTGTCCCTGTAAATATACTATACTGACAGGGTCACTGCCAGAGATTATCACCCTGTGTCCCTGTAAATATACTGTACTGATAGGGTCACTGCAGAGATTATCATCCTGTGTCCCTGTAAATGTACTGTAAATATACTGTACTGACAGGTTTACTGCCAGAGATCATCACCCTGTGTCCCTGTAAATATACTGTAAATATACTGTACTGACAGGGTCACTGCAGAGATTATCATCCTGTGTCCCTGTAAATGTACTGCAAATATACTGTACTGACAGGTTTACTGCCAGAGATTATCATCCTGCGTCCCAGTAAATATACTGTAAATAGACTGTACTGACAGGTCACTGCCAGTGTTATCACCCTGTGTCCCTGTGAATATATTATAATGACAGGGTCACTGACAGAGATAATCACTTTGTGTCCCTGTAAATATACTGTACTGACAGGGTCACTGACAGAGAATATCACCTTGTGTCCTGTAAATATACTGTAAATATACTGTACTGACAAGGTCACTGACAGAGATTATCACCTTGTGTCCCTGTAAATATACTGTAAATATACTGTACTGACAGGGTCACTGCCAGAGATCATCACCCTGTGTCCCTGTAAATATACTGTAAATATACTGCACTGACAAGGTCACTGACAGAGTTATCACCCTGTGTCCCTGTGAATATACTGTGAATAAACTGTACTGACAGGGTCACTGCCAGAGATTATCACCTGTGTCCCAGTAAATATACTGTACTGACAAGGTCACTGTCAGAGTTATCACCCTGTGTCCCTGTGAATATAATGTAAATATACTGTATTGACAAGGTCACTGTCAGAGTTATCACCCTGTGTCCCTGTGAATATACTGTAAATATACTGTACTGACAAGTCACTGCCAGAGATTATCACCCTGTGTCCATGTAAATATACTGTACTGACAGGTCACTGCCAGACTATCACCCTCTGTCCCTGTAAATATACTGTACTGACAGGTCACTGCCAGACTATCACCCTCTGTCCCTGTAAATATACTGTACTGACAGGTCACTGCCAGATGTTATCACCCTGTGGCCCTGTAAATATACTGTGAATGTACTGTACTGACAGGGCCACCGCCAGAGATTATTACCCTTTGTCCCTGTAAATATACTGTAAATATACTGTACTGACAGGGTCACTGCCAGAGATTATTACCCTGTGTCCCTGTAAATATACTGTACTGACAGGGTCACTGCAGAGATTATTATCCTGTGTCCCTGTAAAAATACTGTAAATATACTGTGAATATACTGTAAACATACTGTACTGACAGGGTCACTGCCATAGATGACCCTGTGTCCCTGTAAATATGCTGTAACTATACCGTACTGGGCAGAGTAGACAGCTGTGTGTGATGTGTAGAACCGGAAACAATCAGCCAGTGGAGAAAGTGAAGACGAGGAGAAACGTGGTCTTATTGAGCAGCGGTGCAGATTAGACTCTGGCAGCTTTATTCTGGATTGGTTGTCTGTCTAACAGATGTTTGAGAAACTGGCCAAAAGAGAATGACAAACGATTGGTTGTAGTCTGTTCAACAGATGTTTGGGAAGCTGGCCAAAAGAGAATGACAAACGATAGGTTGTAGTCTGTCCAACAGATGTTTGGGAAGCTGGCCAAAAGAGAATGACAAACGATTGGTTGTAGTCTGTCTAACAGATGTTTGCGAAGCTGGCCAAAAGAGAATGACAAACGATTGGTTGTAGTCTGTCTAACAGATGTTTGCGAAGCTGGCCAAAAGAGAATGACAAACATCCATCCTTGGGAGGGGGAAAGCGCATAAGTGCTTTAGTTGCATCAGCAGATACAGTGATGGATAGAACTGATCCTATGAAACTCTAGTTTGACAACCCTACGGACGTTTGAGAGAGAGAGAGAGAGAGAGAGAGAGAGAGAGAGAGAGAGAGAGAGAGAGAGAGAGAGAGAGAGAGAGTCTACTCAGATCCAGCCTTGAATCCTTCTCTGAAGGAGGACATCCACATGGAGAAACCAAGAAAAATAACTCTGACCCTGATAGAAAGATGACAATGTAAGAGAGACAGATAGACAGACAGATAGACAGACAGACAGAGAGAACAGAGAGAGACAGACAGACAGAGAGAAAGAGAGAGAGAGAGAGAAACAGAGACACAGACAGACAGACAGACAGTCCAAGAGATCGTTTATTGCGAAGTGCATTCAATGGCCCCATAGCAAGCGCCGCTTCAGTTTCAATGCATGGCAAGATTACGCCTAGTTCTTCCCCCTTGTTATGTTCCCTCTTCAATAGCGGAGGTTCATAAGGTTGGATAAAAATATGGAGAATCCAATCGCCCTCCCTCAGTTTGAAGGCCACAGGGAATTCAGGGTTTAATTCAGGGGGCATTAAAAAAAAAAAAAGATATCGGACATATGGAAAAAATGACCGGCACACATAAAAGATGGGCAGCCGCCGTGGCGAAGTGGTTAGCGTCGCGGACTCCCGGCTGGGAGGTCGTGGGTTCGAATCCCATCAGAGTCATATGGGTTTTTCTGCCCCGACCGGCTCCTACCCAGAGTTGAGTTTGCTGCGGACTCAGTTGGGAAGACTGGGACCACACAGTCGAGTTTCATCCACTTAATGGATGCGTTTCTGAGAGTGTTGCTCGAATTTCTTGACCAACACTGCAGGTGCCTGTATCTCTCGGGCCTGGTTGACGCCAGGATATATTATGAAAGGAAGCGTAGAGTACAACCCTGTCATGTAGTCTCAGACCGAAATGGAAATCCGTAGCATCATCGTAATCATCCTCATTCTCATCGATCAGCATAAAAAATGTCTCAAATTCTGTGGCCCTTCATGCCCTGCTCTCATGGTGACCTCAATTTCGATGTCCTCTCCACGTCTGTGGCCTTGGTTTGGTTCCGTCGGGGTCACGGTATTGGCGAGTCTATGGGGGCTGTCGTTGGACGGACGTGGTGGCGCTCTCCGGAGGGGGAGCTCACTCACGCCGGCTCCGCGACTAAGCAATTATTGTCGTCAGTAGGGGGCTTAGTATGTGGTGTCCTGCGTATGTTAGATCAGAACAGGCGCCACTGAACACCACCGAAGTGACTCGGCAGCAGTGCAGTGTCTCCTCCGGTGGGTTGCCTCTTGACGACTTGACATTGACTGCTCCCTGTGATTTTGCCGGTGTCGGGGCCGCGGCGGGGCCGACCGGGCTGTGGCTGTGGACGGGGTGTCGGAATGAGCGTCGTGGGTGCATTGCCTCTGGGGTGGCGCAGAGGTTGGGACAGCAAAAAAAAAAATAAATAAATAAAATAAAATAAAAGATGTCGGGCACACACACACAAAAAAGACCGGCACAGAAAAAAATATCGGGCACACAGAGAAAATGACGGGCACACAGAAACATATCGGGCATACAGAGATAAAGTCGGGCACACAGGGATAGTGTCGGGCACACAGGGATAATGTCGGGCACACAGGGATAATGTCGGGCACGCTGGGATAATCCCGGGCACACTGGGATCATGTCGGACACACTGGGATCATGGGCACAAAAATCAATATTTTAATGCCCAAAGGGAATTGCTGTGTTTGTATTTGGTTTGGTGACACTGCATGACATGTCATTAGCACCAAGAACACGCTGCACGTGTCATAGCTACAGGACATGTCATTAGCACCAAGAACACGCTGCACATGTCATAGCTACATGACATGTCATTAGCACCAAGAACACGCTGTACATGTCATTGTTACATGACATGTCATTAGCACCGAGAACACGCTGCACGCACCATTGCTACATGACATGTCATTAGCACCGAGAACACGCTGTACATGTCATTGCTACATGACATGTCATTAGCACCAAGAACACGCTGTACATGTCATTGTTACATGACATGTCATTAGCACCAAGAACACGCTATATATGTCATTGTTACATGACATGTCATTAGCACCAAGAACACGCTGCACATGTCATTGTTACATGACATGTCATTAGCACCAAGAACACGCTATATATGTCATTGTTACATGACATGTCATTAGCACCGAGAACACGCTGCACATGTCATTGTTACATGACATGTCATTAGCACCGAGAACACGCTGCACGCGCCATTGCTACATGACATGTCATTAGCACCAAGAACACGCTGCACATGTCATAGCTACATGACATGTCATTAGCACCAAGAACACGCTGCACATGTCATAGCTACAGGACATGTCATTAGCACCAAGAACACGCTGCACATGTCATTGTTACATGACATGTCATTAGCACCGAGAACACGCTGCACATGTCATTGTTACATGACATGTCATTAGCACCGAGAACACGCTGCACCTGCCATTGTTACATGACATGTCATTAGCACCAAGAACACGCTGCACGCGCCATTGCTACATGACATGTCATTAGCACCGAGAACACGCTGTACATGTCATTGTTACATGACGTGTCATTAGCACCGAGAACACGCTGCACATGTCATTGCTACAGGACATGTCATTAGCACCGAGAACACGCTGTACATGCCATTGTTACATGACATGTCATTAGCACCGAGAACACGCTGCACATGCCATTGTTACATGACATGTCATTAGCACCGAGAACACGCTGTACATGCCATTGCTACAGCAGAAGATGAATTTGATCACAGGGCAATAGTGCAACATGTTGTGTAACCACACGGTAAGAGTCTGGACAAAGGTCACCTCATAGAAAACGATGGACACAGATGACCATGCTACTGGACACGTGATAGCTGTTAGAGAAACTCCCCCCCCCCCTCTCTCTCTCTCTCTCTCTCTCTCTCTCTCTCCCTCTCCCTCTCTCTCTCTCTCTCTCTCTCTCTCTCTCTCTCTCTCATGGTAGAATTACAAATACAGTGTTGCTATGTCGATTTGTCAGTATGAAAATGTGTTGAAATGATGTCTACATGACAAAAACAGGTTGTTAGACTGGGCCTCAGCCTAAAATCTCCATCCTTGCGTATCAAAGATCAATCAATCAATCAACCAATCTCTCTCTCTCTCTCTCTCTCTCTCTCCTGTGTCTGTGTGTCTGTCTGTCTGTCTTCTCTCTCTCTCTCTCTCTCTCTCTCTCTCTCTCTCTCTCTCTCTCTCTCTCTCTCTCTCTCTCCCTAATTCTCCAAAGTGAAATTCAGATGTCTGGAAAGGCAGAAATGGATTGAAGCCATGCAAAATGCAGGTTGGAGGGGTGTCAATATTGTGGAGTGGTCTGCCCTCTGACCCGTGCTGTGGTCAGGGAGGGGATGTCTGACCTGCTCTTTAGGCCTGTGCCCCGGTGTGTCGTCAGCAAGAGGAGCAGAGCGTGATGAATCTCCCAGACTCACATTTCTCCAGGGCTGGCCTCTGCAAATTTCATGGCTTTTCTAAAGAGATTGGATGCTTGTAAATCGCCCTAACGCAAGCGCAGGTGTGTGTGTGTGTGTGTGTGTGTTGTGTGTGTGTGTGTGTGTGTGTGTGTGTGTGTGTGTGTGTGTGTGTGTGTGTGTGTGTGTGTGTGTGTGTGTGTGTGTGAGAGAGAGAGAGAGAGAGAGAGAGAGAGAGAGGACGTATTTTTACTTCTAGCTTATGTCGTGCTATATACTTCTCCGTAATGTATTAGATTATCCTTTATCTATTCCTTCTTTTACCAGCACCATGGCTCCCTAACTTATATCTTGGCTAGCACTGAATCTTCCTGAATCATTTTGGCCGCTTCTACATCTTCCTCATCTACCTTTTGGCCAGTGCCATGTTTTCATAAGTTAGTTGGGGGACAGCACGCTGTCTTCCTCATCTACCTTTTGGCCAGTGCCATGTTTTCATAAGTTAGTTGGGGGACAGCACGCTGTCTTCCTCATCTACCTTTTGGCCAGTGCCATGTTTTCATAAGTTAGTTGGGGGACAGCACGCTGTCTTCCTTATCTACCTTTTGGCCAGTGCCATGTTTTCATAAGTTAGTTGGGGGACAGCACGCTGTCTTCCTTATCTACCTTTTGGCCAGTGCCATGTTTTCATAAGTTAGTTGGGGGACAGCACGCTGTCTTCCTTATCTACCTTTTGGCCAGTGCCATGTTTTCATAAGTTAGTTGGGGGACAGCACGCTGTCTTCCTTATCTACCTTTTGGCCAGTGCCAAATATTTCTTATATCCCTAACCGGGATCATACCTCCCTGAATTATCTTTGACCAGCACCATATCACCCCCCCCCCCCCCCCCTGCCTGTCTCACCCTCCTTTTTCAATTTCTTTTGTAACCTCCTTTACTTCCTTATCCATTTGCTTATGATAATGGTGGTAGAGGTAATTGTAATAATAATGATTATTGTTAGTATTGTTATTGGGATTGTTATTTTCATTGTCCCGCCCCCTCTAAGTTCATTTCACCACCATCCCCCCACTCCCCACTCTTGTTTTCCACCCTTCACACCTTCACCCCTCCCTCCTATCCCCTCCCTTTTCTTCATACATCCCTACAGTTTCCCCTCCATCTTCCATCCCTCAGTGAACTTGTTTCATCTTCCATCCCTCAGTGAACGTTTTTCATCTTCCATCCCTCAGTGAACGTGTTTCATCTTCCATCCCTCAGTGAACGTTTTTCATCTTCCATCCCTCAGTGAACGTGTTCCATCTTCCATCCCTCAGTGAACGTGTTTCATCTTCCATCCATCAGTGAACGTGTTTCATCTTCCATCCCTCAGTGAACGTTTTTCATCTTCCATCCCTCAGTGAACGTGTTTCATCTTCCATCCCTCAGTGAACGTTTTTCATCTTCCATCCCTCAGTGAACGTGTTTCATCTTCCATCCCTCAGTGAACGTTTTTCATCTTCCATCCCTCAGTGAACGTGTTTCATCTTCCATCCCTCAGTGAACGTTTTTCATCCCTACAGTTTCCCCTCCATCTTCCATCCCTCAGTGAACGTGTTCCATCTTCCATCCCTCAGTGAACGTGTTTCATCTTCCATCCCTCAGTGAACGTTTTTCATCCCTACAGTTTCCCTTCCATCTTCCATCCCTCAGTGAACGTGTTCCATCTTCCATCCCTCAGTGAACGTGTTTCATCTTCCATCCCTCAGTGAACATTTTTCATCCCTACAGTTTCCCCTCCATCTTCCATCCCTCAGTGAACGTGTTCCATCTTCCATCCCTCAGTGAACGTGTTTCATCTTCCATCCCTCAGTGAACGTGTTTCATCTTCCATCCCTCAGTGAACGTTTTTCATCCCTACAGTTTCCCCTCCATCTTCCATCCCTCAGTGAACGTGTTCCATCTTCCATCCCTCAGTGAACGTGTTTCATCTTCCATCCCTCAGTGAACGTTTTTCATCTTCCATCCCTCAGTTAACGTTTTTCATCTTCCATCCCTCAGTGAACGTTTTTCATCCCTACAGTTTCCCCTCCATCTTCCATCCCTCAGTGAACGTGTTTCATCTTCCATCCCTCAGTGAACGTGTTTCATCTTCCATCCCTCAGTGAACATTTTTCATCTTCCGTCCCTCAGTGAACGTGTTTCATCTTCCATCCCTCAGTGAACGTGTTTCATCTTCCATCCCTCAGTGAACGTTTTTCATCTTCCATCCCTCAGTGAACGTGTTTCATCTTCTATCCCTCAGTGAACGTTTTTCATCCCTACAGTTTCCCCTCCATCTTCCATCCCTCAGTGAACGTGTTTCATCTTCCATCCCTCAGTGAACGTGTTTCATCTTCCATCCCTCAGTGAACGTTTTTCATCTTCCATCCCTCAGTGAACGTGTTTCATCCCTACAATGTCCCCTCCATCTTCCATCCCTCAGTGAACGTTTTTCCAGTGAACTCTTCTGTTTCACAACCCCATAATTCTATGCTGTTTTGTTTGTCAGTTGGCCAGTGCTGGTGCTTGATAAAGGTTTTATAATAAACCGAAATATTGCAGCTTATTCATGGGTATTGTGTGGCTTCCACTTTTTGTACTCCCAGTTCTTATAGAACAGGGAGTACTTTAGAATGGGAACGAATAAATGTTGTCTGTGTGTGTGTGTGTGTGTGTGTGTGTGTGTGTGTGTGCGTGCGTGCGTGCGTGCGTGCGTGCGTGCGTGCGTGCGTGTGTGTCCGTCCGTCCGTCCGTCCGTGGTCAAAATGTGTTCCACTCGCTCTAGACAAAACTATTGGGCCGATCTTTCTGAAAATTTGTAGGTATGTTCATTATGGGTCACGGATGATGCCCAATGTTTTAGTTTACCGTTATAGCCGTTACTAACGGCTGTAACAGCCTGTAACGGTTTTCTTCTTCATGGAATATTACAGAAAGTACTTGGCCGATCTTTGTGAAAATTAGCAGGTATGTTCATTATGGGTCACAGATGATGCCTGGTGTTTTGGTTTACCGTTATAGCCGTTACTATCGGCTATAACGGTCCATAACGGTTTTTATTCTGTATGGAATATGTCAGAAAGCACTTTGTCAATCTTTCTGAAAATTTGTTGGTATGTTCATTATGGGTCACAGATGATGCCCGATGTTTTAGTTTACCGTTATACCTGTTACTAGCAGCTGTAACTGCCCATAACGGTTTTTCTTCTTTATGGAATATCTCAGAAAGTACTTGGCCGATCTTTCTGAAAATTTGTAGGTATGTTCATTGTGGGTCACGAATAATGCCCGATGTTTTAGTTTACCGTTGTACCGTTACTAACGGCTGTAAAGGCCTGTAACGGTTTTTCTTCTTCATGGAATACCTCAGAAAGTACTTGGCCGATCTTTGTGAAAATTAGCAGGTATGTTCATTATGGGTCACGGATGATGCCCTATGTTTTAGTTTACCATTATGACCGTTACTAACGGCAATTATGACCCATAACGGTTTTTCTTTTTTTATGGAATATGTCAGAAAGTACGTGGCCGATCTTTCTGAAAATTTGTAGGTATGTTCATTATGGGTCACGGATGATCATCATTCATCATTATGCCCATCGCTCCCGGTGGAGCATAGGCCATCGACGACCCTTCGCCATCGCACTCTGTTCTGGGCTGTTCTGGTCATTCCAGTCCAGTTGGTCCCTTGTTGTTTCAACTCCGCCTCAGTGTCTCGCCTCCAGTTGTTGCGAGGCCGGCCTCTCTTTCTCTTTCCCTGCGGATTCCAGGTCAGGGCTTGGCGTGTGGTGCTGGATGCTGGCTTCCTGAGGGTGTGTCCGATCCAGCCCCACTTTCTTCGCAGTATCTGCTTGGCCACTGGTTCCTGTCCCGCACGCTCCCACAGATCTTCGTTTCGGATCTTGTCCTGCCATCGGACTTTGTAGATGCGCCTCAGACAGGTGTTGAAGAATGTCTGAATCTTTTGTTGCATCGTCTGTGTTGTCCGCCATGTCTCGCATCCGTAGAGCAGAACTGATTTCACATTGGAGTTGAAGATGCGGAGTTTGGTTCTTATGCTGATTCCTCCAGATGCCCAGATGTTCTTGAGCATGACGAAAGCTGCTCTTGCCTTGCCGATTCTGGCTGTGACGTCTCGGTCCGTGTCTCCCTGTTGGTCAACCACGCTTCCCAGGTAGACAAAAGACTCTACCTCCCTCCCTCTACCTCTCAAAACTCATCTGTTTCCTAGGTAACTTCGTCTTCCCTGTGACCCGACGTTTGCAATGTGTGATGCGAGTGTCTGCTTTGTGTGCGTTCGTGTCTGTGTGAGTGTGTGTTTGCGTGTATGCATGCTTGTGAGTTTGTGTCCTTGCTTTGGATTTTGATGCCTTTTTCTCATGTATGATTGTTATATACTGTGTGATTTGATGTCTGTTGTGATATTGTAAACGCCTAGGGCATTCAATTGATTAGGCGTCATAAATGTTCATAATAATAATAATAATAATGGGCTCTCCACCGACTGTGACTGAAGTGTTGACAGTGGTGTTGATTTTCATCAGCTCGGTCTTCTTCCTGTTAATCTTGAGCCCTGTCCCAGCTGACGTGGTCTCCAAGCGAGTGGTCTTGTCCTGCATCTGGCTGTAGCTGTGTGACAGGAGCGCCAGGTCGTTAGCGAAGTCGAGGTCGTCGAGCTGCGTCCAGAGTGTCCACTGTATACCGCTGTTCCTGCCTGTTGTAGTGGTCTTCATGATCCAGTCAATGACCAGGAGGAAGAGGAACGGATGATGCCCGATGTTTTAGTTTACCGTTATAGCCGTTACTAACGGCTATAACGGCCCCTAACGGTTTTTCTTCTTCATGGAATATCTCAGAAAGTACGTGGCCGATCTTTCTGAACATTTGTAGGTATGTTCTTTATGGGTCACGGATGATGCCCGATGTTTAAGTTTGCCGTTATAGCCGTTACTAGCGGCCCATAATGGTTTTCTTCTTTATGGAAAAGTTCAGAAAGTTCTAGGCCGATCTTTCTGAAAATTTGTAAGTATGTTCATTATAGGTCACAGATGATGGCCGATGTTTACCAGAATCGCCATTACTAATGGTTACACCAGTCCAAGACGGTTTTTCCTCTTTATGGAATATCTCACGCGTATTCAGGATAAACTGGGAGTACGTTTATATGCTTTGCATCTTGTTATCTTTCCAGCACCATACCTTCTGTATCCAGCTTTTGACCAGCACCATACCTTCTATATCTATCTTTGACCAGCACCGTGTCTTCTGTATCTATTCTTTGACCAGCGCCATATCTTCTTTATCTATCTTGTGACCAGCACCATCTTCTTATCTTCTTGTACAGCACATATCCTTATCTATCTTGTGACCAGCACCATATCTTCTTTATCTATCTTGTGACCAGCACCATATCTTCTTTATCTATCTTGTGACCAGCACCATATCTTCTTTATCTACTGACCTTGATGAGCAAGGTCAACCAATCACAGCCAAGAAAGCCACAGCGGGGGAAGGGGTGGGGAACACATTGTATCTTCTTTTATTCATTAATCTTTGTCAATTTATCAAGTTATGTATTCATTTATTTTATTAATTTATCCATGTATTTTTTGTTTATTTATTTATTCATTTACGTATCTATTATTATTTATTTATTTATTTATTTATTTGTCTCTGTATTTGCCGGCACCATGACTTCTTTCCGTTTTGGTTAACTCATTGAGTTGACCCATGTTGGAGAACAAATTGGACACATGTATAATGACCCATGTTGGGGAACAAATTGGACACATGTATAATGACCCATGTTGGGGAACAAATTGGACACATGTATATGACCCATGTTGGGGAACAAATTGGACACATGTATAATCCAAAAGAGGAGGAATCTACTCCACTCTCTTCCCGCTCCACATCTCTTCATCACTCTCTCTTCATCACTGTCTTCATCACTCTCTATCACCACCTCTCTTCATCACTGTCTTCATCACTCTCTTCTCCTGATTCTCTTCATCACTCTCTTCATCACTCTCTCCATCACTCCCGTCATCACTCTCTTCATCACTGTCTTCACCACTCTCTTCATCACTCTCTTCACCACTGTCTTCATCATTCTCTTCTTCTGATTCTCTTCATCACTCTCTTCATCACTCTTCTTCTCCTGACTCTCTTCATCACTCTCTTCATCACTCTCGTCATCACTCTCTTCATCACTCTCTTCTCTGATTCTCTTCATCAGTCTCTTCATCACTCTCTTCTCCTGATTCTCTTCATCAGTCTCTTCATCACTTTCTTCTCCTGATTCTCATCCAAAGCAGCATTCTTTTGATCTTTTCTTTCGCTACACTAACCTCTCACTTTCCAGCAGCGGGAACGTGTGTGTGTGCTTGTGTCTGTGTGTGTGTGTGTCTGTAGGTATAATGAGGTGGTGAAAGTGGAGGGGAGGGCAAATTAGAAAGAGGGGGATTATGACGGGCTGCACCGTGTAGATGTTGACAGAACAGTAGGGCCAAAAGTGGGGGGAAAATGCGCCGGAAAAATCAATGGCCGAATGGTTGGTGGCTGGTCATTCACAAACGACCATAGCTAGCTGTAAAACACAGCGACACGTCTCTCTCTCTCTCTCTCTCTCTCTCTCTCTCTCTCTCTCTCTGCCTGCGCGTGGTTCTGTATGTATGTATGTATATTCATATATATATATATATATATATATATATATATAATATATATATATATATATATAATGCTGAACAATTAAGTAGTGGGAGAAAACAAGTGCAGGCTAACAATTCTTCTGTCATTAGAGTAATGACTTGGCAAAGATTTGAATTTTTTTTTTTTAATTGAAGATGAGGGGAATATATTATAATATGAGAAACCCTTCACTAGCTGCCTGAGGGAACCATCGTACGCCCCTTCGAAGGCAGATCTATTTGTATTGCCTGCTCATAGGCCTTTCGTCCGCTGGATCGGACTCATCAGGGAGACACGGCTGATTGTGTCTGCGCTCTTGGTGTCAAATAGAGACACACCACAGTCCGTAATTGTGTGGTGTTCTCACCACCAAGGGTTCAAAAAAGAATCCAACAGCACCCCCGAAGCAGCCAGCGGAGGCTAGTAATAAAAACAAAACGAAAGTGTGGAGATGAAAAAAGTTGCTGAAAAACTAAAAACATTATGCAAACAGTATAAAATGTAGGGGACAATCTTTGAGCCTATGCTTGAGGATCCATTCAAGGATGCAAGGGAGATCAAAAGATATGGAACAGTCTGAGTGGTCAGCTCTGCTGTTCAATAACCCAAGCATTGTGAGTGGCTAAGAACTGTACAGAACAACCTTTACTTGGATCTCCTAAGAGATGCAATCTCCCACTGGTTGACCAGACATTATAATGCTGAACAATTAAGTAGTGGGAGAAAACAAGTGCAGGCTAACAATTCTTGTCATTAGAGTAATGACTTGGCAAAGATCTGAATTTTTTTTTTTAAATTGAAGATGAGGGGAATATATTATAATATGAGAAACCCTTCACTAGCTGCCTGAGGGAACCATCGTACCCCCCTTCGAAGGCAGATCTATTTGTATTGCCTGCTCATAGGCCTTTCGTCCGCTGGATCGGACTCATCAGGGAGACACGGCTGATTGTGTCTGCGCTCTTGGTGTCAAATAGAGACACACCACAGTCCGTAATTGTGTGGTGTTCTCACCACAATATATATATATATATATATATATATATATATATATATATGTGTGTGTGTGTGTGTGTGTGTGTGTGTGTGTGTGTGTGTGTGTGTGTGTGTGTGTGTGTGTGTGTGTGCAGGATTTACAGTCATGACACCAACAGTTTATTCCAAAGAGAGACAAACAGATAGACAGACAAACAGACAGACAGACAGAGGGAGAGGGAAGGGAGAGAGGGGGGGAGATTAAGGAGAAGAGAGAGAGAGGAGAGAGAGAGAGAGCAGGGGAGGGACAGAAAAAGAGAGAGGGGGAAGATTAAGAGAGAGAGAGGCAAAGACAGACAGACAGAGAGACAGACAGAGGTAAAGACAGAGAGAGGTGGGGTGGGAAAGAGATGGATGGAGAGAGAGATGAGAATTGAAGGGAGTGGAGGGGGTGGGGGTGAAAATCGGGGTCTCTTGACGTTGGTGTTTACTCCCACAACAGCCGCCGAGACCCGTCCGTCCTGAAGTGTTGTCCTAGACCTCTTTGAACTGCTGTACTGGCTGATGTCTGACATAGAAAGACGTCCTGAAGAGTTGTCTGAGAGCTCGTTGAACTGCTGTACTAGGTGATTTCTGACATAGAAAGACGTCCTGAAGTGTTGTCTGAGAGCTCGTTGAACTGCTGTACTGGCTGATGTCTGACATAGAAAGACGTCCTGAAGTGTTGTCTGAGAGCTCGTTGAACTGCTGTACTAGGTGATGTCTGACATAGAAAGACGTCCTGAAGTGTTGTCTGAGAGCTCGTTGAACTGCTGTACTAGGTGATGTCTGACATAGAAAGACGTCCTGAAGAGTTGTCTGAGAGCTCGTTGAACTGCTGTTCTAGGTGACGTCTGACATAGAAAGACGTCCTGAAGAGTTGTCTGAGAGCTCGTTGAACTGCTGTACTAGGTGATGTCTGACATAGAAAGACGTCCTGAAGAGTTGTCTGAGAGCTCGTTGAACTGCTGTACTAGGTGATGTCTGACATAGAAAGACGTCCTGAAGAGTTGTCTGAGAGCTCGTTGAACTGCTGTACTAGGTGATGTCTGACATAGAAAGACGTCCTGAAGTGTTTTCTGAGAGCTCGTTGAACTGCTGTACTAGGTGATGTCTGACATAGAAAGACGTCCTGAAGAGTTGTCTGAGAGCTCGTTGAACTGCTGTACTAGGTGATGTCTGACATAGAAAGACGTCCTGAAGAGTTGTCTGAGAGCTCGTTGAACTGCTGTACTAGGTGATGTCTGACATAGAAAGACGTCCTGAAGAGTTGTCTGAGAGCTCGTTGAACTGCTGTACTAGGTGATGTCTGACATAGAAAGACGTCCTAAAGTGTTTTCTGAGAGCTCGTTGAACTGCTGTACTAGGTGATGTCTGACATAGAAAGACGTCCTGAAGTGTTTTCTGAGATCTCGTTGAACTGCTGTACTGGCTGATGTCTGACATAGAAAGACGTCCTGAAGTGTTGTCTGAGAGCTCGTTGAACTGCTGTTCTAGGTGACGTCTGACATAGAAAGACGTCCTGAAGTGTTGTCGGAGAACTCGTTGAACTGCTGTACTGGGTGATGTCTGACATAGAAAGACGTCCTGAAGTGTTTTCTGAGAGCTCGTTGAACTGCTGTACTAGGTGATGTCTGACATAGAAAGACGTCCTGAAGTGTTTTCTGAGAGCTCGTTGAACTGCTGTACTGGGTGATGTCTGACATAGAAAGACGTCCTGAAGTGTTGTCGGAGAGCTCGTTGAACTGCTGTACTAGGTGATGTCTGACATAGAAAGACGTCCTAAAGTGTTGTCTGAGAGCTCGTTGAACTGCTGTACTGGGTGATGTCTGACATAGAAAGACGTCCTGAAGTGTTTTCTGAGAGCTCGTTGAACTGCTGTACTAGGTGACGTCTGACATAGAAAGACGTCCTGAAGTGTTGTCGGAGAACTCGTTGAACTGCTGTACTAGGTGATGTCTGACATAGAAAGACGTCCTGAAGTGTTGTCTGAGAGCTCGTTGAACTGCTGTACTGGGTGATGTCTGACATAGAAAGACGTCCTGAAGTGTTTTCTGAGAGCTCGTTGAACTGCTGTACTAGGTGATGTCTGACATAGAAAGACGTCCTGAAGTGTTTTCTGAGAGCTCGTTGAACTGCTGTACTGGGTGATGTCTGACATAGAAAGACGTCCTGAAGTGTTTTCTGAGAGCTCGTTGAACTGCTGTACTGGGTGATGTCTGACATAGAAAGACGTCCTGAAGTGTTTTCTGAGAGCTCGTTGAACTGCTGTACTAGGTGATGTCTGACATAGAAAGACGTCCTGAAGTGTTTTCTGAGAGCTCGTTGAACTGCTGTACTAGGTGATGTCTGACATAGAAAGACGTCCTGAAGTGTTTTCTGAGAGCTCGTTGAACTGCTGTACTAGGTGATGTCTGACATAGAAAGACGTCCTAAAGTGTTGTCTGAGAGCTCGTTGAACTGCTGTACTAGGTGACGTCTGACATAGAAAGACGTCCTAAAGTGTTGTCTGAGAGCTCGTTGAACTGCTGTACTAGGTGATGTCTGACATAGAAAGACGTCCTGAAGTGTTGTCGGAGAACTCGTTGAACTGCTGTACTAGGTGATGTCTGACATAGAAAGACGTCCTGAAGTGTTGTCTGAGAGCTCGTTGAACTGCTGTACTGGGTGATGTCTGACATAGAAAGACGTCCTGAAGTGTTGTCTGAGAGCTCGTTGAACTGCTGTACTGGGTGATGTCTGACATAGAAAGACGTCCTGAAGAGTTGTCTGAGAGCTCGTTGAACTGCTGTACTGGGTGATGTCTGACATAGAAAGACGTCCTGAAGTGTTGTCTGAGAGCTCGTTGAACTGCTGTACTAGGTGATGTCTGACATAGAAAGACGTCCTGAAGAGTTGTCTGAGAGCTCGTTGAACTGCTGTACTAGGTGATGTCTGACATAGAAAGACGTCCTGAAGAGTTGTCGGAGAGCTCGTTGAACTGCTGTACTAGGTGATGTCTGACATAGAAAGACGTCCTGAAGTGTTGTCGGAGAGCTCGTTGAACTGCTGTACTAGGTGATGTCTGACATAGAAAGACGTCCTGAAGTGTTGTCTGAGAGCTCGTTCTGTGCTGAAAGTCTCACACAAAAAGGGGCTCATGACACAGACAGTCGCCTTTCAAGCACAGCACCATCTCCTTGTTAAACAATTGTGTACCACCCCCACCCCCACTCACCCCCACCCCCCTATTCCCTCGACCCCCATCTGTTCCCCCCCCCCTTCCCTCCAACTCCACCCCCTTTAATCTGATCCGTTCATAGTCCTTCTTTCGCATCCTCCCTCAGAACAGAGAAAAGGGAAGGATGTAAGGTAAGGTAATGTTGCTTATAGTCCAGCTGACTATAAAGGGCCATATCAGGGCTGTCACCGCGTTGAAGTCATCTCACAAGTCATTCATTCACGCAACTCTTTAAAATGTATCTTCTAAAAACCAGCCGGGATTTTGTTAAAAATCTTTCCACAATAAGATCTCAGATCCGATAAAAAAAAATGTTAATCTCTTTCAAGAATTCAAAGATCGCATCAGGTGGAACATCTTTGAACAAGGTTTTCATGGAATCTGCAGTAAAACGTTTGTGTCTCATATCATGCAAGTCCCAACACTCTAAAAGAATGTTTCATTGTGAGTGGCACATGACATGGAATGCACCACGGAGCTTCTTCACTCTTTAAAAGGTACGAATGAGTAAAAATACGAATGGCCGGTGTGCAGCCGGCATAGAACCGTTTCTTCTCTGCGACCACCAGAGGTAGATGAGATGAACTCTTTTAGGTTTGGATGGATCTGAAGGAGTTTGTTATCCGTCTGTGTATTCCAGTCCTCCTGCCAGAGGTCTCTGACATAATCATTAACTTTTGGTTTTGATCTAGGTAGGAGATAGATATGTTAGACAGTTTCTCTGTGTGTGCATTCTTGGCCAAACGATCAGCCATTTCATTCCCTCCGATGCCAACATGACTGGGAATCCAAACCAAAACAATGCTGATACCTTCCGCTTTCAACGTGGTAATTTTTTTTTTTTAAGTGTAGAAGTTCGGGATGATGGAGGTTACGGCCAGCTATGGCCTCCAAATTTGACAGCGAATTAGACAAAATCAGAAAGTCATTGTTCGTGGATTGAAAGATTATCTTCAGTGCTAGAACCAGAGCTGTAAGTTCAGCAGAGTAAACAGAAGCATCTGATGGAATATGTTCTAATAATATTTGAGAAGGAGCATCAGGGCGATAGGCTGCACAGGCCACTCCATCTTCAGACTTGGAACCATCAGTAAATATTTTCTAAAAGGATGGAAATTTTGTCCAGAGATCGGCAAACAATTCCTTGCATGTCAGAGAACTGGTGGATTCTTTGAGAAACAAGAATTCTAAAAATATGTTCATTAAATTCGTAGGCAGGTACGATTTTTATTAGTTAGGGTCATCTGACCGTCACTCCAGATCTTTATTAGTTAGGATCATCTGACCGTCACTCCAGATATTTATTAGTTAGGATCGTCTCACCGTCACTCCAGATATTTATTAGTTAGGATCGTCTCACCGTCACTCCAGATATTTATTAGTTAGGATCGTCTCACCGTCACTCCAGATATTTATTAGTTAGGATCGTCACACCGTCACTCCAGATCTTTATTAGTTTGGATCGTCTCACCGTTACTCCATATTTTTATTGGTTGGGATCGTCACACCGTCACTCCAGATCTTTATTGGTTAGGATCGTCTGACCGTCACTCCAGATCTTTATTGGTTAGGATCGTCACACCGTCACTCCATACTTTTATTGGTTAGGATCGTCACACCGTCACTCCAGATCTTTATTAGTTAGGATCGTCTGACCGTCACTCCAGATCTTTATTGGTTAGGATCGTCACACCGACGACATCCAGATCTTTATTAGTTTGGATCGTCTCACCGTTACTCCATATTTTTATTGGTTGGGATCGTCACACCGTCACTCCTGATCTTTATTAGTTAGGATCGTCTCACCGTCACTCCAGATCTTTATTAGTTTGGATCGTCTCACCGTCACTCCATATTTTTATTGGTTAGGATCGTCACACCGTCACTCCAGATCTTTATTGGTTAGGATCGTCTGACCGTCACTCCAGATCTTTTTTGGTTAGGATCGTCTGACCGTCACTCCAGATCTTTATTGGTTAGGATCGTCACACCGTCACTCCAGATCTTTATTGTTTCACGACGATCTCACGATCATTCCATGTTTACTGGTGGTCTGACGATGTTTCTATGTTTTGACTGTTACGAAGTGATCTGGCCTACCGCTTGTTTAGATCGACTTGGGATTCCCTTGGTGACAACACGATTTAAGAGTGTTGTGTTCATCTTTACATTACTACATGTGCTAATAGGGATGTGTGGATTTTTACATCAGTATACGTTTTGATAGTGTTGTGTGGATCGTTACAACATGACATGTTTTAATAGTGTTGTGTGGATCTTTACATCACTACATGTTTAATAGCGTTGCGTGGATCTTTACATCGCCACACGTTTTGATAGTGTTGTGTGGATCTTTACATCACCACACGTTTTGATGGTGTTGTGTGGATCTTTACATCACTACATGTTTTAATAGTGTTGTGTGGATCTTTACATCACTACATGTTTTAATAGTGGTGTGTGGATCGTTACGTCATTACGTGTTTTAATAGTGTTGTGTGGATCTTTACATCACTACATGTTTTGATAGCGTTGAGTGGATCTTTACATCACTACATGTTATAATAGTGTTGTGTGGATCTTTACATCATCACACGTTTTAATAGCGTTGCGTGGATCTTTACACCACTACATGTTTAATAGCGTTCCGTGGATCTTTACATCACTACATGTTATAATAGTGTTGTGTGGATCTTTACACCACTACATGTTTAATCGTGTTGTGTGGATCTTTACATCACCACACGTTTTAATAGTATTGTATGGATCTTTACATCGCCACATGTTTTAAAAGTAGTGTGTGGAACGTTACATCACTATATGTTTTAATAGTGTCGTGAGGATCTTTACATCACGACATGTTTTGTTAGTGTTGTGAGAATCTTTACATCACGACATGTTTTGTTAGTGTTGTGAGGATCTTTACATCGCTGCATGTTTGGATCAGTATGGAGTTTTCTTACCATGACTTCATGTGTTAATCATGTAGGGATGTAGGTACATGTGTTGATTGTATTGATGTCGTCATAGTGTATACAGCTCATTTCTACATGTGTTGATTTATTGATGTCGTCACAGTATTTACAGCTCATTTGTACATGTATTGATTGTATTGATGTCGTCGCAGTCTTTACAGCTCATTTCTACATGTGTTGATTGTATTGATGTCGTCACAGTGTTTACAGATCATTACTATATGTGTTGATTGTATTGATGTCGTCATAGTGTTCCCAAACCCAGTGGACAAAGGGTGATATTACGGCTATCACACAAAAAAGAAAGGGGGGGGGGGGAACAATATACAAAACAGAGTGTTCACACTCAGAATCATGTTCTAGAACCTAAGACTAGCCTAAAGCATTACATTTAAAGATGATCGAACCATCACCTTGTTTACAATGATGTACCA
>CM065716.1:118411909-118416909 GCA_033310375.1 Conus canariensis
CATCCTACAGCTGTTGTCTATCACACTTCATGGTTTACACTTCATCCATGGTTTACACTCCATCCATGGTTTACACTCCATCCTACAGCGTTGTCTATCACACTCCATCCATGGTTTACATTCCATCCTACAGCTGTTGTCTGTCACACTCCATCCATAGTTTACACTCCATCCTACAGCTGTTGTCTATCACACTCCATGGTTTACACTCCATCCTACAGCTGTTGTCTGTCACACTCCATGGTTTACACTCCATCCTACAGCTGTTGTCTATCACACTCCATGGTTTACACTCCATCCTGCAGCTGCTGTCTATCACACTCCATGGTTTACACTCCATCCTACAGCTGTTGTCCATCATACTCCATGGTTTACACTCCATCATACAGCTGTTGTCTCCCATACTCCATGGTTTAAACTCCATCTATGGTTTACACTCCATCCTACAGCTGTTTTCTGTCACACTCCATGGTTTACACTTCATCCGACAGCTGTTGTCTGTCACACTCCATGGTTTATACTCCATCCTACAGCTGTTGTCTATCACACTCCATCCATGGTTTACACTCCATCATACAGCTGTTGTCTGTCACACTCCATAGCTTACACTCCATCCTACAGCTGTTGTCTATCACACTCCATTGTTTACACTCCCATCCTACAGCTGTTACTCTGTCACACACTGCCATCCATGGTTTACACTCTCCATCCATACAGCTGTTGTTTATCATACTCCATCCATAATTTACACTCCATCCTACAGCTGTTGTCTATCACACTCCATCTATGGTTTACACTCCATCCTACAGCTGTTGTCTATCACACTCCATCCATGGTTTACACTCCATCCATGGTTTACACTCCATCCTACAGCTGTTGTCTATCACACTCCATCTATGGTTTACACTCCATCCTACAGCTGTTGTCTATTACACTCCATCCATGGTTTACACTCCGATCCATCCTACAGCTATTGTTTATCACACTCCATGGTTTACACTCATCCTACAGCTGTTGTCTGCCATACTCCATCCATGGTTTACACTCCATCCTACAGCTGTTGTCTATCACACCCCATGGTTTACACACCATCCTACAGCTGTTGTCTATCACACTACATCCATGGTTAACACTCCATCCAACAGCTGTTGTCTGTCACACTCCATGGTTTACACTCCATCCTACAGCTGTTGTCTGTCACACTCCATCTATGGTTTACACTCCATCCTACAGCTGTTGTTTATCACACTCCATCCATGGTTTACACTCCATCCTACAGCTGTTGTCTGTGACACTCCATGGTTTACACCCATCCATGGTTTACACTCCGTCCTACAGCTGTTGTTTATCACACTCCATCCATGGTTTACACTCCATCCGACAGCTGTTGTCTGTAACATTCCATGGTTTACACTCCATCCATGGTTTACACTACATCCTACAGCTGTTGTTTATCACACTCCATCCATGGTTTATACTCCATCCTACAGCTGTTGTCTGTCACACTCCATGGTTTACACTCCATCCATGGTTTACACTCCATCCTACAGCTGGTGTTTATCACACTCCATCCATGGTTTACACTCCATCCTACAGCTGTTGTCTGTCACACTCCATGGTTTACACTCCATCCTACAGCTGTTGTTTATTACACTCCATGGTTTACACTCCATCCTACAATTGTTGTTTATCACACTCCCTCCATGGTTTACACTCCATCCTACAACTGTTGTCTATCACACTCCATGGTTTACACTCCATCCTACAGCTGTTGTCTATCATACTCCATGGTTTACACTCCATCCTACAGCTGTTGTCTGCTTTCATTGGTCCTGTCTGTGCCCGGGGGCGGTGGACGGGGGGAAGGGGGAGAGGGGTGGAGGTTGCAGGCAGGATGCTGGCCCTGATCTTGTCAGTGGCCGGGCTGTTGGCATCGCTTCCTTCTCTGTGCTATTGATTTCAACCTCCAGCACACTTGTCCTCTCCGTGCCAGCGTACTACCAGCATGACTGCCGACTCCGTGAACATAGTTTGAACAATTGATTAGAGCTTCGATTTTTGTCTTCCTTTTTTTTTTTTTAGTTGGGTTTTAAAGACCTGTTTGTACATATTTTACTCTGACCCAATTTGTTTTCGATTGGAGTACTCTCAGAGAGACAGAGAGACAGGCAGACAGACAGGCAGACAGAGAACGAACGCACGAATGAACGAATCTTTTTTTTTTAATGAGGGAAAAGAATAAGCACAGTACAGGCTTTTTTTTTTTTTTTTTTTTTTACATATTTCCCTCAATGACGAAAAAAAAACTAACTTCAAAAGTAAATGAATTGTTTAAGCAATGGAAGGAATACTAAACTGAAATACAAATCGCAATCCAAAAATAACACAAGCAACATTTCAGGGGAAAAGAACAACTTTGCAAATATATTTTCTTTTAAAATAAAACGGGAAGGACGTCCATAACAGGTGGGGGAGAGAGAGAGAGAGAGAGAGAGAGAGAGAGAGAAGAGAGAGAGAGAGAGAGAGAGAGAGAGAGAGAGAGAGAGAGAGAGAGAATGTAAAGAATATGAAGATGAAGAAATGGACATTTCTTAAACTATTTTATTATTTGCTCGCTTTTTCTTTTACTGATATTTCTGTGCTCGGGGCTAGGGAGAGGGGAGGTGAGATGGCTTAATAATCTTAATCATTCATATCGACACCTGTGCATTAACACATAATTTTCATGGTCACTACCGACATTCATACATGCATTGATTATTGTAATGGTGAATATCAAAACCCATACATATACTGAGAACTCTTGATGATGGGCATCAACATTCATACATGTACTGATGATTTTGAAAATGGTTTTTAGTATCACCCATCTACTGATACGTGTTCATGATGACTATCAATACCAATACTTTTAATCACAATCACGACTGTGGATGTTATTGCCCTCACATTTACTAACAATTATCATTATGGATATCAGCATTCATATGTATATTGATAAATGTGATGATGAATCAAGACCATACGTTTACCGATAATTTTGTTGATGTAACTTTATAGTCTGATACTAGATATTAACACCATACATTTGCTGATAGTTTTAATTATGAATATGGACACCATACATTAATGCTAATTTTGATAGCAAATATGAACACTATAAATGTTCTGATAATTTTGATTATTCACATAATTATCATGCATACACTGACGGATATTAACACCCATCTATTTTGTATAGTTTTAATGATAGATATTACACCGTACATTTACAGATAATTTTGATGATGGATATTAACACAATACATCTAGTGATGTTTATGATGATGAATATCAACGTCTATTTGTAAGGCGATAATTTTTATCATTGATATCAAAACATACATTTATCGAAAGTCTTAATGATAGATATTAGCATCTATGTATTCTTTTTCTATTTTTTCTTTAATGTTTTGTTTATTTTTTTGTTTCTTTTTCTTCTTTATTATGATGAATATCTAAACCATACATTCACTGATAGTTTCGTTTCGTTTCCCCAAATCACACAGACCCAATGCGCATATACAGAGCGCAGTAAAGAGAGTTTGTGAAGTAGCTGGCCATTATAACTTGAGTTAGCGCCCTTCCTTGCGGCCTGCCTTGGCGCCCTTGTTGGTGGCCTGAGTTAGCGCCCTTTTTGGCGGTCTGAGTTTGCGCCTTTGGAGGACAGCTGTCGGATGCTGACACTGGGCAGTGCGCGTGTGTGTGTGTGGTGTGGGGGGGGGGGGGGGGGGGAGGGTGTTCGATTTTTCTCGACCCCCTCACCCCCATCCCCACCCCCGTTTCAACATTACTTTAAAGAATTCATTTACCAATCGTTTATTCATTCATTGATCTGCTTGATTGTTTGTTTCTTAATTGTTTTTATTCATTTAACAATCGTTTATTCATTTATTGATCTGCTTGATTGTTTCTTAACTGTTTATCCCTCTAGTGTTGTCAGCACAACAGCGTGTGGATTTTTTAAACCAGTAATAACTCTACGTTATTTCTTGTTTCTTAACTGTTTATCCCTCTAGTGTTGTCAGCACAACAGCGTGTGGATTTTTTAAACCAGTAATAACTCTACGTTATTTCTTGTTTCTTAACTGTTCATCCCTCTAGTGTTGTCAGCACAACAGCGTGTGGATTTTTTAAACCAGTAATAACTCTACGTTATTTCTTGTTTCTTAACTGTTCATCCCTCTAGTGTTGTCAGCACAACAGCGTGTGGATTTTTTAAACCAGTAATAACTCTACGTTATTTCTTGTTTCTTAACTGTTTATCCCTCTAGTGTTGTCAGCACAACAGCGTGTGGATTTTTTAAACCAATAATAACTCTACGTTATTTCTTGTTTCTTAACTGTTTATCCCTCTAGTGTTGTCAGCACAACAGCGTGTGGATTTTTTAAACCAATAATAACTCTACGTTATTTCGACGTGTGATCTTTTTGGCAAGGAATTGTGGGTAGTGACGGGCAAGGCTGGGGTGTGGGTATGGGTATGGGTGGGTGGATGGTTGGGTAGTGGATAGAGACAGGGTGACTGGAAACTGCGTACAGACAGGGGTGGTGGGGTATGGGTAGTGATGGGGGTGGTGGGTTATGGATAGTGATGGGGGTGATTGGGTATGGGTAGTGATGGGGGTGATTGGGTATGGGTAGTGATGGGGGTGGTTGGGTATGGGTAGTGATGGGGGTGGTGGGGTATGGGTAGTGATGGGGATGGTAAGGTATGGGTAGTGATTGGGGTGATTGGGTATGGGTAGTGATGGGGGTGATTGGGTATGGGTAGTGATGGGGGTGGTTGAGTGTGGGTAGTGATGGGGGTGGTGGAGTATGGGTAGTGATGGGGATGGTAAGGTATGGGTAGTGATGGGGGTGGTGAGGTATGGGTAGTGATGGGGATGGTTGGGTATGGGTAGTGATGGGGGTGGTAAGGTATGAGTAGTGATGGCGGTGATTGGGTATGGGTAGTGATG
>CM065716.1:118421909-118424409 GCA_033310375.1 Conus canariensis
TCTCTCTCTCTCTCTCTCTCTCTCTCTCTCTCTCTCTCTCTCTCTCTCTCTCTCTCCACCACAAGCTACACCGGAAATAGGGCAGACATTTGAGACGGGATGGCGCCCTGTTAAGGGAAATTCATTAGGGTTACTTCGATCACACCAGGTTGGACTGAAGTGGGCCTCTCTCTCTCTCTCTCTCTCTCTCTCTCTCTCTCTCTCTCTCTCTCTCTCTCTCTCTCTCTCTCTCTCTCTCTCTCTCTCTCTCTGTAGCTTCCCCTGTTCTTCGGCACCTCAGGGTGTGCTTTCAGCAGCAGCCGAAACAGTGCCCTTTTCTGAAGAGTCTTCATCCATCTTCTAGGTGGAACTCTCCCTCTTCACCCATTTTCTAGGTTGAACTCTCCCTCTTCACCCATTTTCTAGGTTGAACTCTCCCTCTTCGTCCATCTTCTAGGTGGAACTCTCCCTCTTCATCCATCTCTAGGTGGACTCTCCCTCTTCATCCATTTCTAGGTGGAACTCTCCCTCTTCATCCATTTTCTAGGTGGAACTCTCCCTCTTCATCCATTTCTAGGTGGAACTCTCCCTCTTCATCCATCTTCTAGGTGGAACTCTCCCTCTTCAATTCACCATCTTTCTATGTGGAACTCTCCCTCTTCATCCATTTCTAGGTGGAACTCTCCCTCTTCATCCATTTCTAGGTGGAACTCTCCCTCTTCATCCATCTTCTAGGTGGAACTCTCCCTCTTCATCCATCTTCTAGGTGGAACTCTCCCTCTTCATCCATCTTCTAGGTGGAACTCTCCCTCTTCATCCATCTTCTAGGTGGAACTCTCCCACTCATTTCACGAAGATTTCTTCAGGCAGCTCAGCAAAAAGTTGGGTGTGAGTAAGATGCTTGACTGAATGGAACATTGGATCAAAATATCATTCATGACATTCAACCGCGCCTCTCTCTCTCTCTCTCTCTCTCTCTCTCTCTCTCTCTCTCTCTCTCTCTCTCTCTCTCTCTCTCTCTCTCTCTCTCTCTCTGCATATCTTCGGGAAGGGTGTAGAGGGAGAAGTGGGAGAGGGGCTGGTTTGTTTCTGGAATTTTTCTTTTCTTTCTTACTTTTTTCTTTCTTTTTATGTGAAAGTAAATAAATTCAAGTGAAATATAAAGAAAAGAAAAAGAATCGAGGGTGTGTTCCTTCAAAATGGAAGACGGGGGCAGTCAAACTATGGTCACTCTCAGAGAAACAGAGATGATAGTGCAGAGTGATAGTGAAAAGGGCAGTGTTAAAATACTGGAACTTGGACAAACGTTCTGGTGCAGAATGATATTGAACACAGCTGTGCTTGATGCTGGGAAGCTCATCCCCAGAGACGCGCTGATTCAGGGGGTGTGGGGTGTTGTGGATATCCCCAGAGACGGGCTGATTCAGGGGGTGTCGGGTGTTGTGGATATCCCCAGAGACGGGCTGATTCAGGGGGTGTGGGGTGTTGTGGATATCCCCAGAGACGGGCTGATTCAGGGGGTGTGGAGCGTTGTGGGTTCAGAGACGGGCTGATTCAGGAGGTGTGGAGTGTTCTGGGTTCAACTGATGACAGCAACAGCCTGTCCCGTCTGACGGCAGCGGTCAGCAGACACTGCACTCTGTGGAGCACTCAGCCAGGTGAGGGGACACCTCCTGGACGCCTTGGTAGGAGAGAACCAAATCAGCGGGCCCTTGTCCGCCATGGTGGAGGAGGATCCTGATGGAACAGGCCTGGGTCAGGACTACACAACGCTGTGACAGTCTCTGGATGGCTCTGACGTCATCTTGCCACTACCGATTCTCCACGTCATGATGATGTGTGACGTCATTCCTCACTAGTCCCCGCTCTCCGACCCCCTCCGTCCCCATCGGTTTTCTTCCTCCTCACCTCCTCCCCCCTCCCTCTTCCCTTCCCCCTGCTGTCTTCTCTTACCTTTACTGTTCTTGTCAAATGACTGTGAAAGAATTTTCAGAACAGTAAAACGCCTCTCTCTCTCTTCTCTCCTCTCTCTCTCTCTCTCTCTCTCTCTCTCTCTCTCTCTCTCTCTCTCTCTCAGCCAGGTCAAGGGACACCTCCTGGACGCCTTGGTAGAAGAGAACCAAACCAGCGGGCACTTGTCCACCATGGTGGACCCTTCGAACTACAGACCGATTTCCATTCTGTCTAATTTGTCTGAACCTTTAGAAAAGCACCTTAAGCAAAACCCCCAAAAGCACTTCGTTACACATAAATTATTTCATTCAAATCAAAGCGGTTTTAGAGAAAATCATTCATGTCAGACGGTTCTTACCAATCTAGTAGAACAGTGGCATGTAAATATCAGTAATGATCTTCTCACAGGAACAATATTTGTGGACTTTGCTAAAGCCTTCGATGTTATTAACCATGATCTCCTCTTGAAAAAAAAAACCTTACTTTGTATGGTTTAACTCCAAAATCTGTCAATCTTCTCTCATCTTTTCTATCAAACAGATGACAAATAGTTGTTCAAGATATGAAA
>CM065716.1:118429409-118434409 GCA_033310375.1 Conus canariensis
GATGTGGAAGACAGGCTTAAAAAGATATCCAGTGAATTCTGTGACAAAATTGACACGCTAGAATCATTTTCGAGGAGAGACAACCTCAAGTTCTTCAATATACCGCAATCGTCTCATGAAAATTATGAAGAGTGTGCAAAGAAAGTGATCAGCACACTTCAAGACACTGTGCCAGGGAAAACGTGGTCCTCTGAGGACATTATACGTGCCCATCGTCTTGGCCGAAGCAGTGACTTTTCTAAACCACAGCCTGTCATTGCAAAGTTCGCAAGATGGTCAGATAAAATGTGTGTACTGACAAAGGGACGAGAGGGGCTGCGAAAGAAGGGGATAAGAGTGGCAGGAGACTTGACAACAAGACAACAGCAGATCATCCAAGACTACCGAGCTGAAGGAATACGAGCATTCTACAAAGGGAACAAGCTGGTTGTAGCAGGTCCATTCCAAAATTCTACTGTGAACAGAGACAGCTACGCTGATGCTACACGACGCGGACCCAGTCAAAGTCAGTACAATGCGCGCAATATCCAAAATCGCAGACCGCCGCCAGACGAACGTCGCAGCAATTTTTCTAGGCAGGATTACGTTTTCAACCCCCATCATCGTAGTCATCAACAGAACCTGGATAATACGTATGACAGAGATGGTCACAATGGACACTTTGACCACCAAAGCATGTACAATTGGGGTGCGTGGTTTAATCAGTGTCCTTTTCCAAGCATGCGAGATTACCAGTGGAACTCCCATCCCTATACGGTTGAAAGTAACACTCACCGAGGACAGAGCTCCCAGGTCTTTGTTACTCAAAACACACATGTGCCTGATATTCAGTTCGATGACACAAATTCAAAGTCCCAAAATGTTCATCATGAAAACCAACGGGCAGCAGATCCGCCAGCTACTACAGTTGTGGTGAGTGACGAACTGATAAATGGCTGTGACAGCTCCTCTGGCCTAAGTGGCACAGATGAGCGGCCGACACAGCAGCCAGGTACCACAGATTCTACCGATGGTGGTAGGATTACCAACAACGACAGTGTCCCCGACCTGACGTGCGAAGATCAGCCAGCAACATCGCAGTCACTTTTCACCGGTTCAGCCTGTGGTGGAAGGATTCCTGACAGTGACAGCGTCCCTGAACCCAGTCCAAAGATCAAAGATTGCCTGGCGAATGATTTCGCTGTTGAGAGCCCCATAACGGAAGATCACGAAAGTCCGGACAAAGAAAAGCAGCAACACGACCAGGCCTTTTCAACTGAGTCCAGCGACAAACAAGACCCTGACCACACGCGCAGCACAGAGGCTACTGGTGATGTAAGCAGGACTGGAGGGGAAGTCTTTCCGTCACAAGAAATGACTGGGAAGGAATCCATCACAGAAGCAAAATCGGAAGCAAACTGTTCTTCTGAAGATCAGTCTGCAGACGCCAGCATCAGCAATGACAAAGCCTCCCCTGCCGATGATGAAGCGCCCAAGAAAGACAGTAGGCAGAACAGACCCAGGACTTCGAAAAAAGGCCCTTCGTCAAGACTGAGAAGCGCTTCAGTGCACAGTGTCAGGGAAAAGAGACAGTTAACTCTGCAAGACTCCGTTTCGAATAGTGCATCTCAGAACAATGCAAAGAAGACACTCCCAGATCCCCTAAATAAAGAATAGGATTTCGGCCCGGCCCATGCTTTGAATGGTAAATTCAGAGGCTTTTTGTCTACACAGACTGTAAGTTTATTGACTTATAACATTGAAGGTCTAAGTTGCTTATACCAATTTGATACACGTGCATATATTGAGAGTTTTGATGTTTGTTTGCTTGTTGAAACTTTTTCCACATCATTTCCGTCTTTATTATTTCCAAATCATGTGGTTTTTATGGCTCCTGGTGTTAAGGTCAATGACGCACCAACAGCTCGTCTGTCTGGGGGTGTTGTGCTACTTGTTAAAAAGAATTTGAGTGAGTACTTTGATAGAATTGATTTAGAATTCGATAACATTATTGCACTCAAAGTCTCTGGTGATTTCACAGGCACAGACACTCCATCTGTTTTGCTAGGCTGTTATGTCCCACCCATCCACTCCGTTTATTATAAAGATACAGAGATACAAAATGGTATATCTGTCATTGAGGAGTGTATTCTTGATATTATTGAATTAGTAGGTGATGTTCCTTTTATAATTATGGGTGATATGAATGCACGTACCGGAAGTGAAAATTTCAACGAAATTGATGTCGACGATCTTGTTCTAGATGTTTTCGCTGACGAATGCGAAACAATTAAGGACAACAAACGCTCATCTAAAGATCAAACAATTAATGAATACGGCAGATATTTATTGAACACTTGTGATCAGTTTAGTTTGGTCATTTTAAATGGAACAGGTGTCGATAGAACTAGCGGAAATTTTACTTATATTTCATCTACTGGCAACAGTGTCATTGACTACTTTATTGTGTCAAAAAATTTGATATCATTGCTACAGTCATTGAATGTTGCTCAAAAAATTGAATCGAAACATATGCCAGTGGAATTGTATGTTGGTATAGCAAGAGAAACAGTTCCGTGTTCACAAATCAGAGCAAAATCATTTACACTGGAAAAATACGTTTGGAATTCTGATATGAGGAATGAATTTCTCGCAGGTTTGGGAACAGAAGAGATACAGACTTGTTTTCGAGAAGCAGCTGATTTGATTGATCATGATATCAACGCGTCTCTTAAAAGGTTTAATGAGGGTATTTTAAACGCCGGACAATGCATGAAGAAACGGGTAATTGTAGGAAAAGAAAGAAAGCAGATTTGGTTTGACCTAGAGTGCAAAGAAAGTAGACGAGTTACTCGGCAGTTTCTGAGAACATTTAATAGAACAAATGATATTGAGGACAGAGAGACATATGCTCAGAAACGCAGAGAATATAAAAATCTTCTAAAAATGAAAAGCACTGAGCATCGTAAAAATGTCATTGAATCCCTACATAAAACAATCAATGATCCAAAGGCATTTTGGGGCAAACTCAAATCGCATATAACAAAGCGTTCTCTACAAAATACAATAACCAAGGAGGAATGGTATAATCATTTCTCCAGAGTGTTCAGTTCACAAGAAGTCGAAGGTGATGATAACAGCGAAGGTGATAACTTAGACACTACTTCTAGTGAAGATATCAACTGTGATATGCTCGAAAAGGATATTACTGAATTGGAAATATACTCAGCACTGCGCAGTTTAAGAAATGGTAAAGCGGCGGGACCAGATGGAATTATCAATGAATTTCTTAAAAATTCAGCAACTACTATTGCTCCGTACTTGGTGAAATTCTTTAATAAATTATTTTCATCAGGTCGATATCCGGATGATTGGTCTGAGGCTGTTATACAACCTCTACATAAGAAAGGCGACCAAAATACCCCAGATAACTATAGAGGCATCTCTTTATTAAATGTGTGCAGCAAACTGTATAGCTTCATTTTAAACAAAAGACTAACCCAGTGGATTGTAAATAATAACATTTTAAATGACAGTCAGGCCGGTTTTCGAAAACAACATAGCACTATCGATCATTTATTCACTCTTTTTGGCATGGTCCAGAAACAGTTGCTGTACCATAAAAAGTTGTATATAGCCTTTATTGACTTCAGAAAAGCATTCGATTCGGTGAGTAGACTTAAGCTCTGGACCATATTAAAGAAACATGGTATAAATGGCAAAATGTACAGAGCCATACAAGGCATGTACAGGGTAGTGAAAGCTAAAGTTCGTTGTGGTAGTGAGCTGACAGACTCATTTCTATGCCCCAGGGGTCTGAAACAAGGAGAAATTTGTAGTCCTGTTTTGTTTTCTCTTCTTATAAACGAACTTGCAGAGGAAATCACAAAATTTGGCAGACACGGCATCCAGCTTATACCAGACCTTGCGGAAATCTTTATTCTTATGTTTGCAGATGATGTCGTATTGGCATCTGATTCTGTTTGTGGTCTACAAAACCAGTTAAATATTTTGCATGAGGTTGCTATGAAGCTAGACCTGGAAGTTAACCTCGACAAATCAAACATAATCATATTCAGAAATGGAGGACATGTTGCTGCACGAGAGCGGTGGTATTATGGTGATAATCGAATGGAATTGGTTAACATGTATAAGTACCTTGGTATCTATCTTTCTTCTCGCTTGTCGTTTTCGCATGCTTTGAATGATATTGCTAACCGTGCGAAAAAGGGAGTTATATGTATTTTCCGACTACTCTGGTCGCTAGGAGAAAGATCTCCTTCAATATTCTTTAAGCTTTTTGATACGCAAATCCACCCCATGCTCAGCTATGGTGCAGAGGTGTGGGGTATTGGATATGATCTAACAGCCATTGAGAGAGTTCACTTGTTTGCATTAAAAAGATTTTTGAATATTTCCATTAAAACACCAAATCTCATGGTCTACGGTGAGACAGGTCGTTACCCATTATACATTAACATATTCGTAAAGTATATTAGATACTGGTTACGTGTAATAAAAATGTCTCCCCACCGGTTGCCATTCAAAACTTACAAAATGCTTTTATATCTTCATGAACAAAACAGAAAAACATGGGCGTCATCTGTTTGTTACACATTGTATCAGTATGGCTTTGAAGAAGTTTGGGAAAATCAAGGAGTGGGCGATGAGAAAAAATTTTTAGCCGAGTTTAAGGACAGACTTGTTAGATCATATAGTCAAGAATGGTCAAGAAACATTAATTCAAGTGAACGATGTTCTTTCTATAGCACATTTAAATCTTCCTTATCTCTAGCGCCGTATCTGAATCACTTGAAACATCTCAGGGTTAGAACACTTTTCATTCGCTTTAGGTTAGGAGTTTCGCCTTTGAAGATCCACAGATTACGTTTTGGAGAGAACGCTTGTGAAAGAAGATCCGACTGTCCATTTTGTCGATTCCACGCTGAAACAGAGGTACACTTCATCCTCTCTTGTCCAAGATATCAGGAAATTAGAGAATCGTACATCGCAAAAAAGTA
>CM065716.1:118441909-118449409 GCA_033310375.1 Conus canariensis
CCTCAATCTGTGTTTATGCTCTGTTGCCCTCAATCTGTGTTTCAGGCTCCGTTGCCCTCAATCTGTGTTTCTGCTCTGTTACCCTCAACCTATGTTTCTGCTCTCTTGCATTCAATCTGTTTTTCTGAATCTGTTGCCCTCAATCTGTGTTTTTGCCTCTGTTGCCCTCAAACTGTGTTTCTACCTCTGTTGCCCTCAATCTGTGTTTCTGCTCAGTTGCCCTCAATCTGTGTTTCTGCCTCTGTTGCCTTCAATCTGTGTTTCTGCCTCTGTTGCCTAATCTGTGTTTCTGGCTCTGTTGCCTCTCTGTTTTGGCTGTCCTCAATCTGTGTTTCTGGCTCTGTTGCCTCAATCTGTGTTTCTAGCCTGTTGCCCTCAATCTGTTTTTCTGGCCCTGTTTGCCCTCAATCTGTGTTTCTGGCTCTGTTGCCCTCAATCTGTTTTTCTGGCTCTGTTGCCTCAATCTGTGTTTCTGCCTCTTTTGGCCTCAATCTGTGTTTCTGGCTCTGTTGCTTCAATTTGTTTTCTGCCTCTGTTGCCCTCAATCTGTGTTTCTGCTCTGTTGCCCTCAATCTGTGTTTCTGGCTCCTGTTGCCCTCAATCTGTGTTTCTGTTTGCCTCTGTGTTTGCCTTCTTCAATCTGTGTTTTCTGCTCTGTTGCCTCAATCTGGTTTTTGCCTCTGTTGCCCTCAATCTGTGTTTCTGCCTCTGTTGCCCTCATCCGTGTTTCTGGCTCTGTTGCCTCAATCTGTGTTTTCTGCTCTGTTGCCCTCAATCTGTGCTTCTGCCTCTGTTGCCCTCAATCTGTGTTTCTCTCTCTGTTGCCCTCAATCTGTGTTTCTGCCTCTGTTGCCCTCAATCTGTGTTTCTGTCTCTGTTGCCCTCAATCTGTTTTTCTGTCTCTGTTGCCCTCAATCTTGTTTCTGTCTCTGTTGCCCTCAATCTGTGTTTCTGTCTCTGTTGCCCTCAATCTGTTTTTCTGTCTCTGTTGCCCTCAATCTGTGTTTCTGCCTCTGTTGCCCTCAATCTGTTTTTCTGTCTCTGTTGCCCTCAATCTGTGTTTCTGCTCTGTTGCCCTCAATCTGTGTTTCTGTCTCTGTTGCCCTCAATCTGTTTTTCTGCTCTGTTGCCCTCAATCTGTGTTTCTGGCTCTGTTGCCCTCAATCTGTGTTTTCTGTCTCTGTTGCCCTCAATCTGTTTTTTCTGTCTCTGTTGCCCTCAATCTGTGTTTCTAGCTCTGTTGCCCTCAATCTGTGTTTTCTGTCTCTGTTGCCCTCAATCTGTTTTTCTGACTCTGTTGCTTTCAACATCTGTTTTTTCTGTCTCTGTTGCCCTCAATCTGTTTTTCTGACTCTGTTGCCTTCAATCTTGTTTTTTCTGGCTCTGTTGCCCTCAATCTGTTTTTTCTGACTCTGTTGCCTTCAATCTGTTTTTTCTGGCTCTGTTAGCCTCAATCTGTTTTTCTGGCTCTGTTGCCCTCAGTCTGTGTTTCTGCCTCTGTTGCCCTTAGTCTGTGTTTCTGGCTCTGTTGCCCTCAATCTGTGTTTCTGGCTCTGTTGCCCTCAATCTGTGTTTCTGGCTCTGTTGCCCTCAATCTGTTTTTCTGACTCTGTTGCCTTCAATCTGTTTTTTCTGTCTCTGTTGCCCTCAATCTGTTTTTCTGACTCTGTTGCCTTCAATCTGTTTTTTCTTGGCTCTGTTAGCCTCAATCTGTTTTTCTGGCTCTGTTGCCCTCAGTCTGTGTTTCTGCCTCTGTTGCCCTTACTTGTTTTGTGTTTGTCTGGCTCTGTTGCCCTCAATCTGTGTTTCTGGCTCTGTTGCCCTCAATCTGTGTTTCTCTCTCTGTTGGCCTCAATCTGTGTTTCTGCCTCTGTTGCCCTCAATCTGTTTTTCTGTCTCTGTTGCCCTCAATCTGTTTTTCTGTCTCTGTTGCCCTCAATCTGTTTTTTCTGACTCTGTTGCCTTCAATCTGTTTTTTTTCTGGCTCTGTTAGCCTCAATCTGTTTTTCTGGCTCTGTTGCCCTCAGTCTGTGTTTCTGCCTCTGTTTGCCCTTAGTCTCTGTTTCTGGTTCTGTTGCCCTCAGTCTGTGTTTCTGGTTCTGTTGCCATCAATCTGTGTTTCTGTTCTGTTGCACTTAGTCTGTGTTTTCTGGCTCTGTTGCCCTCAATCTGTGTTTCTGGCTCTGTTGCCCTCATCTGTGTTTCTGGTTCTGTTGCCCTCAACTTGTTTTTCAGGCTCTGTTGCCCTTGATCTGTTTCTGCCTCTGTTGCTCTCAATCTGTGTTTCTGCCTCTGTTTCCCTCAATCTGTGTTTCTGCCTCTGTTGCCCTCAATCTGTTTTTCTGGCTCTGTTGCCTTCAATCTGTTTTCTGTCTCTGTTGCCCTCAATCTGTGTTTCTGGCTCTGTTGCCTTCAATCTGTTTTTCTGTCTCTGTTGCCCTCAATCTGTGTTTCTGGCCTCTATTTCCCTCAATCTGTGTTTCTGCCGCTGTTGCCTTCAATCTGTGTTTCTGCCTCTATTTCCCTCAATCTGTGTTTCTGGCTCTGTTTGCCCTCAATCTGTTTTTCTGACTCTGTTGCTTTCAATCTGTTTTTCTGGCTCTGTTGCCCTCAATCTGTTTTTCTGGCTCTGTTGCCCTCAGTCTGTGTTTCTGCCTCTGTTTGCCCTCAGTCTGTGTTTCTAGTTCTGTTGCCCTCAGTCTGTGTTTCTGGTTCTGTTGCCCTCAATCTGTGTTTCTGGCTCTGTTGCCCTCAGTCTGTGTTTCTGCCTCTGTTGCCCTCAGTCTGTGTTTCTGGTTCTGTTGCCCTCAACTTGTTTTTCAGGCTCTGTTGCCCTTGATCTGTTTCTGCCTCTGTTGCTCTCAATCTGTGTTTAAGGCTCTGTTTCTCTCAATCCGTGTTTCTGCCTCTGTTGCCCTCAATCTGTGTTTCTGCCTCTGTTGCCCTCAATCTTGTTTTTCTGGCTCTGTTGCCCTCAAAGTGTGTTTCTGGCTCTGTTGCCCTCAATCCGTGTTTCTAGCTCTGTTGTCCTCAATATGTGTTTCTACCTCTGTTTCCCTCAATCTGTGTTTCTGGCTCTGTTTCCCTCAATCTGTGTTTCTGCCTCTGTTGCCGTCAATCTGTTTTTCTAGCTCTGTTGCCCTTAATATGTGTTTCTGCCGCTGTTGCCTTCAATCTGTGTTTCTGCCTCTGTTGCCCTCAATCTGTGTTTCTGGCTCTGTTGGCCTCAATCTGTTTTCTACCTCTGTTGCCCTCAATCTGTTTTCTGGCTCTGTTGCCCTCAATCTGTGTTTCTGCCGCTGTTGCCCTCAATCTGTGTTTCTGCCGCTGTTGCCTTCAATTTGTGTTTCTGCCTCTGTTGCCCTCAATCTGTTTCTGGCTCTGTTGGCCTCAATCTGTGTTTCTGGCTCTGTTGGCCTCAATCTGTTTCTGGCTCTGTTGCCCTCAATCTGTGTTTCTGGCTCTGTTGTGCTCAATCTGTGTTTCTAGCTCTGTTGGCCTCAATCTGTGTTTCTGGCTCCGTTGCCCTCATCTGTTTTTCTGCCTCTGTTGCCCTCAATCTGTGTTTCTAGCTCTGTTGGCCTCAATCTGTGTTTCTGGCTCTGTTGCCCCCAATCTGTGTTTCTGGCTCTGTTGCCCTCAATCTGTGTTTCTAGCTCTGTTGGCTTCAATCTGTGTTTCTGCCTCTGTTGCCCTCAATCTGTGTTTCTGCCTCTGTTGCCCTCAATCTGTGTTTCTGGCTCTGTTGCTCGGGCTGTTAATGATCGATTATCGATGGGGCTTCACTTTAGATGGGGATTGCGGGTGAAGGGGTGGCGGGCCACTGATCGCTGTGCTCATTGTAGACATGAAATGGCTGGGGGTTGGGCGGTGCTGGGTTCCATTCTTCTCTCGCCGTTGTTGTTGTTGTTGTCGTTTCCACCTTATTCTTTCTGATTGTTTTCATAAAGGGGGTGGTGGAGGTGGTGGTTTTGTTTGGTAAATTGTTGATATATTGAACTCTCTCTCTCTCTCTCTCTCTCTCTCTCCCCTCTCTCTCTATCTCTCTCCCCTCTCTCCCTCTCTCTCTCTCTCTCTCTCTCTCTCTCTCTCCTCTCTCTCGCTCTCTCCTCCTATTTTGGTAGAAGTGAGCGTACTCCACGAATGTGCATGGTGCGCGTGTGCGGAGAGAGAGAGAGACAGAGAGAGAGAGAGAGAGAGAGTGTGTGTGTGTGTGTATGCGTGCGTGCGTGCGTGCGTGCGTGTGTGTGTGTGTGTGTGTGTGTGTGTGTGTGTGTGTGTGTGTGTGTGTGTGTGTGTGTGTGTGCGCGCGCCAGTGCTTGCGCGAGCAAGGGTGGTATGGTGGTAGGCTGGGGGTGGATGTGCGTGCGCGCAAATTCGCATTTTTGCATGCGTGTATGGGTGCTTATAGTGTGTGTAAGAGGGCACATGCGTTTTTGTGTGTCTGTGTGTGTATGTCAGCACTGCAAATGTCCTAGGCAGATTTGTGTCAGTCCCATGCAACACGTTGTAAACCACACACACACACACACACACACACACACACACACACACACACACACACACACAAATGAACACACACACACACACACACAACACACACACACACACACACACACACAAATGAACACACACACACACACACACACACACACACACACACAACACACCACACGGAGGAGCAGTGCCGGGGTTCCAGGGGACCAGAGCTGCAGTGCCGGAGACGATGATGGGGCTGGCAGCGGCAGGAAGATGGCGATCACCATGGAGACCAGAGTCGGCGAACTCCATAAACGGATCGATTTTCTCCTGTGTGGAATCGCCTTGCGCAGGGAGGGCTGTACAGGTGGTAGGGAGGGAGGAGGGGGTATCATTTGTGTGTGTGTGTGTGTGTGTGTGTGTGTGTGTGTGTGTGTGTGTGTGTGTGTGTGTGTGTGTGTGTCATTGTGTGTGTGTGTGTGTGTGTGTGTGTGTGTGTGTGTGTGTGTGTGTGTGTGTGTGTGTGCACGCTCATAACAGACAATGTGGCTTTGAGCGGTTGATTTTTTGCGTCTTGTGTCACGTGATGCCAGACCTCAAGCTATGATGGCGCCATTGTCTTAATGCCAGAACGCGGCCTGAGTGGCATCTCCACAGAAGGGAAAGGAATATTGGGGAGATGGAGGGGGGGGGGGAGGGGGAGGAGGGGAAACGGGAGGGCGGGGGTCTTGATCTGACTGACTGTTAACCAAACAAATACGGATCGTTTGCAAAGAAAGGCATAAAACAATAGCCCAAGAGAGCGTCTTTCTTTCTCTGTCTCTCTCTGTCTCTGTCTCTGTCTCTATCTCTCCGTCCACTCCGTCGTCCATATTGATTTCCCATAATTCCTCTAGCTACTCAGGAAACGGGTGTTACGTCTCTGTCTATCCCAGGGCCGGAAGGGGACCACACACACACAAAAAAAAGGAAGAAAAAAGAAAGAAAGAAAAACACACAAGAACAGCAATAAAGACTCAAATCGTCGTGTGTTGCGTATGACCTAAAGGGAAGGCTGCATAGCAGTGATGTCCCCTGGGTGGTACCACCCCGTGTCCTGCACTGTCTGTCATGGTGGGGCAGAGTGATGTCCCCTGGGTGGTACCACCCCGTGTCCTGCACTGTCACTCTGGGGCAGAGTAATGTCCCCTAGGTGGTACCACCGTGCCCTGTACTGTGTCACTGTGGGGCAGAGTGATGTCCCCTGGTTGGTACCACCCCGTGTCCTGCACTGTGTCTGTCGCTGTTGGGCTGCGTGATGTCCCCTGGGTGGTACCACCCCGTGTCCTGCACTGTGTCTGTCACTGTTGGGCAGAGTGATGTCCCCTGGGTGGTACCACCCCGTGTCCTGCACTGTGGCTGTCACTGTTGGGCAGAGTGATGTCCCCTGGGTGGTACCATCCCGTGTCCTGCACTGTGTCTGTCACTGTTGGGCAGAGTGATGTCCCCTGGGTGGTACCACTGTGTCCTGCACTGTCTGTCACTGTTGGGCAGAGTGCTGTTCCCTGGGTGGTACCACCCCGTGTCCTGCACTGAGACTGTCACTGTAGGGCAGAGTGATGTCCCCTGGGTGGTACCATCCCCTGTCCTGCACTGTGTCACTGTGGGCAGAGTGATGTCCCCTGGTGGTACCACCCCGTGTACTGCACTGTGGCTGTCACTGTGGAGCAGAGTGATGCCCCTGGGTGGTACCACCCCGTGTCCTGCACTGTGTCACTGTGGGGCAGAGTGATGTCCCCTGGGTGGTACCACCCCGTGTCCTGCACTGTGTCGCTGTGTGGCAGATGTCATGGCAGATTGCAGACGCAGGTGTAGGGCAGATGTCATGGCAGAGTTCAGACGCAGGTGGGGGGGCAGAGGTCAAGGTGAAGGTGACTTCAGGCCTGTCCTCTGCACCTCTCAGGGAAGATAACTCTGTCAGAGGGAGGAAAGAGTGTCAGAAAGGGATTAGTGATGTGTTTTGACACATACATACAAGACTGTAGCAGACCATACAAGACTGTAGCAGACCACACAAGACTGTAGCAGACCACACAAGACTGTAACAGACCACACAAGACTGTAGCAGACCACAAAAGACTGCAGCAGACCACACAAGACTGTAACAGACCACACAAGACTGTAGCAGACCACACAAGATGTAGCAGACCACACAAGACTGTAGCAGACCACACAAGACTGTAGCGGACCACACAAAATGTAACAGACCACACACGACTGTAGCAGATCACACACGATTGCAGCAGACCACACCAGACTGTAACAGACGACACAAGACTGTAACAGACCACACAAGACTGTAGCAGACCACACCAGACTGTAGCAGACGACACCAGACTGTGTCAGACCACACCAGACTGTAGCAGACCACACACGACTGTACAGACCACACCAGACTGTAGCAGACCACACCAGACTGTGACAGACCACACAGACTGTAGCAGATCACACACAACTGTAGCAGACCACACACGACTGTAACAGACGACACAAGACTGTGACAGACCATACCAGACTGTAGCAGATCACACACGAATGTAGCAGACCACACCAGACTGTAGCAGACCACACCAGTCTGTGACAGACCACACAAGACTGTAGCAAACCACACCAGACTGTAACAGACCACACAGACTGTAACAGACCACACCAGACTGTAGCAGACCACACAAGACTGTAACAGACCACACAAGACTGTAGCAGACCACACACGACTGTAACAGATCACACACAATGTAACAGACCACACACGACTGTAGCAGACCACACACGACTGTAGCAGACCACACTAGACTGTAGCAGACCCAACAGACTGTAGCAGACCACACAACACTACAAGACTGTAACACACCACACCAGATTGTGACAGACGACACAAGACTATAGCAGACCACACAAGACTGTGACAGACCACACGAGACTGTAGCAGGACCACACAAGACTAGCAGACCACACAAGACTGTAGCAGACCACAACAGACTG
>CM065716.1:118459409-118466909 GCA_033310375.1 Conus canariensis
GTATTGATTAGCAACACCTTGTTGAGGCAGCTGGCCTGTTTGGCTGGCCGACAGCACCATCTGTGCTGTGAGTGTTGGCCGCTTTGTTGACACAGCCCCGTCATTAGCGCACGTCGCCAACAGCATTCCGCGCGTCCTTGTCCACCGACAGATTGATGTCAGGTGGTGCGGCCACAGCTGGCAGTGGGGAGCGAGGGGAGGGGGCGGCAGAGGGCGGATTTGAACCTGTCTGACTGTCCGTCTGTCTGGCTCGTCACGTCACTCCGTGCAACAAGTGTGCCTGCCTTCCCCCTGTCGCTGTGACCCCTGGCACTGACAGGCCTGCAGCACACAGGACTCCGGTAGACAGCGGACTGCTGGTCAGGTTGTGGATAGGTGTCTGTAACAGGTTGTGGATAGCTGGCTTCTACAGGTTGTGGATAACTGGCTTTAACAGGTTGTGGATAGCTGGTGTTAACAGGTTGTGGATAACTGGCTTTAACAGGTTGTGGATAGCTGGTGTTAACAGGTTGTGGATAGCTGATTTTAACAGGTTGTGGATAGCTGGTGTTAACAGGTTGTGGATAGCTGGCTTTAAAAGGTTGGGAATAGCTTGTGTTAACAGGTTGTGGATAGCTGGCTTTAACAGGTTGTGGATTGCTGGTGTTAACAGGTTGGTGATAGCTGGTGTTGACAGGTTGGGGATAGCTATCTTTAACAGGTTGGGGATAGGTGGTGTTAACAGGTTGGGGATAGCTGGTGTTAACAGGTGGGGGGATAGCTGGTGTTAACAGGTTTTTGATAGCTGGCATAAACAGGTTGTGGACAGTTGGTGTTAACAGGTTGGAGATAGCTGGTGTTAACAGGTTGCAGATACCTGGTGTTAACAGGTTGTAGATCGCTGACTTTAACAGGTTAGGAATAGCTGGAATTATAGGTTTGGGATAGGTGGCGTTACCAGGTTGGGAATAGCTGGCTTTAACAGGTTAGGAATAGCTGGCGTTATCAGGTTTTGGATAGCTGGCTTTAACAGGTTGTGGATAGCTGGCTTTAACAGGTTGTGGATAGCTGGCATTAACAGGTTGTGAATAGCTGGCTCTAACAGGTTGGGGATAGGTGGCGTTACCATGTTGGGGGTAGCTGGTGTTAACAGGTTGGGATAGCTGGTTTCAACAGGTTGGGAATAGCTGACTTTAACAGGTTAGGAATAGTTAACAGGTTAGGAATAGCTGGAATTAACAGGTTTGGGATAGGTGGCGTTACCAGGTTGGGGATAGCTGGCTTTAACAGGTTAGGAATAGCTGGCTTTATCAGGTTTTGGATAGCTGGCTTTAACAGGTTGTGGATAGCTGGCTTTAACAGGTTGGGATAGCTGGCGTTAACAGGTTGTGGATAGCTGTTGTTAACAAGTTGTGGACAGCTGGCTTTAACAGGTCGTGGGTAGCTGGTGTTAACATGCTGGGAATAGCTGGTTTCAACAGGTTGGGGATAGCTGGCTTTAACAGGTTGTGGATAGCTGGTTTAACGGGTTGTGAATAGCTGGCGATGTCAGGTTGAAGATATCTTGGTTTAACAGGTTGTAGATAGCTGGTGTTAACAGGTTGGGGATAGCTGGAGTTAACAGGTTGGGCATAGCTGGTGTTAGCAGGTTGTGGATAGCTTATGTTAACAAGTTGTGGATAGCTGGTTTTAGCAGTTTGGGAAGAGCTGGTGTTAACCGGTTGAGTATAGCTGGTGTTAACAGGTTGTGGATAGCTGACTTTAACAGGTTGAGGATAGCTGGCATCAAAAAGGTTGGGAATGGCTAGTGCTTACAGGTTGTGGATAGCTGGTGTTAACAGGTTGTGGATAGCTGGTGTTAACAGGTTATGGATAGCTGGTGTTAACAGGTTTGGGATAGCTGGTGCTGACAGATTGGGGGTAGCTGGTGTTAACAGGTTGGGAATACCTGGCGTTAACACGTTGTGGATAGCTGTGTTAACAGGTTCGGGATAGTTAGCTTTAACAGATTGGGCATAGCTGGTGTTAACAGGTTGTGGATAGTGGGCTTTAACAGGTTGGGGATAGCTGGCGTTACCAGGTCGAGAATAGCTTGCATTAACTTGTTGTGGATAGCTGGTGTTAACAGGTTGTGGATAGCTGGCGTCACCAGGTTGGGGATAGCTGGCGTTAACAGGTTGGTGATAGCTGGCTTTAACAGGTTGGGGATAGCTGGTGTTGACAGATTGGTTATAGCTGGCTTGAACAGGTTGAGGATAGCTGGCGTTACCAGGTTGGGGGTAGCTGACTTTAACAGGATGTGGATAGTTGGCGTTAACGGGTTGGGGATAGCTGGTGTTAACAGGTTGGTAATAGCTGGCTTTAACAGGTTGTTGGTGTTGACAGGTTGGTTATAGCTGGCTTGAATAGGTTGTGGATAGCTGGTTTTAACACGTTGTGGATAGCTGACTTTAACGGGTTGCGGATAGACGGCTTTAACAGGTTGTGGATAGCTAGGTTTAACAGTTTGGTGATAGCTGGCTTTAACAGGTTGGGAATAGCTGGTGCTGACAGGTTGGTTATAGCTGGCTTGAATAGGTTGTGGATAGCTGGCTTTAACAGGTTGGGAATAGCTGATGCTGACAGGTTGGTTATAGCTGGCTTGAATAGGTTGTGGATAGCTGGCTTTAACAGGTTGTGGATAGCTGACTTTAACAGCTTGGGGATAGGTGGCATCAACAGGTTGGGGACAGCTGGTGTCAACATTTTGTGGATAAGTGTTGTTAACAGGTTGGGGATAGCTGGTGCTAACAGTTGGTGGTGCTGGCGTTAACACGTTGTGCGTTGGTGCTGTTGCAGGAGGTGGATAGGTGTGTTTGACAGGTGTGTTTGACAGGTGTGCATGGTGTCTCAGTTCGACAGGTTCTGGATAGGTGTGTGTAACAGGCTGTACACAGTATCTGACAGTTTGACAGGTTGTGTATAGCAGATTGTGACAGACAGTGTATCTCTGTGTATAGCAGAGTGTGACAGACAGTGTATCTCTGTGTATAGCAGATTGTGACACAGTGTATCACTGTGTATTGTGACTGACAGTGTATCTCTGTGTATAGCAGATTGTGACAGACAGTGTATCTCTGTGTATAGCAGATTGTGACAGACAGTGTATCTCTGTGTATAGCAGATTGTGACAGACAGTGTATCTCTGTGTATAGCAGATTGTGACAGACAGTGTATCTCCGTGTATAGCAGATTGTGACAGACAGTGTATCTCCGTGTATAGCAAATTGTGACACAGTGTATCTCTGTGTATAGCAGATGTGGGCAGACAGTGTACCTCCGTGTATAGCAGATTGTGACAGACAGTGTATCTCTGTGTATAGCAGATTGTGACAGACAGTGTATCTCTGTGTATAGCAGATTGTGACAGACAGTGTATCTCTGTGTATAGCAGATTGTGACAGACAGTGTATCTCCGTGTATAGCAGATTGTGACAGACAGTGTATCTCCGTGTATAGCAAATTGTGACACAGTGTATCTCTGTGTATAGCAGATTGTGACAGACAGTGTACCTCCGTGTATAGCAGATTGTGACACAGTGTATCTCTGTGTATAGCAGATTGTGACAGACAGTGAATCTCTGTGTATAGGAGATTGTGACAGACAGTGTATCTCTGTGCATAGCAGATTGTGACAGACAGTGTATCTCCGTGTATAGCAGATTGTGACAGACAGTGTATCTCTGTGTATAGCAGATTGTGACAGACAGTGTATCTCTGTGTATAGCAGATTGTGACACAGTGCATATCTGTGTACAGCAGATTGTGACAGACAGTGTATCTCCGTGTACAGCAGATTGTGACAGACAGCGTCTCTCTGTGTATAGCAGATTGTGACACGGTATACCTCCGTGTATGGCTGATTGTGACAGACAGTGTATCTCCGTGTATAGCAGATTGCGACACAGTGTATCTCCGTGTATAGCAGATTGTGACAGACAGTGTATCTCTGTGTATAGCAGATTGTGACAGACAGTGTATCTCTGTGTATAGCAGATTGTGACAGACAGTGTATCTGTGTATAGCAGATTGTGACACAGTGTATCTCTGTGTATAGCAGATTGTGACAGACAGTGTATCTCTGTGTATAGGAGATTGTGACAGACAGTGTATCTCTGTGTATAGCAGATTGTGACACAGTGTATCTCTGTGTATAGCAGATTGTGACTGACAGTGTATTTCTGTGTGTAGCAGATTGTGACAGACGGTGTATCTCCATGTACAGCACTTACTGGGGCTGAATTGTATAAGTAACTAACTGTGGCTGGATTGTACAAGTTCTTTGCTTAGCCTTCTTGAAAAGAGAAAGTGCTGGGGCTTTTTTAAAACTTGCCCTGAGTTCTTCACCGCTCAGTGTCCCAGTGTGGCGTAGAGCCAGCTCTGCCACTGTTCACAGACTGCCAGAAAAGTCATTGCAGTCTTTGGGACAGGATGGCTTTCTGTAACAGAGCGAAAATTCTTTTTTCTGATTAAAAGCCTTCACTTTCTGCGCGGAACATAGCAAACTTTGTTTTATATTTTGCATGGATGTCTTGAAAAGTCCTCACCTAAAAGAACAAGCTTTTTGTAAGGACTGAGACTGTGTGTTTTGACACAAAGTGACGCGTGCTTAGTACTATTGGAGAATGAAGATATCATTGGTGTTGTGAGCCTGAAGAAAGAACAATGTTTGAAGAAGAGCGCTGCAGAACCAGCACGATTCCTATAGGTGGGCGGCAGTTGAGGGCCCATAGCCTTCATGGGAAGGATGCTTGGAATTTGTTTGCCTTTTGCTCACTCCTCTGGGCTCTGTTCTTTTATTGGCATAACAGTTTTGTCCTGTTCTCAGCACTGTGGTGTTTCCTGTCCTCCTCTGAGTGACGTCAATGTTGCGGTAATTATGTCAGCAGATTACTGGGGTGCCAACTGCTATGCAAGAGAGGAGAAATATCTTCTATGGCCACCTGTGTGTACATATCCATGTCAGTTTCAACCACACTTTTTGTCTGTTTCTGAGTTGGCCACAAAGGTGACAGATGAGAGGCTAAGTGAATCAAATTAAGTTTTGCTTGAAGATATTGTGAGGGGATATTGTCGAGTGACTGACCAATGGAAGGTGTGGCCTTCCACTTTCTGACCGGCTGGGCGACTGGGTGGAAGCAGTGGTGACAGCGCATCACAGAGAGACGCAGCGGCAGGCAGCTTTCTACTCACACAGCGTTGTGTGCCGGCAGGCTGAGCCAGTCAATGATGTGATCAAAAGAGGCCAGGCTTTGTGGCGTTGGATGGCAGTTATGCCTTATTTTCGTGGTGTCTTGACGTCGAAACACTGCTGTCCTAAAAAAAAAAAGAAAAAAAAAAAGCAAAGTTTGTGTTGCTAGTAGATGACTTTTTCCGTCGAGGAGACACATTCCGTCACAAAAAGTTTCCAAGTTGATGACACATGAAACATCCGCCTATGTGGGTATTAGCACTTATGACACATGAAACATCCGCCTATGTGGGTATTAGCACTTATGACACATGAAACATCCGCCTATGTGGGTATTAGCACTTATGACACATGAAACATCCGCCTATGTGGGTATTAGCACTTATGACACATGAAACATCCGCCTATGTGGGTATTAGCACTTATGACACATGAAACATCCGCCTATGTGGGTATTAGCAGTTATCACCTGCTGACGGGCGTAGAAGGTTAAACTCCCGTGAGATAGTAAGGCTAAAGTTATGGCATACTCATGACCAGTGCTTATCGTACTTTGAAACATTCTTGAAGTTAAGGGTCTTAGTGTAATTCGCCAACATTACCTTCCTTGGTCTCAGCATGCCTGTCAGCAGTGGTCATCTTTCCCTGACCTGTCAGCTGTCACGGTGCCCAGAGGGTGCCTCCAGCCTTTAAGTCGGAGCTGTAGGACTTCAGGTCGAAGACCTTCACGAGCTGAAGATCAGTGATGAAGGTCTGAGTCGCCAGATGATGGTAACAAACACTAAAGTCACTAGCTGAAGATCAGTGATGAAGGTCTGAGTCGCCAGATGATGGTAACAAACAGTAAAGTCACGGGCTGGACCTCATCACCACAACATTCACTTTTTAAATGTGCTAACTTCTGCCTGTGGTCATAATTCTTTGACAATTCAGGATATGTCTTTCAGCCAACAAGATAGGATTCTGCGGTCCACAAGAATTCCCAGCACACTCACACTGTGTATGTGTTTCAGCTCACGTGACAGCTGCGCGTTCTTCCATGACGTATAACTTGGTAGATTCTTGTTAGGTCACAGCCAGTGTGTGCACCAGGCTCCGCCATCATGAATAATGGGTCACTTCTATTGGATTACACGGTGGAACCTGGAATCCTGTGTGTTCCAAGCACAGTAGGGCTTAGTTCTTTACGAGGCCGAGGATTTGTGTCTTATGCTACTTTGTCGACATCTTTAGATATTTGAGAAGACAAACCAACAATGGACACAAACGTTTGTTATGTGGCTTTTCATTTGGAGCATGCATTATTTTGAAGTTCCCATTTTGCAGGATTCGGTATCATACAAGGGGTTGGATTTTATTGGTATGAGCACAAATGAACTGTTGAATATGGGCTGCAATCTAGGGTACTGTCTAAAGTGAATAGATAACAAGCATTGTGGCAAAGAGTCCAGAGGACTTGTGGAGAACAACCAGAGACTGTTGATCAAGATCGTGAAAGACAGAAAGTCGACCAAAACTTCCTGACGTCCAGATGAGTTAAGGACCGAACCCAAGGGGTATTTGGTGTGTCAGGGTACAAACTCACATGTTACATCGGTGAAGACAAGGCGTTGGTGGTGGACGTTCCTGTCTAGCTCAGTGGACCTCCCAGGACAGTGTCTGCTGTGGACTGTGAAGGCTCTGACAGCCCGACTGTGACCTTCCATGTGCCCTTCAAGGTGGCACCACGCTTCCACCACCATCCACCGTCAGCAGCGAACCGCTCTGCTCCAAGGGCCGTCCTTTGCTGACCTCATCACTCAGGCCGATGACCCCTGACCCCCACAGTTGAGTGGGGGGAGGAGGGGCATGGTGCGGGGCCGACATGGGACAGATCTATGACAAAGTGCACATTGGAGGTATGCAGCCTGTCCTCTCCTTTGTCTCCTTCTCTCCGCCTTCCACCCCGACCCCTGCCCCATCACCCCTGACCCCCCGACTCTGACCCCAGCTTGGCTTGTAGCTTCCTACGCTGGCACGTGTTGTTGTATCCGCTTTTCGACCCCCTACCCTCCCCCTCCCCTGACCCCCCCCCCCCTCCCCTCCCCAGCTTGGCTCGTAGCGCACTGTGCTGTGACGTGTTGTTACGTGCTACAGGGCCAGTGCTGAGCTGACGCAGGTGTATCTCCAGCAATGAAAGGAAGCTGACTGGGGTCACGTGCTGTTGGCGGTGTCTTCCCTGCAGTCAATTGTGTAGGGAAGGAAGGCGTCATGGCTTCACACAGGACTAGCAGTGACCCACGTCAGACAAC
>CM065716.1:118469409-118479409 GCA_033310375.1 Conus canariensis
ATTGGATACAACACTCAGAATTGGCACAGAGCTTCACAGTGATTGAACACAACACCCAGAATTGGCACAGAGCTGGCAGGCCTTCACAGTGATTGGACACAGCACCCAGAATTGGCACAGAGCTTCACAGCGATTGGACACACTCAACACCCAGAATTGGCACAGAGCTTCACAGTGATTGAACACAACACCCAGAATTGGCACAGAGCTGGCAGGCCTTCACAGTGATTGGACACAACACCCAGAATTGGCACAGAGCTGGCAGGCCTTCACAGTGATTGAACACAACACCCAGAATTGGCACAGAGCTGGCAGGCCTTCACAGTGATTGAACACAACACCCAGAATTGGCACAGAGCTTCACAGTGATTGAACACAACACCCAGAATTGGCACAGAGCTGGCAGACCTTCTTCACAGTGATTGAACACAACACCCAGAAGTGGCACAAAGCTGGCAGGCCTTCACAGTGATTGGACACAACACCCAGAATTGGCACAAAGCTTCACAGTGATTGGACACAACACCCAGAATTGGCACAGAGCTGGCAGGCCTTCACAGTGATTTGACACAACACCCAGAATTGGCACAAAGCTGGCAGGCCTTCACAGTGATTGAACACAACACCCAGAATTGGCACAGAGCTGGCAGGCCTTCACAGTGATTGAACACAACACCCAGAATTGGCACAGAGCTGGCAGACCTTCTTCACAGTGATTGGACACAACACCCAGAATTGGCACAGAGCTGGCAGACCTTCTTCACAGTGATTGGACACAACACCCAGAATTGGCACAGAGCTGGCAGACCTTCACAGTGATCGGACACAACACCCAGGATGCTTTTATGGGGACACAGCTGAAAGTGCACCTGCCACATCACGAAAAACACATCAACACTACAGTCTGTAATGACACGTGTGGTCACACTGAAGGCAAAGCAGTGGTCAACAGGCGACACTGCCCCTCCTTCCTATATTGTCTGACATCGCTGGCTCGCCGAGTGACGTTAGACCCTTCCGCCATTCATGACATTGCCTCATTTCAAAGCCCAGTGATATCCCAGTAACGCCGTCAGTCCATTGCCGACAGCCCCAACCAAAGCCTGGTCATTCCAGTTGTCAGGCTCAAATTTGAGATGTGACAAACTTGCCTCTGACTTATATACTTTGGTGTAAATTCACATTGTCTCAGCCGGTATTGATTTTTTACGATATCGAACGAGATCGAACGATATCGAACGAGATCGAATGAGATCGAACGAGATTGAATGAGATCGAATGAGATCGAACGAGATCGAACGATATCGAACGAGATCGAATGAGATCGAACGAGATTGAATGAGATCGAACGAGATCGAAAGGCATAATGTTAAAATTAGTGAAGAACAGGATGAAACAGAAGATGATGAAATAGGGCATGATGATGCTGATGATAATATTTCTGATTGCATGTTGGAAGGTGGAAAGGAACTTCCTAATGGAAAATTCTTGACTTTAGAATCATTGACGATGATTCTAGAAAGTGCTGCTGAATCTGATGGCATTCAGCAAGTGCCCGATGGAAAGAAAAACGATACATATTTTATTATTGATAATGAAAGAAATTTGACCAGAAGAAAGGAGGGCAAAAGATCACTGTTCTATGACGATAGGGGAGCCGGGGTACCAGGCTCAACTAGCAAAACAATAATCATGCAAAAAGAAGGAAAACTGAAGACAGTCGTGAAAAGGGGCGGGGTCTATTGCATTGCTAAGATGAAAGATCGGGTTGTCTTTTATGAAGCTATATTGAGCCGCAGCCCGCTGAAAATAGCCTGATGACATTGCATAGATATTACGCTAAGAATAAAGCAGTTCCCTCATACGAAAAGTGAGTTTCGTGGATGGAATCCACATCTGGATCATTAGCAAAAATTGCTTGCCACGAATTCAAGAGTATGTGCCCCATTCCGATCTGCCATGGCAGAACGACCACGGGTAACCCAGGTGCATACATGCGCATGCCCCCTTTAGAAATGGAAAGAGTAAAGAAACAATTGCAGTCACAGAGCGTTAGGGAGGTGTATGCCCAGAGTGACATACTCAGCAGAGCTAGAAACAAGCGACAGCTTTACAATGCAAAAGGCAGAACTAAGCAAAAGCATACTGGTGCAAATGCCAATTTTGCAGATCAGTTGGCATCAGTGGAAAAGATGCAAGTGTGACTGCCCTTCATGAAATTGATTGTGCGACCACAAGGCAAGGTGCCCAGCATCATTTTGTACACAAACGATCAAATGGCTGATCTTCAGAGATTTTGTTGCCCCCCTCTGACCGCGGAGTCAACTGTGCTTGGGATAGACAAAACATTCAATCTATCTCATTTGTATGTAACTGTCATCGTCTATAAAACTTAGCAATGGAAAGGAGGGATAGTGGGGATCATCCCGTTTTCATTGGTCCCATGTACCTTCACGGAGCGAGTGACAGTAATACGTACTTTCAGTTCTTTCATCACACTGCTGGTCGACTGTCACTTAGAAACAAAACGATTGTACTCGGAAGTGATGATGAGAAATCACTGACACAGGCAACCAAGAGGGCTTTTCCTGAATCTCTGACCTGGGCTTGCACACAGCACATAAAGAGGAATTTGAAAAACATGCTTTCAGACAAAGTTCGAATGTCAAAACCAGACAGAAACAAACTCATGAAAGATATTTTTGGTGAAAGTGGAATTTTATCTACATCCACTGACTCAGCTGAGTTTTCTGACAACATGCACTTTCTGGGTGAGATGATGCTGACTTAAGTGAAGAAGAATTTACATCGGATTACTGCCCAGCTTGCTGAGAACGTGAAAGCTATGCAGCACCCCACACTCAGTTTGCCCAATCCAATGTGGACAAACAACAATGCTGAGAGCATAAACCACGTTCTCAAGCAAGCTGTGGACTGGAAACCCTTGAAGCTGGTACCTCTCATTCAAAAACTGCATGATGTTGTTGAATCTCAGTTCAGTGAGGTCAGAAGAGCAATTGTGGGCACAGGAGAATGTGAGCTTGTGAACAGCTTCAAAGCATTTGAAGTTAGACGAGATCTATGGCTCCAGAGGTCAAAAGCTTTCAAGGCCAAACACTTCAGCAAATTAATGCTGAAGAACGTTGACAAAAAAGTGACTCGGTCAACGAGTGGGGCAAAAGTTGCCCTTGCCCCTACTCACAAGGGGAAAAAGCCTGGACAACTCAAGAGAAAAAGAAACGCTAAAACCACCTCCTGGCAAAGCGAACAAGATTAGACTAGACACAATTGTAAAAATGAAGAAGAAACAGACAGGATAATAACAATAGTTTACAGGTGTTGAAGATAGAGGTTAGGCTGATGAAGATGATGTTGAAGCTATTGATAATTGATGACTATGATATTTTAACACGACTTGCGCATTATTGGTATGTGTCACCATTCCAAATTTTAATGCTGAAGAACACCATTCCAAATTTTGTGATTCTAGGTCAAGCCATTCTCAAGTTATTGCTTCCCGATGGTTTTCGGTAAAAATGTGTGAACGTCGTGACCTTGGTTCGTGACCTTGACCTTGACCTACATAGCCAGCATTAGAATATGACATGTCCCTTTTCATTATGTCTCACCTTACCAAATTTGGTAAATGTAGGTCAAACCGTTCTTAAGTTATCTTGTCAAAACGAAAACATAGCATCCTGACCGCAAGTAGTCAACAAAAGACCGGAAGTAGAAACTAAAGTGTCGGGCATCATTCTTGGTATGTCCGAAAACACTGTGTCAATTTTCAGAACGATCGGTCCAGTAGTTATTGCTGGGCGATGCGGCACACATTTGTGTTCACACACACACACACACAACAGACAGACACAAACAGACAGAAGAACGCACAAGGCGTTCCGATTGTAAGGTACTCCCGTTTTTACAAAACTGGGAGTACAAAAATGGGGGTTTCCCAGAGGGACTGAGTGAACAAGGATAGAGTAGCTATACCCATTTTCGGTCAAATCTGATGTGTTCAAGCTCTAGATATATCACCCAATTCGATCTCATTCGATCTCGTTCGATCTCATTCGATCTCATTTGATCTCATTCGATATCGTAAAAAATCAATACCCGTCTCAACCCCCTCATTTTTCATCTCAGATCCGACAATGTCAGCACCCGGACATCAGGATCCCGACGTAAGACATTTTTTTCACTTCAAAGATTCCTACAGTAGACACCGGAAACTCTCCAATGACTAGAATCCCATGGCTCTTGCCAAAGCGGAGCTCCTCCACCGTGAGTTAAATGTCATGTGCTCCTGTACCTCCACAATCCTTTGCAATGTCTGATGGACCCACACTTTTCGAGGTAAAACGTGTCAAATACAGAGTGTAAAAATCTGTCACGAAACTTGACAAACTCCATGTCCAACGAGTCTGGTAAAATCGTACAAATCTGAGTAAACTGCAAAATCCAATACAAAAATCTTGATGTAAAACTTGGCAAAACCCAATACAAAAATCTTGATGTAAAACCTGACAAAACCTCATACAAAAATCTTGATATAAAACTTGGCAAAACCCCATACAAAAATCTTGATGTAAAACCTGGCAAAACCCAATACAAAAATCTTGATGTAAATCAAGGCAAAACTCGATACAAAAATCTTGATGTAAAACTTGGCAAAACCCGATACAAAAATCTTGATTTAAAACCTGGCACAACCCCATACAAAACTCTTGATGTAAAACGTGGCAAAACCCAATACACAAATCTTGATGTTAATCAAGACAAAACCCGATACAAAAATCTTAATGTAGAATATGGCAAAGCCTGAACCAAGATGTTGACGTAAAACCTTGCTAAGGCCAATACAACACTCCTGATGCAAAACCTGGCAGATCGGCATTCAAAAATCTTGACGTAAAGTCTGACAAAGCCCAATACAAAAATCTTGATATAAAACATAAAAATCCCAACCTGCCCCAATCCCAAGGGATGATGAAGATTAATCTCTGGTTTCAGTATAATTGACAGTTGCCATTTAATTTCATAGCCTGTCCTATGATTCCAAATCCCTTTATTCCCGTTTGACAGTATCATTATTCACCGTATTTATTTCATCATTATTCACCGTATTCATTTCATAATTATTCACCGTATTTCTGTCCTTCTACTTAGGTGTCCCCAGAGTGACATATTTGGATGATTAGCACGAAGCAGTTAAGCATTACCTTCCCTTTGCGATGTGGGTTCGCGTGCACCCAAGAGAGAGAGAGAGAGAGAGAGAGAGAGAGAGAGAGAGAGAGAGAGAGAGAGAGAGAGAGAGAGAGAGAGAGGACAAGAAAGACAAGACAAGACAAAATTCTTTATTTACGAGGATAATAGATAAGCACTGATGTGCTTTTTTACATCCAGTCCTCGCCCTGAGTAGGGTCAACAATAAAATAAAAGGTAACAAAGGAAGCATGCAAAAAGTGACTAGAACTACAATACAATACGGGATTAAAATTTTAAAAAAAAATAGAGAGCGAGAGAGAGAGAGAGAGAGAGAGAGAGAGAGAGAGAGAGAGAGAGAGAGAGAGAAGGGAGTGCGGGGTAAGTCTGCAGAGAGAGAGAGAGAGAGAGGGGGGGGGGTGGGGGAGAAAGAGGCGAGAGTGGGTGCGATAAGAGAGCATGTTTAGAACAATCTGACAATCAAAAAATTCCAAATAGATACAAGACAATCGATTTTGAAGCACCCGGGGGGAGGGGGGGGGATAGAAAATAAAGCACAAATGGAGGTGGGAAATGCATAATGATAGCCCAGTCGCCACGGGTAGGAGGGGATGTCATATGGATAATAAATCAAGCCATTCCAGCAGAACCGTGAGAGAGAGAGAGAGAGAGAGAGAGAGAGAGAGAGAGAGAGAGAGAGAGAGAGAGAGAGAGAGAGAGAGTCACATAATATAAGCATATCGACAGAATGACAAGAGGGCAGGAGGTAGTAGGAAACACACACACACACACACACACACACACACACACACACACACACACACACACACACACACACACACACACACACGTACTCATATAAGACATACTTACTAAACAAAATAACATACATGTGCATTTCAAGTACAAAAACACTTTCTAAATAGTCAGGTACATACATAAGGCAAAGAGGGTGGTGGTGATTGGTGGTGGATTTATGGCGATTTATGTATGCAAGTACTGGCACATAAGATGGTTGAAATAATGGTGTTTGAAGGTTGATATGCATTGGCGTTGTTTGGTTGATTCAGGGAGCGAGTTCCATTGACAGGAACCTGAATATGTTAAACTGGATTTGAATAAGTCAATTCTAGGAACAGGGACATGAAGTTTGGGTAGAGTCCTTGAGGAATTTATTGAGAATCTGTGAACTAATGTTGAGGGTGCCTTCCCAGACACAATCTTGTGCATTATGATCCCTTTGTTGTATTCTAATCTCAGACTTAATGGGAGAACTTGAATCTTTTTATAGTCCGAGTCCAGAAGCCTACTGCTTTTTAGGAGGACCAATTTGAGTGCTCGCTTGTGTAGGCTTAACAATGGTTTGAGGGTGTTAGCGCTAGCACAGTCCCATAGAGTAAATCCATAGTCTATGTATGATTGAATATGAGACTGGAAAAAGAGCTTGCGTGAATGCAGGTCGAGGAAGCGTTTGATCTTGGAGAGTTGATAAACTTTCTGTGAAACTTTTTTGCATAGTGAGGTTATGTGAGCTTGCCAACTCATATTGTTATCAATTGTTATTCCTAGCACTTTGAGGTATGTAACCTGTTCAACGGGTTCATTTTTAAGATGTACAGGAGGAAACTTAATAGTGAGATTTTGTCTTTTTTGCCTGGTTGTGATAAGCATGGATTTAGTTTTTTGAGGGTGATGCGACATGTGATTTAGTTTAGTCCATTTGACGAGGTCATTCGCACTTTCTTGTAAAGTGTGTGCAAGAACAGTAACATCAGAATGATTTGTATGTATTGTTGTATCATCAGCAAAGAGTTCACAGGTGGATGTGATATGGAGAGGTAAATCATTGATGTAAATTGTGAACAGTAAGGGACCCAGGATAGAGCCTTGTGGGACGCCATAGGAAAGTGTTTGAAATGAAGAGAAGGTTGTATTAATTTTTACACATTGTTGCCTATTTGTGAGATATGAGTGAAAAAGCGTAAGAGTTTTTGTGGATAAGCCATACAATTTTAGTTTTCTAAGTAGAAGGTTATGGTCTATCACATCAAATGCTTTTTTGAAATCAATAAATAGGACACCACAATATCTGTTGTTGTTAATGCTGTTTAGCCAGTCATCAACCAGGTTGATTAGGGCTGAGTGGCATGAATGGTTTTGTCGAAACCCGGACTGTCTTGGATGAAGCAAGTGGTATGTATTAAGGTGGTGTATTGTGTGCTTGTTTATGTGTTTTTCCAAAGGTTTGGAAATAGTGGAAATGATTGAGATTGGTCTGTAGTTTGCAGGGTCTGAGCTGTCACCTGCTTTGTAGATAGGTATGACTCGCTTTTTTGAAACTATCGGGAAAATTATTTTTGTCGATGCATAGATTGAAGACGTATGTTAACGTATCTGTAATTGCTGGAGCTGATAGTTTGAGGATTTTGCCGTCTAGGCCATCCACCCCGCAGGTACCTGACTGTTATAGGTGCATTAGGTAGTGATAAACTTCAAAAACTGTTATTGGTGGAATATCAAGTTCAGACTTGATGTTTTTATCTTGGCAATATTGTTTCAGTTTTTGAAGGTCGTTTGATCTGGATGAATCTGTCGTGACAATTTTATTGGCAATAGTGCAAAAGTGGGTGTTCAGCTGTTCGACAGAGATGTCTTTAATTATAGTTGATTTTGAAGAAGATGGATTGTTTGTAAGCTCGTTAATAGCTCTCCATACCAATTTTGGGTTCTGGTTTGAGGATATTAGTTCTCGATAGTATTTCGCTTTTTCTCTGCGTTTCTGTGAATTTATTGCAGTGAGAGAGAGAGAGGAGAGAGAGAGAGGAGAGAGAGAGAGAGAGAGAGGAGAGAGAGAGAGAGAGAGAGAAAGAAAGAAAGAGAGAAACACAGACAGACACAGACACAGACACAGAGAGAACATGCATACCCATTATGAAGCCATCTGCATCATGTAGGCACCATGGCCGTACAGACTCAGTGCAGCAATGCACCAAGGACGGTATTGAGTTCTTGACTTTATTTTCAGTTCTTCCTCTTTTTCTTTCATCTTTCCTTTTTGACTGCCCTGTTCAGGATGTTAGTGAGGCTACTTATCATTATTGCCGTCATCTCCATCATTTTCATAATCCATGAAACTGATCTTGTCGTGTACTGGTGGAACTACCATTCCCATTGTAGTCGACAGCCCCCCCCCCCCCCCCCCTTGCCCAGTCCTTCCTCCTCTGATAGCCCACTCCACCCCCTATCCTACCCTCTCCCACCCACACTCTAGTCCTCCCCCATCCCCACCCCCGTCCTACCCCTTGTTGGCCGTGCCTGCTGTGTGAGGAAGGTGGATGGCCGTGCCTGCTGTGTGAGGAAGGTGGATGGCCGTGCCTGCTGTGTGAGGAAGGTGGATGGCCGTGCCTGCTGTGTGAGGATGGCCGTGCCTGCTGTGTGAGGAAGGTGGATGGCCGTGCCTGCTGTGTGAAGATGGCCGTGCCTGCTGAGTAAGGATGGCCGTGCCTACTGTGTGAGGAAGAACGTCCCTGCTGTGTGAGGAAGGTGGATGGCCGTGCTGTGTGAGGAAGGTGGAAGGCCGTGCCTGCTGTGTGAGGATGGCCGTGCCTGCTGTGTGAGGAAGGTGGATGGCCGTGCTGTGTGAGGAAGGTGGATGGCCGTGCCTGCTGTGTGAGGAAGGTGGATGGCCGTGCCTGCTGTGTGAGGATGGCCGTGCAAGCTGTGTGAGGATGGTGGATGGCCGTGCCTGCTGTGTGAGGATGGCCGTGCCTGTTGTGTGAGGATGGCTGTGCCTGCTGTGAGGATGGTGGATGGCCGTGTCTGATGTTGAAGGTGGATGGCCATGCCTGCTGTGTGAGGATGGCCGTGCCTGCTGTGTGAGGATGGCCGTGCCTGCTGTGTGAGGATGGCCGTGACTGCTGTGTGAGGAAGGTGGATGGCCGTGCCTGCTGTGTGAGGAAGTGATGACCGTGCCTGCTGTGTGAGGAAGGTGGATGGCCGTGCCTGCTGTGTAAGGAAGGTGGATGGCCGTGCCTGCTGTGTGAGGATGGTGGAAGGCCGTGCCTGCTGTGTGAGGATGGCTGTGCCTGCTGTGTGAGGAAGGTGGATGGCTGTGCCTGCTGTGTGAGGAAGGTGGATGGCCGTGCCTGCTGTGTGAGGAATGTGGATGGCCGTGCCTACTGTGTGAGGATAGCCGTGCCTGCTGTGTGAGGATAGCGTGCCTGCTGTGTGAGGAAGGCCGTGCCTGCTGTGTGAGGATGGCCGTGCCTGCTGTGTGAGGATGACCGTGCCTGCTGTGTGAGGAAGGTGGATGGCCGTGCCTGCTGTGTAAGGAAGGTGGATGGCCGTGCCTGCTGTGTGAGGAAGGTGGAAGGCCGTGCCTGCTGTGTGAGGATGGCGTGCCTGCTGTGTGAGGAAGGTGGATGGCCGTGCCTGCTGTGTAAGGAAGGTGGATGGCCGTGCCTGCTGTGTGAGGAATGTGGATGGCCGTGCCTACTGTGTGAGGTTAGCCGTGCCTGCTGTGTGAGGATAGCCGTGCCTGCTGTGTGAGGAAGGCCGTGCCTGCTGTGTGAGGATGGCCGTGCCTGCTGTGTGAGGATGGCCGTGCCTGCTGTGTGAGGAAGGTGGATGGCCGTGCCTGCTGTGTGAGGATGACCGTGCCTGCTGTGTCAGGAAACTGGATGGCTGTGCCTGCTGTGTGAGGAAGGTGAGGCCGTGCCTGCTGTGTGAGGATGGCCGTGCCTGCTGTGTGAGGAAAGTGGAAGGCCGTGCCTGCTGTGTGAGGAAGGTGGATGGC
>CM065716.1:118484409-118486909 GCA_033310375.1 Conus canariensis
TGTTTTCCCTGTAGTCCTGAGGATACTAAATGTTTTTTTTTCCTGATTTCTTGAGGCTGATAACTGCTTTTTCTGTTTTCCTGATTATACTAACTGTTTTCCCTGTTTTCGTGAGGACAATAAGTTTTTTTTCTGTTTTCCTGAGGATCATAACTGTTCCCCTGTTTTCCTGAGGATAATAAGTGTTTTCCCTGTTTTCCTGAGGATAATCATTGTTTTTCCTATTTCCCAAAATGACTATTTTTCCTGTTGTCTTGAGGATAATAACTGTCTTCACTGTTTTCATGAACATAATAACTGTTTTTCCTGTTTTCCTGAGGATAATGATTGTTTTCCCCTATTTCCCAGAGGACAATGACTATGTTCCCTGTTGTCCTGGGGATAATAGAATAATACCTATTTTCCGAAGAAAAGCAGGAAACCACTTGCAGTCCCTAGGGAAAACAGCTCTTACCCTGAGGAAAACAGTTGTGATTCTCAGGGAAAACAGCCCAAACAGCTATCATCCTGAGGAAAACAGTTGTGATTCTCAGGGAAAACAGCCCAAACAGCTATCATCCTGAGGAAAACATTGTGATTCTCAGGGAAAACAGCCCAAACAGCTATCATCCTGAGGAAAACAGTTGTGATTCTCAGAGGAAAACAGCCCAAACAGCTATCATCCTGAGGAAAACAGTTGTCATTCTCAGGAAAACAGCCCAAACAGCTATCATCCTGAGGGAAACAGTTGTGATTTACTCAGGGAAAACAGCCCCAAAACAGCTCTTATCCTGAGAAAAAACAATTGTCATTCTCAGGGAAAACAGCCCAAACAGCTATCATCCTGAGGGAAACAGTTGTGATTCTCAGGGAAAACAGCCAAAACAGCTCTTATCCTGAGAAAAACAATTGTCATTCCCAGGGTAAACAGCCCAAACAGCTATCATCCTGAGGGAAACAGTTGTCATTCTCAGGGAAAACAGCCAAAACAGCTCTTATCCTGAGGAAAACAGTTGTGATTCTCAGGGAAAACAGCCAAAACAGCTCTTACCCTGGGAAAAAACTATTGTCATTCTCAGGGAAAACAGCCCAAACAGCTATCATCCTGAGGGAAACAGTTGTCATTCTCAGGGAAAACAGCCCAAACAGCTATCATCCTGAGGGAAACAGTTGTCATTCTCAGGGAAAACAGCCAAAACAGCTCTTATCCTGAGACAAAACAATTGTCATTCTCAGGGAAAACAGCCCAAACAGCTATCATCCTGAGGGAAACAGTTGTATTCTCAGGGAGAAACAGCCAAAACAGCTCTTATCCTGAGAAAAAGAATTGTCATTCCCAGGGTAAACAGCCCAAACAGCTATCATCCTGAGGGAAACAGCTGTGATTCTCAGGGAAAACTGCCAAAACAGCTCTTATCCTGAGGAAAACAGTTGTGATTCTCAGGGAAAACAGCCAAAACAGCTCTTACCCTGGGAAAAAACTATTGTCATTCTCAGGGAAAACAGCCAAAAAAGCTATCATCCTGAGGGAAACAGTTGTAATTCTCAGGGGAAAACAGCCAAAACAGCTCTTATCCTGAGAAAAACAATTGTCATTCTCAGGGTAAACAGCCCAAACAGCTATCATCCTGAGGGAAACAGCTGTGATTCTCAAGAGAAAACAGCCAAAAACAGCTCTATCCTGGGAAAACTATTGTCATTCTCAGGGAAAACAGCCCAAACAGCTATATCCTGAGGAAACAGCTGTGATTCTCAGGGAAAACAGCCCAAACAGCTATCCTATCCTGAGAAAAACAGCTTGTGTATTCTAGGAAAACAGCCAAAACAGCTATATCCTGAGGGAAACAGCTGTGATTCTAGAGAAAACAGTTTCCAGGAAAAGCTGTTTTCTAGTTTATCCTGTAGATTCTAGGGAAAACAGCCAAAACAGCTCTATCCTGAGGGAAACAGCTTGATTCTCAGGGAAACAGCAACAAGTTACCTGGAAACAGCTGTCGATATCATAAAACAGTCAAGCCTTATCCTGAGGAAAACAGCTTGATTCTAGGAGACAGCCTTCATCCTGAAGAACACGTTTACTCTAGGGATACAGCTTATTGAACTATCCTGAAAATCTTTCAGGGGACAAGCAGCCTTATGCCAAAACGCCTTGACTGCTGAGGTGACAGCGCCTTTAACTCATGCCTGAACTGAACACAAAACGTGATGCTAGTGACAGCGCCTTTAACTGCCTGAACTGAATCACAACCCGTGACTCTAGTGACGCGCTTAACCTGCCTGAACTGAATCACAAACCGTTGACTGCTAGGTGACAGCGCCTTTAAACCTGCCCTGAACTGAATCACAAACCGTTGACTGCTAGGTGACAGCGCCTTTAACCTGCCCTGAACTGAATCACAAACCCGTTGATTGCTGGGTGACAGCGCCTTTAACCTGCCCTGAACTGAATCACAAACCCGTTGACTGCTAGGTGACAGCGCCTTTAACCTGCCCTGAACTGAATCACAAACCCGTTGACTGC
>CM065716.1:118491909-118496909 GCA_033310375.1 Conus canariensis
GAAACAGTTCTGTCCTTTGCCGGCCCATCTGATTTGCCACAGAGCTATACAGAGAGGTAGAGTGAAACAGTTCTGTCCTTTGCCGGCCCATCTGATTTGCCACAGAGCTATACAGAGAGGTAGAGTGAAACAGTTCTGTGCTTTGCCAGCATCTGATTTGCCACAGAGCTATACAGAGAGGTAGAGTGAAACAGTTCTGTCCTTTGCCGCCGATCTGATTTGCCACAGAGCTATACAGAGAGGTAGAGTGAAACATTTTCTGTCCTTTGCCGGCCCATCTGATTTGCCACAGAGCTATACAGAGAGGTAGAGTGAAACAGTTCTGTCCTTTGCCGGCCATCTGATTTGCCACAGAGCTATACAGAGAGGTAGAGTGAAACAGTTCTGTCCTTTGCCGGCCGATCTGATTTGCCACAGAGCTATACAGAGAGGTAGAGTGAGAACAGTTCTGTCCTTTGCCGGCCGATCTGATTTGCCACAGAGCTATACAGAGAGGTAGAGTGAAACAGTTCTGTCCTTTGCCGGCCCATCTGATTTGCTACAGAGCTATACAGAGAGGTAGAGTGAAACAGTTCTGTCCTTTGCCGGCCCATCTGATTTGCCACAGAGCTATACAGAGAGGTAGAGTGAAACAGTTCTGTCCTTTGCCGGCCGATCTGATTTGCCACAGAGCTATACAGAGAGGTAGAGTGAAACAGTTCTGTCCTTTGCCGGCAGATGTGATTTGCCACAGAGCTATACAGAGAGGTAACTGAGACAGTTCTGTCCTTTGCCGGCCATCTGATTTGCCACAGAGCTATACAGAGAGGTAGAGTGAAACAGTTCTGTCCTTTGCGGCCGATCTGATTTGCAAGAGCTTACAGAGAGGTAGAGTGAAACAGTTCTGCCTTGCCGGCCATCTGAATTTTGCACAGAGCTATACAGAGAGGTAGATGAACAGTTCTGTCCTTTGCCGCCGATCTGATTTGCCACAGAGCTATACAGAGAGGTACAGTGAAACATTCTGTCCTTTGCCGGCGATGTGATTTGCACAGAGCTATACAGAGAGGCTAATGTGTACAGTTCTGCCTTTGCACGCGATTGGTTCCAGATGCTATACAGAGAGGTAATGAAACAGTTCTGGCCTTATCGGCATCTGATGTGTGCATCATGACATAGGGAGTGATTGGGTCCCTGTTGGCGATCATTGACAATTGGGACGTATTTGGTCTCCTGTGTTGTGATTTGACATTGACGTATATTGGTCTCCTGGTTGAAAGATTCATGACATTTGGGCGATTTGGTCTGCCTGTGTCTGTAGGATCATGAACATTTGTGACGTATTTGGTCTCCTCTGTGTTGAGATCATGACATTGGTGACGTATTTGGTCTCCTGTGTGTTGTAGATCATGACATTGGTGACGTATTTGGTCAGCTGTGTTGTAGATCATGACATGTGACGTATTTGGCTGCTGTGTTGTAGATCATGACATTGGTGACGTATTTGGTCTCCTGTTTGTAGATCATGACTGGTGACGTATTGTCTCTGTGTATGTAGATCATGACATTGTGACTATTTGGTCGTGTGTTGTAGATCATGACATTGGTAGACGTAATTGGTCTAGCTGTGTTGTAGATCATGACATGGTGACGTATTGTCTGCTTTTGTGATCATGACATTGTGACGTATTTGGTCTCCTGTGTTGTAGATCATGACATTGGTGACGTATTTGGTCTCTGTGTTGTAGATCATGACATTGACATTGGTGACGTATTTGGCCTCCTGTGTTGTAGATCATGACATTGGTGACGTATTTGGTCTGCTGTGTTGTGGATCATGGCACTGGTGACGTATTTGGTCTCCTTTGTTGTGGATCATGACACTGGTGACGTATTTGGTCTCCTGTGTTGTAGATCATGACATTAGAGACGTATTTGGTCTCCTGTGTTGTGGATCATGACACTGGTGACGTATTTGGTCCCTGTGTTGCGGATCATGACATTGGTGACGTATTTGGTCTCCTGTGTTGTAGATCATGACATTGGTGACGTATTTGGTCTCCTGTGTTGTAGATCATGACATTGGTGACGTATTTGGTCTCCTGTGTTGTAGATCATTACATTGGTGACGTATTTGGTCTCCTGTGTTGTAGATCATGACATTGGTGACGTATTTGGTCTCCTGTGTTGTAGATCATGACATTGGTGACGTATTTGGTCAGCTGTGTTGTAGATCATGACATTGGTGACGTATTTGGTCTGCTGTGTTGTAGATCATGACATTGGTGACGTATTTGGTCTCTTCTGTTGTAGATCATGACATTGGTGACGTATTTGGTCTGCTGTGTTGTAGATCATGACATTGGTGACGTATTTGGTCTGCTGTGTTGTAGATCATGACATTGGTGACGTATTTGGTCTGCTGTTTAGTATGCATTGGTGACGTATTGGTTGCTGTGTTGTAGATCATGACATTGGTGACGTATTTGGTCTGCTGTGTTGTAGATCATGACATTGGTGACGTATTTGGTCTCTTGTTGTAGATCATGACATTGGTGACGTATTTGGTCTCTGTGTTGTAGATCATGACATTGGTGACGTATTTGGTCTCTGTGTTGTAGATCATGACATTGGTGACGTATTTGGTCTCTTGTTGTAGATCATGACATTGGTGACGTATTTGGTCTCCTGTTGTTGTAGATCATGACATTGGTGACGTATTTGGTCTCCTGTGTTTGTAGATCATGAATTGGTGACGTATTTGGTCCTGTTGTAGATCATGACATTGTGACTATTGTCTGCTGTGTTGTAGATCATGACATTGGTGACGTATTTGGTCTCCTGTGTTGTAGATCATGACATTGGTGACGTATTTGGTCTCTTTTGTTGTAGATCATGACATTGTGACGTATTTGGTCTGTTCAGTTAGACATGACCCTTATTTGTTGCTGTATGTTATAGATCATGACACTGACCCTGTACCTGTTGTTGTATGTTACAGATCATGACACTGACCCTGTACCTGTTGTTGTATGTTACAGATCATGACACTGACCCTGTACCTGTTGTTGTTTGTTACAGATCATGACACTGACCCTGTATCTGTTGTGTATGTTACAGATCATGACACTGACCCTGTATCTGTTGTATGTTACAGATCATGACACTGACCTGTACTGTTGTAGTTAATCATGACACTGACCCTGTACCTGTTGTTGTATGTTACAGATCATGACACTGACCCTGTACCTGTTGTTGTTTGTTACAGATCATGACACTGACCCTGTATCTGTTGTATGTTACAGATCATGACACTGACCCTGTATCTGTTGTTGTATGTTACAGATCATGACACTGACCCTGTATCTGTTGTTGTATGTTACAGATCATGACATGACCCTGTATCTGTTGTTGTATGTTACAGATCGTGATATTGACCCTGTATCTGTTGTTGTATGTTACATATCATGTTATTGACCCTGTATCAGTTGTTGTATGTTACAGATCATGATATTGACCCTGTATCTGTTGCTGTGTGTTACAGATCATGACACTGACCAAGCATCCGTTGTTGTGTGTTACAGATCATGACATTGACGACCTGGAGATGCAGGTGGTTCGCTACAAGCCTGAGGGCCTGGACACGCTGTGCCGCAACACCAAGTTCTCCAGGAAGGAACTGCAGATCATGTACAGAGGCTTCAAGCAGGTCAGGGCCTGTGTGTGTGTGTGCTGCGTGCGTGCGTGCGTGCGTGCGTGCGTGCGTGCGTGTGTGTTGTGTGTGTGTGTGTGTGTGTTTGTGTGTGTGTGCCTGTGTGTGTGCGCGTGTGTGTGCGTGCGTGTGTGCATGCGTGCGTGCGTGCGTGCGTGCGTGCGTGGTGTGTGTGTGTGTGTGTGTGTGTGTGCGTGTGTGTGTGTGTGTGTGTGTGTGTGTGTGTGATCTTTCATCATAGTCTTATTCACCCTGCTCTCCCCTTCTGTGGAATACGCATCATTTTCGAGATTCATTCTTACACCTGCTTAAAAAGCACACACAACATACTTATGCAAACGGAATTTTTTGTTTGTTAGTTAGTTTGCTTCAAACACTAACATTGTTTTGAATGCATAGAAAAATCCTATGAAGACTTGTTGCTTAATCTTGCTGTGTAGAAAGCCATATCCGGACAATCAGCAGCAGTTCATATTGAAGAAGGGAGGCCATTGTCATTCCTCTACGTTTGTGCGAATGAAACTACTGGACGGGAAGAATGGAAGGCGGGGGAGAAGGGAGAGGGGGGGGGGGGGCGAGCCAAAGGGCGGGGGTGAGGCTTGTCTTTTGGTCGGCGTGTCAAAATTCTACTTCAGACGACAACACAGTCGGAGTACTGTTCAATGCTGAGAGTCCCATTCGCGGAGGGTTTTTTTCCCACTCTGTCGACCGAAGGAGGAGGTCAGTTTGGTACAGATTACACAAGGTAAATAGCATGCATCCTGCCTGAAAACACGGAGAGAATGAAGGAAGAATAGCGAGGGACTGGTGTTGACTGAACGACGCACTAAACGACTGAATGTAGTGCGAGCAGGCAGCTAAAACACGGTGGTGTTGACTGACTGACGCACTAAACGACTGAATGCAGTGCGAGCAGGCAGCTAAAACACGGTGGTGTTGACTGACTGACCGCACTAAACGACTGAATGTAGTGCTAGCAGGCAGCTAAAACACGGTGGTGTTGACTGACTGACCGCACTAAACGACTGAATGTAGTGCTAGCAGGCAGCTAAAACACGGTGGTGTTGACTGACTGACGCACTAAACGACTGAATGTAGTGCTAGCAGGCAGCTAAAACACGGTGGTGTTGACTGACTGACGCACTAAACGACTGAATGTAGTGCTAGCAGGCAGCTAAAACACGGTGGTGCTGACTGAATGACGCACTAAACGACTGAATGTAGTGCTAGCAGGCAGCTCTTTAGTCGGCTCTACTTGGACTGGAGTCCGTTGAGTAAACAAGGGCAAGGACTGATCAGCGCTTAGAGC
>CM065716.1:118501909-118519409 GCA_033310375.1 Conus canariensis
GGCTCGGCAACAAGGCGATAAGTTCCTCCACAGTGGGAGAGTCATCTAGGACTGGTTTATCTCCCGTGGTGTGCTTTCTGCCTTCTAGCACCGACAGCAGAAAGGGCGGCACAGGGGGCTGCCTTCTCCCTTCTCCACCTCCTCTGTCCTCTCCTGCCTCCTCCTCTAGTTTTTTTTTTGTTTTTATTTGGTTGCTGCCAATTAAATTTGAAGGGTGGAGAGAGGTGGAGAGGAGGTTGGGGGCAGCTGCTGACCCATATTCCGTCCCCTCCCTCTCCGTTCTCTCAACCCCCACTCTCCTGTTCCAAGGCCACTGATTCACTTGCAGCTTGGTTTGTTGTTGTTGTTGTTGTTATTGTTGTTGTTTTTTATTGTTTGGCATCGTTGTTGTTGCTGTTGTTGTGTTTGGTTCCTTCTTCTTCTTCTTCTTCTTCTTCTTCTTCTTCTTCTTCTTCTTCTTCTTTCTCTTCTTCTTTCTCTTCTTCTTCTTCTTCTTCTTCTTCTTCTTCTTCTTCTTCTTCTTCCCCCCCCTCCCCACCCCCTCCCCTCCACCCCTTCCCGCCCCTCATCCTGGGACAGCGTCACTGTGTCTGATCAAAACACTGGTTGTCACGGGATGCATCACAAACACTGGTTGTCACGGGATGCATCACAAACACTGGTTGTCACGGGATGCATCACAAACACTGGTTGTCATGGGATGCATCACAAACTTTCGTTGTCATGGGATGCATCACAAACATTCGTTGTCATAGGATGCCCAAGGCCTTGGAGCAGGGACGACACAGAGGCCATGTGATTGGCTGCATTCGTCCTCCAATTAAAGGCTTCCTCCTGTGACGTGGTGCCCCGTGACTGACAGGGAAATTGTCGATGCGCAAGCTTCCGGATCCTGTTTGGCCTCGGTCTGGTCCAGTGGTCGCGTGACTTGTCAGTTACACCCTGTCAACACAGCTGTGCTGTCACTCTCCCTCCCTCTCTCCCCCTCCCTCCCCTTCTCTCTCTCTCTCTCTCTCTCTCTCTCTCTCTCTCTCTCTCTCTCTCTCGCTCGCTCGCTTACACACTAACACACTAACACACAAAGGGAGAGAGAGAGGGGGGAGTAGAAAGGGCAAACAAGGATGACCCCCCCCCCCCCCCCCGCCCAATATCCAATTACCAGTCACGGTTTCTTTTTCTATTTGGCTACCTCTCAGGGAAGAGTAACGTCGCTGATGTGTGAGTTGTGTTTGTTACGGATTTGACAAGCTAGTAGATACACCCCCCACCCCCGCCACCCCTTCGCTTTCCTCCATCAACCCGCTTCCTCCACCCATCCCCTTTCCCCTTCCCCTCCCTCCCTCATCTGGGGAAGGCGGAACAATACCCATCATGATGGGAGTACCAGCCCAATACGCTGTTTCCTTGACTGAGAACGTTTGTCCTCCAGGATTTGGTTTCTGTTTTCTAGCAACTCAGTAAAATAATAATTCCGATGGTTTAGAGGAAATATAGATCATTCTCAAAAGCTGATTCTCAAACATACAAAGAATAGAGAATAGCTGTTACAACATCACAGTGGTATGTATCAGTAGAGAATGGCTGTTACAACATCACAGTGGTATGTATCACGCAGCAGGGATGTAGTTGTGTTTGGACCCGCGAAAGGATTTAGAATCTACCCACTGGCAATGGCATGCCAGGTATGCAGGCGAGCGATGTCTGAATGGTACGAATGTTTGATGTACTACCAACCTGCACATGAGCAGGGCAAAGGGAAAGAGATCTGCATGTACCATGAAGACAATGGATGTCCCTGAACGCCACGCTAGTTGAAGAATGAAGGCCGAAGGAAAAGGCGTTTCAACTGCCCCCCCCCCCCTCCCCTCCCCTCCCCCCAACAAATCATGGCATCAGAGAGCTGAGCGTAGAGCTGCGGCCAGAGACCGGGGAGCTGTGTGGAATAGACATGAGAGGCTCGTGGGCAAACATGGAATAGACGTGAGAGGCCCGTGGGCAAACATGGAATAGACGTGAGAGGCCCGTGGGCAAACATGAAATAGACGTGAGAGGCCCGTGGGCAAACATGAAATAGACGTGAGAGGCCCGTGGGCAAACTTCATGGAATAGACGTGAGAGGCCTGTAGGCAAACATGGAATAGACGTGAGAGGCCTGTGGGCAAACATGGAATAGACGTGAGAGGCCTGTGGGCAAACTTCATGGAATAGACGTGAGAGGCCTATGGGAAAACTTCATGGAATAGACGTGAGAGGCCTATGGGCAAACTTCATGGAACAGACGTGAGAGGCCTGTGGGCAAACTTCATGGAATAGACGTGATAGGCCTGTAGGCAAATATGGAATAGACGTGAGAGGCCTATGGGCAAACTTCATGGAATAGACGTGAGAGGCCTGTAGGCAATCTTCATGGAATAGACGTGAGAGGCCTGTGGGCAAACATGGAATAGACGTGAGAGGCCTATGGGCAAACTTCATGGAATAGACGTGAGAGGCCTATGGGAAAACTTCATGGAATAGACGTGAGAGGCCTGTGGGCAAACCTCATGGAATAGACGTGAGAGGCCTGTGGACAAACTTCATGTGGGTAGATTATGCTAGGTGCAAGTGCTAGGTGTAAGCAGGTGCGTCGACGAAGAAGTGATCCTATCTGTCACAGCCCACAAACACAGACAGTGAGAAATGTCACAGCACACAAACACAGACAGTGAGAAATGTCGCTGAGTAGTGATCCTATCTGTCACAGCCCACAAACACAGACAGTGAGAAATGTCACAGCACACAAACACAGACAGTGAGAAATGTCACAGCCCACAAACACAGACAGTGAGAAATGTCACAGCCCACAAACACAGACAGTGAGAAATGTCACAGCCCACAAACACAGACAGTGAGAAATGTCACAGCACACAAACACAGACAGTGAGAAATGTCACAGCCCACAAAACACAGACAGTGAGAAATGTCACAGCCCACAAACACAGACAGTGAGAAATGTCGCTGAGCAGTGATCCTATCTGTCACAGCACACAAACACAGACAGTGAGAAATGTCGCTGAGTAGTGATCCTATCTGTCACAGCACACAAACACAGACAGTGAGAAATGTCACGGCACACAAACACAGACAATGGGAAATGTCGCTGAGTAGTGATCCTATCTGTCACAGCACACAAACAGACAGTGAGAAATGTCGCTGAGTAGTGATCCTATCTGTCACAGCACACAAACACAGACAGTGAGAAACGTCGCTGAGTAGTGATCCTATCTGTCACAGCACACAAACACAGACAGTGAGAAATGTCGCTGAGTAGTGATCCTATCTGTCACAGCGCACAAACACAGACAGTGAGAAATGTCGCTGAGTAGTGATCCTATCTGTCACAGCGCACAAACACAGACAGTGAGAAATGTCACAGCACACAAACACAGACAGTGAGAAATGTCGCTGAGTAGTGATCCTATCTGTCACAGCACACAAACACAGACAGTGAGAAATGCCGCTGAGTAGTGATCCTATCTGTCACAGCACACAAACACAGACAGTGAGAAATGTCGCTGAGTAGTGATCCTATCTGTCACAGCACACAAACACAGACAGTGAGAAATGTCGCTGAGTAGCGTAGGAACCGTCACAGCCTGGCAAGCACACATCCTCTGACACAGAGTACTTGCACATGGTGTGTGCAAACAGTAGACACACAGACCCTCTCCCCTCCTAACTCGCGCACATACACACACACACACACACACACACACACACACACACACACACACACACACACACACACACACACACACACACACACACACACACACACACACACACACACAGAGAGAGAGAGAGAGAACTCAGAACTCAGAACTCAGAAGCAGTTTAATGTACTTCGGCCTTGGGCCACAATACAATACAATCGGGAGGGAGGGGTAAGGGATGATAAATGGATTAAATGGAAGGGGAGGGGGGGGCGTCAAAGCAATGGTCATAATATTTTCATCTTGAAAGGAAAGCTTAGAATCCAAATAAGAGTACGAACGCAAAGACACATTTTATAGACTGCACGATTATCACACAGTTTAACTTGTTACACAACCAATGCCGTTAAGAGTAGTGGCCTCTGAGCAAATTAAACTACTGAATTGGAGCGAGTGAAACAATACATCAAAAATAAATAAATGTAAATGTTCAACCTTGAGAAGTCATTTTCTTCCTAATATTATTAGCATGAAACACATACCTGGACAAATTATGCCTCACACAGAGAGAGAGAGAGAGAGAGAGAGAGAGAGAGAGAGAGAGAGAGAGAGAGAGAGAGAGAGAGAGAGAGGAGCGCTCGCGCGCGCACTGGGTTTTTCGAGGTTTTTGTTGTTGTTGTTGTTTGTTTGTTTTTTGTTTGTTTGTTTGGTTGGTTGGGTTTTTTTTTTTTTTTTTTTTTTTTTTTTGGGGGGGGGGGGGGGTTGCGTGTTTTTCTTGCATTGCTTCAGAGACATGCTTTGGCATACGTCACAGTGATCAGCTACTCCCTGGGGGAGAGGAATTGATGTCATAGTGATCACTACTCCCTGGGGGAGAGGAATTGATGTCATAGTGATCAGCTACTCCCTGGGGGAGAGGAATTGATGTCACAGTGATCAGCTACTCCCTGGGGGAGAGGAATTGATGTCATAGTGATCACTACTCCCTGGGGGAGAGGAATATTTATTGATGTCATAGTGATCACTACTCCCTGGGGGAGAGGAATTGATGTCACAGTGATCAGCTACTCCCTGGGGGAGAGGAATTGATGTCACAGTGATCAGCTACTCCCTGGGGGAGAGAAATTGATGTCACAGTGATCAGCTACTCCCTGGGGGAGAGGAATTGATGTCATAGTGATCAGCTACTCCCTGGGGGAGAGGAATTGATGTCATAGTGATCAGCTACTCCGTGGGGGAAAGGAATTGATGTCATAGTGATCACTACTCCCGGGGGGAGAGGAATTGATGTGATAGTGATCAGCTACTCCCGGGGGGAGAGGAATTGATGTCATAGTGATCACTACTCCCTGGGGGAGAGGAATTGATGTCACAGTGATCAGCTACTCCCTGGGGGAGAGGAATTGATGTCATAGTGATCAGCTACTCCCCGGGGGAGAGGAATATTTATTGATGTCATAGTGATCACTACTCCCTGGGGGAGAGGAATTGATGTCACAGTGATCAGCTACTCCCTGGGGGAGAGGAATTGATGTCACAGTGATCAGCTACTCCCTGGGGGAGAGGAATTCATGTAGACACATGTGACTATTTTGGTTGTGTTTCAATTCTATAGACACATGTGACTAGTTAGGTTGCGTTTCATTTCTATAAACTCGTGACTGTTTTGCTTGCATTTCATTTCTGTAGACACGTGAGCATAGTATTTGAATTCACCTCTGTTTTAGATACACACATAACTATCAGAATTTACTTACGTTTTAAGCTTATAGACATAGGTGACTATTATTTGGTGCTATTACGCTTTCATAGACACGTTTGAGTATGAACTGTTAACATTTGAATTCAAACGACTCAGTGACTACATTAATTTGATATTGATTTTCGATTCTATGGACACCTCAAACTGACAAATGGTAGATTTTAATTTTAAAGCCACACATGTCAGTATTTTGGTAACTGCTGTATTTAGTATGAGGTCTACAGGGAAACAGGACTAGATGTAGCTGTGGGGGAGAGAGTGGTGCTGGGATCATGATGGGGGAAACAGGACTAGATGTAGCTGTGGGGGAGAGAGTGGTGCTGGGATCATCAGGGGGTAAACAGGACTAGATGTAGCTGTGGGGGAGAGAGTGGTGCTGGGATCATGGGGGAAACAGGACTAGATGTAGCTGTGGGGGAGAGAGTGGTGCTGGGATCATGATGGGGGAAACAGGACTAGATGTAGCTGTGGGGGAGAGAGTGGTGCTGGGATCATGATGGGGGAAACAGGACTAGATGTAGCTGTGGGGGGGAGTGGCGGAGGGGTAAAAGAAGTAGTGGGGAGCTGGGATCATGGGGGAAACAGGACTAGATGTAGCTGTGGGGGAGAGAGTGGTGCTGGGATCATGAGGGGGAAACAGGACTAGATGTAGCTGTGGGGGAGAGAGTGGTGCTGGGATCATGATGGGGGAAACAGGACTAGATGTAGCTGTGGGGGAGAGAGTGGTGCTGGGGATCAGATGGGGGAAACAGGACTAGATGTAGCTGTGGGGGAGAGAGTGGTGCTGGGATCGTGGGGGAAACAGGACTAGATGTAGCTGTGGGGGGAGAGGTGGTGCTGGGATCATGGGGGAAACAGGACTAGATTAGCTGTGGGGGAGAGAGTGGTGCTGGGATCATGTTGGGGTGAGAAAGGAAATAGATATATGTGACGACAACATCCAAACAACATAACATCAATGTGAACAACAACAACCCAAACAACATCATACATCAATGTGAACAACAACAACCCAAACAACATGAACATCAATGTGAACAACAACAACCCAAACAACATGAAACATCAATGTGAACAACAACAACCCAAACAACATGATACATCAATGTGAACAACAACAACCCAAACAACATGAAACATCAATGTGAACAAAACAACCCAAACAACATGAAACATCAATGTGAACAACAACAACCCAAACAACATGCTACATCAATGTGAACCAACACAACCACAAACACCCAAACAACATGCTACATCAATGTGAACAACAACAACCCAAACAACATGATACATCAATGTGAACAACAACAACCAAACAACATGATACATCAATGTGACAACAACAACCCAAACAACATGGAACATCAATGTGAACAACAACAACCCAAACAACATGCATACATCAATGTGAACAACAACAACCCAAACAACATGATAATCAATGTGAACAACAACAACCAAACAACATGATACATCAATGTGAACAACAACAACCCAAACAACATGATACATCAATGTGAACAACAACAACTCAAACAACATGGAACATCAATGTGAACAACAACAACCCAAACAACATGGAACATCAATGTGAACAACAACAACCCAAACAACATGATACATCAATGTGAACAACAACAACCCAAACAACATGAAACATCAATGTGAACAACAACAACCCAAACAACATGATACATCAATGTGAACAACAACAACTCAAACAACATGCTACATCAATGTGAACAACAACAACAACCCACACAACATGGAACATCAATGTGAACAACAACAACTCAAACAACATGGAACATCAATGTGAACAACAACAACCTCAACAACATGGAACATCAATGTGAACAACAACAACCCAAATAACATGGAACACCAATGTGAACAACAACAACCCAAACAGCATGGAACATCAATTATGAACAACAACAACCCACACAACATGGAACATCAATGGGAACAACAACAACTCAAACAACATGGAACATCAATGTGAACAACAACAACAACAACAACAACCCAAACAACATGGAACATCAGTGTCAACAACAACAACCCACACAACATGGAACATCAATGTGAACAACAACCCACACAACATGGAACATCAATGTGAACAACAACAAACCCAAACAACATGGAACATCAATGTGAACAACAACAACCCAAATAACATGGAACATCAATATGAACAACAACAACCCACACAACATGGAACATCAATGTGAACAACAACAATTCAAACAACATGGAACATCAATATGAACAACAACAACCCAAATAGCATGGAACATCAATGTGAACAACAACAACCCACACAACATGGAACATCAATATGAACAACAACAATTCAAACAACATGGAATATTAATATGAACAACAACAACCCAAACAACATGGAACATCAATATGAACAACAACAACCAAAACAACATGGAACATCAATATGAGCAACAACAATTTAAACAACATGGAACATCAATATGAACAACAACAACAACAACTCAAACAAAATGGAACATCGATGTGAACAACAACAACCCAAATAACATGGAACATCAATATGAACAACAACAACCCACACAACATGGAACATCACAATGTGAACAACAACAATTCAAACAACATGGAACATCAATGTGAACAACAACAACTCAAACAACATGGAACATGAATGTGAACAACAACAACCCAAACAACATGAAACATCAATGTGAACAACAACAATTCAAACAACATGGAACATGAATGTGAACAACAACAACCCAAACAACATGAAACATCAATGTGAACAACAACAATTCAAACAACATGGAACATCAATGTGAACAACAATTCAGACAAAATGGAACATCAATGTGAACAACAACAACTCAAACAACATGGAACATGACTGTGAACAACAACAACCCATACAACATGGAACATCAATACAAACAACAACAACCCAAACAACATGGAACATCAATATGAACAACAACAATTCAAACAACATGGAACATCAATGTGAACAACAACAACCCAAACAACATGAAACATCAATGTGAACAACAACAATTCAAACAACATGGAACATCAATGTGAACAACAATTCAGACAAAATGGAACATCAATGTGAACAACAAACAACTCAAACAACATGGAACATGACTGTGAACAACAACAACCCAAACAACATGGAACATCAATACAAACAACAACAACCCAAACAACATGGAACATCAATGTGAACAACAACAACCCAAACAACGCGGAAGGTTCTGTAGGAAAGCAGGGCGGAGATGTAAAGAAACAGATCTGGCAAAGAGAAAGAATCAACCTGTTTCTAATTCTGTTCTCCATGCCAAAAAGAAACAGGAACAAGATGACGAATAAGATCAAACGCCGCTCATTCTTCTCTCTCTCTCTCTCTCTCTCTCTCTCTCTCTCTCTCTCTCTCTCTCTCTCTCTCTTGTTCAATTTCTTTTACAGAGAGAGAGCAGAAGGTGGAGGGCTGGAAGGAAAGGGAAGGGAAGAGGAGGATGGAGTGAAGGGGAGGAGTGGAGGCGGAGGGATTTGCATGTCTGGCAGATCTTGGAGGCCTGTCTGTGTTGCCAGATTCAGTGTAGTACGTGACGGACAGTCACACTGGCCAGGGAATAAGGAAAACTGTGACAGAGGAACGAATAGAGCAAAACAACATGATGCAGTGACAGAGGAACGATGAGCAACAAACAACACTGATGCTGGGAAAGAGGAACGATTAGAGCAACAAACAACCTCATGCATGTGACAGAGGACGATAGAGCAACAAACAACACTGAGCATGGAAGAGGACGAATAGACAACAAAACTGATACATGGACAAGAGGAACGAATAGAGCAACAAACAACACTGATACATGGGAAAGAGGAACGAATAGAGCAACAAACAACACTGATGCATGGGAAAGAGGAACGAATAGAACAACAAACAACACTGATGCATGGGAAGAGGAACGAATAGAGCAACAAACAACACTCATGCATGTGACAGAGGAACGAATAGAGCAACAAACAACAGTCATGCATGTGACAGAGGAACGAATAGAGCAACAAACAACACTCATGCATGTGACAGAGGAACGAATAGAGCAACAAACAACACTCATGCATGTGACAGAGGAACGAATAGAACAACAAACAACACTCATGCATGTGAAAGAGGAACGAATAGAACAACAAACAACACTCATGCATGTGACAGAGGAACGAATAGAACAACAAACAACATTGATGCATGTGACAGAGGAACGAATAGAACAACAAACAACATTGATGCATGTGACAGAGGAACGAATAGAGCAACAAACAACACTGATACATGGGACAGAGGAACGAATAGAGCAACAAACAACACTGATACATGGGACAGAGGAACGAATAGAGCAACAAACAACATGATGCATGTGACAGAGGAACGAATAGAACAACAAACAACACTCATGCATGTGACAGAGGAACGAATAGAACAACAAACAACACTCATGCATGTGACAGAGGAACGAATAGAGCAACAAACAACACTCATGCATGTGACAGAGGAACGAATAGAGCTACAAACAACAGTCATGCATGTGACAGAGGAACGAATGGAGCAACAAACAACACTCATGCATGTGACAGAGGAACGAATAGAGCAACAAACAACACTCATGCATGTGACAGAGGAACGAATGGAGCAACAAACAACACTCATGCATGTGACAGAGGAACGAATAGAACAACAAACAACATTGATGCATGTGACAGAGGAACGAATAGAACAACAAACAACACTGATGCATGTGAACAGAGGAACGAATAGAGCAACAAACAACCACTGATGCATGTGACAGAGGAACGAATAGAACAACAAACAACATTGATGCATGTGGACAGAGGAACGAATAGAACAACAAACAACACTGATACATGGGAAAGAGGAACGAATAGAGCAACAAACAACACTCATGCATGTGACAGAGGAACGAATAGAACAACAAACAACACTATGCATGTGACAGAGGAACGAATAGAACAACAAACAACATTGGTGCATGTGACAGAGGAACGAATAGAACAACAAACAACATTGATGCATGTGACAGAGGAACGAATTAGAACAACAAACAACACCGACGCATGGGACAGAGGAACGAATAGAGCAACAAACAACACTCATGCATGTGTAGCACATGAGAAGAACGAATAGAGCAACAAAACAACACTCATGCATGTGACAGAGGAAACGAATAGAAAACAACAAACAACATGAGCATGGGAAAGAGGAACGAATAGAGCAACAAACAACACTGATGCATGGGAAAGAGGAACGAATAGAGCAACAAACAACACTGATGCATGGGAAAGAGGAACGAATAGAACACAACAAACAACACTGATGCATATGACAGAGGAACGAATAGAGCAACAAACAACACTGATACATGGGAAAGAGGAACGAATAGAACAACAAACAACATTGATGCATGTGACAGAGGAACGAATAGAACAAACAAACAACTCTGATACATGGGAAAGAGGAACGAATAGAGCAACAAACAACACTAATGCATGTGACAGAGGAACGAATAGAACAACAAACAACACCGAGCATGGGAAAGAGGAACGAATAGAGCAACAAACAACACTGATACATGGGACAGAGGAACGAATAGAACAACAAACAACACTGATGCATGGGAAAGAGGAACGAATAGAGCAACACAAACAACACTGATACATGGGACAGAGGAACGAATAGAAACAACAAACAACACTGATGCATGTGACAGAGGAACGAATAGAACAACAAACAACACTGATGCATTGACAGAGGAACGACTAGAACAACAAACAACACTGATGCATGGGACAGAGGAACGAATAGAGCAACAAACAACACTGATACATGGGACAGAGGAACGAATAGAACAACAAACAACACTGATGCATGTGACAGAGGAACGAATAGAACAACAAACAACACTGATGCATAGACAGAGGAACGAACTAGAACAACAAACAACACTGATGCATGGACAGAGGAACGAATAGAGCAACAAACAACACTGATACATGGGACAGAGGAACGAATAGAACAACAAAACACACTCATGCATGTGACAGAGGAACGAATAGAACAACAAACAACACTCATGCATGTGACAGAGGAACGAATAGAGCAACAAACAACACTCATGCATGTGACAGAGGAACGAATAGAGCTACAAACAACAGTCATGCATGTGACAGAGGAACGAATGGAGCAACAAACAACATCATGCATGTGACAGAGGAACGAATAGAGCAACAAACAACACTCATGCATGTGACAGAGGAACGAATGGAGCAACAAACAACACTCATGCATGTGACAGAGGAACGAATAGAACAACAAACAACATTGATGCATGTGACAGAGGAACGAATAGAACAACAAACAACACTGATGCATGTGACAGAGGAACGAATAGAGCAACAAACAACACTGATGCATGTGACAGAGGTACGAATAGAACAACAAACAACATTGATGCATGTGACAGAGGAACGAATAGAACAACAAACAACACTGATACATGGGAAAGAGGAACGAATAGAGCAAACAAACAACACTCATGCATGTGACAGAGGAACGAATAGAACAACAAACAACACTCATGCATGTGACAGAGGAACGAATAGAACAACAAACAACATTGGTGCATGTGACAGAGGAACGAATAGAACAACAAACAACATTGATGCATGTGACAGAGGAACGAATAGAACAACAAACAACACCGACGCATGGGAAAGAGGAACGAATAGAGCAAAACAACACACTGATGCATGGGAAAGAGGAACGAATAGAACAACAAACAACACTGATACATGGGACAGAGGAACGAATGGAGCAACAAACAAACACTGACGCATGGGACAGAGGAACGAATAGAGCAACAAACAACACTGATGCATGTGACAGAGGAACGAATGAGAACAACAAACAACATTGATGCATGTGACAGAGGAACGAATAGAACAACAAAACAACACTGATACATGGGAAAGAGGAACGAATAGAGCAACAAACAACACTATGCATGTGACAGAGGAACGAATAGAACAACACAAACAACACTCATGCATGTGACAGAGGAACGAATAGAACAACAAACAACATTGATGCATGTGACAGAGGAACGAATAGAACAACAAACAACACTGATGCATGTGACAGAGGAACGAATAGAACAACAAACAACACTCGACTGCATGGGACAAGAGGAACGAATAGACAACAAACAACACTCATGCATGTGACAGAGGAACGAATAGAGACAACAAACAACACTATGCATGTGACAGAGGAACGAATAGAAAACAACAACAAACACTGATGCATGTGGACAGAGGAACGAATAGAACAACAACAACACTGATGCATGGGAAAGAGGAACGAATAGAGCAACAAACAACACTCATGCATGTGACAGAGGAACGAATAGACAACAAACAACACTATGCATGTGACAGAGGAACGAATAGACAACAAACAACACTGACCATGGAAGAGGAACGAATAGACAACAAACAACATGATGCATGGGACAAGAGGAACGAATAAGCAACAACAAACAACACTGATGCATGGGAAAGAGGAACGAATAGAACAACAAACAACACTGATGCATATGACAGAGGAACGAATAGAGCAACAAACAACACTGATACATGGAAAGAGGAACGAAGCAACAAACAACATGATCTACAGGAACGATAGCAACAAAACGAATAGGAACATACACAAACAACATGATGCATGTGACAGAGGAACGAATAGAACAAACAAACACCTGATACATGGGAAAGAGGAACGAATAGAGCAACAAACAACACTGATGCATGTGACAGAGGAACGAATAGAACAACAAACAACACGAGCATGGGAAAGAGGAACGAATAGAGCAACAAACAACACTGATACATGGGACAGAGGAACGAATAGAACAACAAACAACACTGATGCATGGGAAAGAGGAACGAATAGAACAACAAACAACACTGATACATGGACAGAGGAACGAATAGAACAACAAACAACACTGATGCATGGACAGAGGAACGAATAGAACAACAAACAACACTGATGCATATGACAGAGGAACGATAGAACAACAAACAACACTGATGCATGGGACAGAGGAACGAATAGAGCAACAAACAACACTGATACATGGGACAGAGGAACGAATAGAACAACAAACAACACTGATGCATGTGACAGAGGAACGAATAGAACAACAAACAACACGACGCATGGGAAAGAGGAACGAATAGAGCAACAAACAACACTGATACATGGGACAGAGGAACGAATGGAGCAACAAACAACACTGAGCATGGGAAAGAGGAACGAATAGAACAACAAAACAACACTGATGCATGGGACAGAGGAACGAATGGAGCAACAAACAACACTGATGCATGGGAAAGAGGAACGAATAGACAAAAAAAACAACACTGATCATGGGACAGAGGAACGAATAGAGCAACAAACAACACTGACGCATGGGACAGAGGAACGAATAGAGCAACAAACAACACTGATGCATGTGACAGAGAGAACGAATAGAACAACAAAACAACACTGATGCATGTGGAAAGAGGAACGAATAGAACAACAAACAACATGATACATGGGAAGAGGAACGAATAGAACAACAAACAACACTTCATGATGACAGAGGAACGAATAGAACAACAAACAACATGATGCATGGACAGAGGAACGAATAGACAACAAACAACACGAACATGGGAAAGAGGAACGAATAGAAAACAAACAACACTGATGCATGTGAAAGGAACGAATAGAACAACAAACAACACTGATGCATGGGAAAGAGGAACGAATAGACAACAAACAACACTGATGCATGGAAGAGGAACGAATAGAGCAACAAACAACACTGATGCATGGACAGAGGAACGAATAGACAACAAACAACACTGATGCATGGGAAAGAGGAACGAATAGACAACAAACAACACTGATGCATGGGACAGAGGAACGAATAGAGCAACAAACAACACTGATCATGGAAGAGGAACGAATAGAACAACAAACAACACTGATGCATGGACAGAGGAACGAATAGAGCAACAAACAACACTGATACATGGGAAAGAGGAACGAATAGAACAACAAACAACACTGATGCATGGACAGAGGAACGAATAGAACAACAAACAACACTGATGCATGGGAAAGAGGAACGAATAGAGCAACAAACAACACTGATGCATGGACAGAGGAACGAATAGAACAACAAACAACACTGATGCATGGGAAAGAGGAACGAATAGAGCAACAAACAACATGATAATGGACAGAGGAACGAATAGAACAACAAACAACACTGATGCATGGACAGAGGAACGAATAGAGCAACAAACAACACTGATGCATGGGACAGAGGAACGAATAGAACAACAAACAACACTGATGCATGGACAGAGGAACGAATAGAACAACAAACAACACTGAGCATATGACAGAGGAACGAATAGAACAACAAACAACACTGATGCATGGGACAGAGGAACGAATAGAGCAACAAACAACCCGATGCAATGGGACAGAGGAACGAATAGAACAACAAACAACACTGATGCATGTGACAGAGGAACGAATGAAAACAACAAACAACACTGACGCATGGGAAAGAGGAACGAATAGACAAAAAATGATCATGGGACAGAGGAACGATGAGCAACAACAACTGATGCATGGGAAAGAGGAACGAATAGAACAACAAACAACACTGATGCATATGGACAAGAGGAACGAATGAGCAACAAACAACACTGATGCATGGGAAAGAGGAACGAATAGAACAACAAAACAACACTGATGCATGGGAAAGAGGAACGAATGAGCAACAAACAACACTGAGCATGGGACAGAGGAACGAATATAGAGCAACAAACAACACTGATGCATGTGACAGAGGAACGAATAGAACAACAAACAACACTGACGCATGTGACAGAGGAACGAATAGAGCAACAAACAACACTGAAACATGTGACATGAAAAAATCCAAAATCTCCCCCCAATTCTTCTTTTACACGCGCTTACAAACGTAAACCACACACACACACACACACACACAACAACACACACACACGCACACGCACAACACACACAACACACACACACACACACCACACACACCCCACGCACGACGGACGACAACACAATTGCCCAAACAACCCGCTTGTCGGAGGATACCATGCCAATTGTTTCCTCCCATGTGGTAGACTTTCTAAATCCCTCCCTTTGCCAGATCATGATCTTCACTAGAAAGTCATGGAACAGAAAGCGAATGGACCCACAGAGAGGAAAAAGGCAATACTTAAACTGAACCAGGATGACAGTCCATTCGCTGCTTTCCCCGAGAAACAAAGCGGGACTTCGTTGGCGAGTTTCCGCGTCCTGGGGAAGCAACACACTGGCCCAGACAGGGAAAGACAGGAGAAGGGCAGGTATTTGCTGTATTGACCCTGCTAATCATGGCGCTAGGAGAACAGACAGATGTTTGGTGTATTGACCCTGCTAATCTTGGGCAGATGTTTGGTGTGTTGACCCTGCTAATCTTGGACAGATGTTTGGTGTGTTGACCCTGCTAATCTTGGGCAGATGTTTGGTGTGTTGACCCTGCTAATCTTGGGAAGACGTTTGCTGTATTGACCCTGCATCATGGCCTAAAGGCAATGTTGCTGTATTGACCGCTATCATGGCGTTAGAAGGGCAGTGTTTGCTGTATTGACCCTGCTAATCAGGGCGTTAGAAGGACAGATGTTTGGTGTGACCCTGCTAATCATGGCGTTAAAGGGACAGAATTTGGTGATTGACCTGCTAATCATGGCGTTAGAAGGGACAGATGTTTGGTGTGACCCTGCTAATCATGGCGCTAGAAGGGACAGATGTTTGGTGTATTGACCCTGCTAATCATGCGTTAGAAGGGACAGATGTTTGGTGTGACCCTGCTAATCATGGCGTTAGAAGGGACAGATGTTTGGTGTATTGACCCTGCTAATCATGGCGTAGAAGGGACAGATGTTTGGTGTATTGACCCTGCTAATCATGGCGCTAGAAGGGACAGATGTTTGGTGTATTGACCCTGCTAATCATGGCGTTAGAAGGGACAGTGTTTGGTGTATTGACCCTGCTAATCATGGCGTTAGAAGGGACAGATGTTTGGTGTTGACCCTGCTAATCATGGCGCTAGAAGGGACAGATGTTTGGTGTATTGACCCTGCTAATCATGGCGCTAGAAGGGACAGATGTTTGGTGTGTTGACCCTGCTAATCATGGCGTTAGAAGGGCAGATGTTTGGTGTTTGACCCTGCTAATCATGGCGTTAGAAGGGACAGAATGTTTGGTGTGTTGACCCTGCTAATCATGGCGTTAGAAGGGACAGATGTTTGGTGTGACCCTGCTAATCATGGCGCTAGAAGGGACAGATGTTTGGTGTGTGACCCTGCTAATCATGGCGCTAGAAGGGACAGATGTTTGCTGTATTGACCCTGCTAATCATGGCGCTTAGAAGGGCAGATGTTTGCTGTATTGACCCTGCTAATAATGGCGCTAGAAGGGGCAGATGTTTGCTATATTGACCCTGCTAATCATGGCGCTAGAAGGGGCAGATGTTTGCTGTATTGACCCTGCTAATCATGGCGCTAGAAGGGACAGATGTTTGGTGTATTGACCCTGCTAATATGGCGCTAGAAGGGACAGTGTTTGGTGTATTGACCCTGCTAATCTGGCGTTAGAAGGGCAGTGTTTGTGTATTGACCCTGCTAATCATGGCGTTAGAAGGGCAGATGTTTGGTGTATTGACCCTGCTAATCATGGCGCTAGAAGGGACAGATGTTTGCTGTATTGACCCTGCTAATCATGGCGTTAGAAGGGGCAGGTGTTTGCTGTATTGACCCTGCTAATCATGGCGCTAGAAGGGACAGATGTTTGCTGTATTGACCC
>CM065716.1:118526909-118601909 GCA_033310375.1 Conus canariensis
GAGAGAGAGAGAGGAGAGAGAGCGAAAGAGAGAGAGAAAGAGAGACAGAGAGGAGAGAGAGAGAGAGAGAGAGAGAGGAGAGAGAGAGAGAGAACGGTGGGCAGACGCTTTCGTTGGCTTGATGCTTAATTCGGTGATTTTTTTTTTTTTTTTTTTGGGGGGGGGGGGGGAGGGGGGGGGTCAAAGTAGCTGAAATCAGCCCAAAGGAAAGGGAGGCAGGGAATGAGAGAAAATTAATTCTGTACTTCCTATTTTTGTACATTTGATTAATTTTTCAAAAAAGGAAAGTATAAAAGAAAATAAGATACCCGAATCAGTGATTCTTGTTCTTTCCTGAAGTACAGCAAGAAGGGATTTCTTGACAGAATTTCATTTAGGCGTGTTTCTTTTCTCACTGAACTGAATACAGGTTGGAAAAAAAGGAGAGAAGGATCTGTTGAAGCAAAGACAGAGTCAGCGACTGTGGTCATTGTTCATGGAGGATATTTACCCTCTGACCAATCTGCTTGACCCTTACGTGACCCTGGCTCAGTCTTACTGGCAGGATTCTGATCGGAGAATCTGTATGACGGCTACTCGGAAATAACCAAGAGCCGAGAAAGGAGTGAAAAAAATCAAAACATCACATTTTTACACTGCTAAAAAAAAAATCAACATACTGAAGCCACACACGAAATGTTTGATTAAAGGTTCATCTTTCTTTATTTTTTTAATCAAAACAGATCGAGAAAAAGAAACCTCTGTCGCATTTTTTTGTACCCATCCAAAACTGAACTTTTTTAAACAACTTCCGATTCAAAATGATAATAACATGGTAAAACTAAATACCGAAAATAGAACAAAAGGTGGAACTGCAAGCACAAACCAAACATGAGACGTTATAACAACGACAATGCTACAATACAAGGAAATGGTAGGTAGCAAGACACGAAGGGCCTAGGAGAAAGAAACGAAGGAGTACAGGAAGACGGTATAATGTATAGCCATTGGTTCTGAGGGACTCAACGAGAGCTGAAAGAAGACAACGTCATTGGCACCAGCTACCCTATTGTTCTACCCAATCTGTTAAGAGACTGATAAAGAATGCAGGCTCTATAGACCTTCCTCCCTCTCCCTTCTATTCCTCCCCTCCCTCTCCTATTCTCCCCTGACATGTCTCTCTCTCTCTCTCTCTCTCTCTCTCTCTCTCTCTCTCTCTCTCTCTCTCTCTCTCTCTCTTCTGCATAATCTTTTTGTGTGCTGCCTGTCTGTATGTCTGTCCGTATGAGGAGTGCGTCCATATCATTTTGTTGTTGCTGTTGTCATGGTCGTTAAAAGAAAATATATGACAAGAATACGTGTTAAAGAAATAGGGATTAAAAGTGTCGTGATAATTCTAAAGAAAACAAATACACAAAGAAAACGGAATTAGATAGCACTGAAATGTGTGTGTGTGTGTGTGTGTGTGTGTGTGTGTGTGTGTGTGTGTGGTGTGTGTGTGTGTGTGTGTGTGTGTGTGTGTGTGTGTGTGTGTGTGTGTGTGAGTCATAGCGGGGATAAGTCTGACATGTGGCAGACACTGTGGTGGGTGGTTTAAAAGGGGGGTGTGTGTTACCGAGTTGGTGTGAATCAATAGCAAAAGAAGAAAGTTTTTGTTTGCTTTCTTCCAACATAACTTCACTTTGAGTAGCATTTAACTACAACTTTTTGTCAGTCATCCTGTTGACGTCAAGGGAACAATTTAATGTTGTTATTTTTGCAGAAACGAGTACATGTCTTCAAGTGTGTGTGTCATTTTTCGATCAAATATTTTCTGTGGGAAAACTTACGACTCAATCTTGCCAGTCCTGCTATTTTCACCCACAACACATCAGTTCTGTTCCAAGATTCATGTTCGCCAACTGCACTCATGAACTGCTGACATTTCTCATTCTTTCTCCGTCAGACTCACACTCCGTAACGTCCACACACAACTAGACCAACAAACAGAAGAGAGTTTTTCCCCCTTTTTTAACAACTGAATTTTGCTTTATTTCTACTTACTCTCTCTTGCCATGGTTCCACATAATTTCACGTGACTGTCTTCATCTCTACACTCCACCCCCCCACCCCCTGTTCTCTACTGTGACTGCCTTCATATCTACACTCCATCCTGTTCTCTACTGTGTGACTGTCTTCTCTACACTCCATCCTGTTCTCTGCTGTGACTGTCTTCATCTCTACACTCCATCCTGTTCTCTACTGTGTGACTGTCTTCTCTACACTCCATCCTGTTCTCTACTGTGACTGTCTTCATCTCTACACTCCATCCTGTTCTCTACTGTGTGACTGTCTTCATCTCTACACTCCATCCTGTTTTCTACTGTGACTGTCTTCATCTCTACACCCCATCCTGTTCTCTACTGTGACTGTCTTCATCTCTACACTCCATCCTGTTCTCTACTGTGACTGTCTTCATCTCTACACTCCATCCTGTTCTCTACTGTGTGACTGTCTTCTCTACACTCCAGATTGTTCTCTACTGTGTGACTGTCTTCATCTCTACACTCCATCCTGTTCTCTGCTGTGTGACTGTCTTCATCTCTACAGTCTATCCTGTTCTCTACTGTGTGACTGTCTTCATCTCTACACTCCATCCTGTTCTCTACTGTGTGACTGTCTTCATCTCTACACTCCATCCTGTTCTCTACTGTGTGACTGTCTTCATCTCTACACTCCATCCTGTTCTCTACTGTGTGACTGTCTTCATCTCTACACTCCATCCTGTTCTCTACTGTGTGACTGTCTTCTCTACACTCCATCCTGTTCTCTACTGTGTGACTGTCTTCATCTCTACACTCCATTGTTCTCTACTGTGTGACTGTCTTCATCTCTACACTCCATCCTGTTCTCTACTGTGTGACTGTCTTCATCTCTACACTCCATCCTGTTTTCTACTGTGACTGTCTTCATCTCTACAGTCCATCCTGTTCTCTACTGTGTGACTGTCTTCATCTCTACACTCCAGATTGTTCTCTACTGTGTGACTGTCTTCATCTCTACACTCCATCCTGTTCTCTACTGTGTGACTGTCTTCATCTCTACACTCCATCCTGTTCTCTACTGTGTGACTGTCTTCATCTCTACACTCCATCCTGTTCTCTACTGTGACTGTCTTCATCGCTACACTCCATCCTGTTCTCTACTGTGTGACTGTCTTCATCTCTACAGTCCATCCTGTTCTCTACTGTGTGACTGTCTTCATCTCTACACTCCATCCTGTTCTCTACTGTGTGACTGTCTTCTCTACACTCCATCCTGTTCTCTACTGTGACTGTCTTCTCTACACTCCGTCCTGTTCTCCAGGTTGTACTTTAGGTCACAATTGCTGCCCTTATTCCAGACTTGCACAATCAACTGTCGAGCAGTTTGTTTTCCCCACAACCAGCATGCCTGGAACGAGTTTCCTCTTCGTCCAACTATTACTGCCTCTGATCCTTCCTTTTTCCGCTCTGATTTTCCGCTTCATTTATTCTACCGCCCCCCTCCCCTACACGTCCCCCCTCCTTTTTCTTTAGTTTCTAGATGGAGCCGCTTCCTTTCTTTTCAAAGTTACAGTATGCACGTGCGCGCTTGACGTTTGTATGTCAGTGCTTTGAATTGTCCTTCTATGCAAGATACAGTGCTATATAGATGTTGTTGTTATCACCTTTACTATTACGTGTGGAAGAAAGTATGGTGGACAGCGTGACACGGCGGGTGGACAGCATTGCAGGCTGCACACCGAAAATGAATGCACCGAGGCCTTGCTTAACAAGTCGAGTATTTATAGACTGGCGCAATTAGATTGTTTTGGTAATTTGTATTGTTTGAAGGTTCATTCTCCTCTGTTTCTTTTATATGGCCATCAAGGTACAAGCCAGGCAGCTGGCGCAAAGACAGTGTCACGGATGAGTGCAAAGGCCTGAAATGTGCCGTCAACTAAGGGGAAGGTCATGTATTTGAAGACTGACAGGGGGGTGAGTTACCCTTGGAGTGACAGACTGAGATACAAGACTGAAAATGCTATTGTCATTCAAATAAAATTTGCCTGACTCCAACTTTCATTCGCCGTCTTACACGATCTCCCGCATTCATCCTTTCTTCTTATTAGGAGACAGTTTCCCTATGGAGTTCTTATATATTTAACCGCCTTTTTAAGTATTTACAACAATGGTCCAATAATTTCTTCAGAAATTTTGTTCACCATTTTGTCTTTCTCACCACAACATTTTATGAAAAGATTAGCACACACTAATGAATATAACAAGCCCCCACAGTCTTCAACCTTGGACAACAAGACCTTCAAATGATTTTATCAGATAGGCCAACAAGGCCACATAAACACATTTTCTTCAAGTTGTCCACCAGCCCACACTATTTCCAACTAACCAGCATTGCCCTTTAAGGCCACATAAACACATTTTCTTCAAGTTGGCCACCAGACCACACTATTTCCAACTAACGAGTATTGCCCTTCAGGACCACGAGTAAGTAGGTATAGCCTTCCACTCTTAAATCACCTCAACCTAACTAAGACCTCAGTCAGTCAATGTTCGTTTCATTCATTTTCTTCCAGTCGTAGACTTCCACTGTCTGACACTTATCTATTCTTTTTTATTTCGTCACATAGGGGACTTAGGGGGCAACTATTTTGACGGAGAAAAATCCCTGCAACAGGAAAAACCGAGACTTCATTAATAATCATTTTCATCTGTCAGATAACATTTCTTTCTACTCACGTTTTTTGGTGCTTGCAAAATTATCAGGAAACCTATGGGTTTTTTTTAAATTTCTACCTTTTCCTTTCCAAGTTTGGGCCAATACAGGCAATTTAACGCCTTAATTCACTATTTAACTTTTTATTGCAGAGGTGAGGAAGACTCCCATAATTATAGCACCTCTGAAATACAGCCCCTATGAAATATTAGTACAGTTGAGGCCAGTCTCTCTCTCTCTCTCTCTCTCTCTCTCTCTCTCTCTCTCTCCCTCCTCTCCCTCCCTCCCCTCTCCCTCCTCTCTCTCTCTCTCTCTCTCTCTCTCTCTCTCTCTTGATCATCACTGCTGACACTGACTGCTATCATAGCCAGCCGGTTCAGTGACAGCCAGTCAGCACTGTTATCCTATCACGGGTAAAAATCACGCTTTTCCTGCAGTCAGCCAAAATCACGCTTTTCCTGCAGTCAAGCCAAAATGATGCTTTTCCTGCAGTCAAGCCAGAATCATGCTTTTCCTGCACTGCACTCCCAACTGATACTGCTAAAACCTGTCAGGCAAGCTAACTTGTTAACTGAATCACTGACCCTCTCAGGGAGTGTGAGGGGAAGCGTAAACACTCCACATAGTTTGACCTTAGTCTGCATTTTGAACTTTTGAACACAAAGGACACTCACCAGAGTTAACTCTAGGTTTACTGACCATCCCCTTGAGTTAAAATCTAAGAGACACTCACCAGAGTTAACTCTAGGTTTACTGACCATCCCCTTGAGTTAGAATCTAAGAGACTCACCAGAGTTAACTCTAGGTTTACTGACCATCCCCTTGAGTTAGAATCTAAGAGACACTCACCAGAGTTAACTCTAGGTTTACTGACCATCCCCTTGAGTTAGAGTCTAAAGTAGCTTTTAATAATGAATTTTAAAAAAAAAAAGAAACTTTTTCAAACATGTGCTCTTAATATGGTGCACATGACAAAGACTGTCATTTCATCGGAGAAAATCCCTCAAAACATGAGAAATAATTGGTGGGTGGTTGTTCTTTTGATCACTTACCAGTTTAAATGCTGGCTCGCGCCTTTATGGTAGGCCTGAAAAACGCTTAAATGAATTACATAGTGTTTAAGTGCACAGTGCTAACTGTGGAATGAGGCCTGCATATGCAGGGCATGGGACAGGGAGAGGTCGGGAGAGGACAAGGTGCAGGATGGGGGAGGGAGAGCCGGGGATGGGGAAAGAGCGAGCAGAGAGGAGGAGCAGGATGTTGAGTTGTGTTACGACACGCCATCTGGGAGTCTCACACAGATTGTCCAGCTCTAACTGCCGCCAGGGAGGGAGGGAGGGTGGGGGGCTGTGGTGGTGAAAGCCAGGCGGGGAGACAGCGGCAGCGGGGACAGCCCCAATTGGATTAGCCAGCTCTTCAGGTGGAGCACTCGCCGCTATTTTCGTCCTCCTCGCAGACTGAGTGCCGAAATGGGAGAACGAGCTGACACTGGGAGGAAAAGCAGTTTTCTGAGAATTAGATGGAGATGGGAAGGAGAGGGGGGAGGGTGGGGGCTTGATGAGAGGGAGGGGAAGGCCAGACATGGGGGAGTGGGGAGGGAGGGATAGCGGAAATTGCTTTTGGGAAGACTGTACTGGGGGGCCTGGCTCTTCCCTCTCTTCTCTCTAAGGACATAAACTAACGGTAGACTGGCTGAGCTGATGATGGACCAATTCACTGATTGACTGACTGACTGACTGACTTATTAATCATTCTGAAAGACGCAGACAGACACACAGACAAGCCCGTTGAGGTTTCTGCTTCAGGGTGAGTAAAATCTGGGTTTACCATAATACTGAGACACTGTTCATCTTCAGCCTGTCATCCTGTCATCCTGTCATCCTGTCACCCTGTCACCCTGTCACCCTGTCACCCTGTCATCCTGTACCACTGTCATCCTGTCACCCTGTCATCCTGTCACCCTGTCACCTTGTCATTCTGTCATCGTGTCACCCTGTCATCCTGTCACCCTGTCATCCTGTCACCCTGTCATCCTGTCACCCTGTCACCCTGTCATCATGTCACACTGTCACCCTGTCATCCTGTCACCCTGTCATCATGTCACACTGTCATCCTGTCACCCTGTCATCCTGTCATCCTGTCACCCTGTCACCCTGTCATCATGTCACACTGTCACCCTGTCATCATGTCACACTGTCATCATGTCACACTGTCATCCTGTCATCCTGTCACCCTGTCACCCTGTCATCATGTCACACTGTCACCCTGTCATCATGTCACACTGTCATCATGTCACACTGTCATCCTGTCACCCTGTCATCCTGTCACACTGTCATCCTGTCACCCTGTCATCCTGTCATCCTGTCACCCTGTCACCCTGTCATCCTGTCACCCTGTCACCCTGTCATCCTGTCACCCTGTCATCCTGTCACCCTTTCACCCTATCACCCTGTCATCCTGTCACCCTGTCATCCTGTCACCCTGTCACCCTGTCATCCTGTCATCCTGTCACCCTGTCACCCTGTCACCCTGTCATCCTGCCACCCTGTCATCCTGTCATCCTGTCACCCTGTCACCCTGTCATCCTGCCACCCTGTCATCCTGTCACCCTGTCACCCTGTCATCCTGCCACCCTGTCATCCTGTCACCCTGTCACCCTGTCACCCTGTCATCCTGCCACCCTGTCATCCTGTCACCCTGTCACCCTTTCACCCTATCACCCTGTCATCGTGTCACCCTGTCACCCTGTCACCCTCTCATCCTGTCACCCGGTCATCCTGTCATCTTGTCATCCTGTCACCCTGTCATCCTGTCACCCTGTCACCCTCTCATCCTGTCACCCTGTCATACTGTCACCCTGTCATCCTGTCATCCTGTCACCCTGTCACCCTGTCGCCCTGTCATCCTGTCATCCTCACCCTGTCCCATCCTGTTCTGAAGGCTGTGTTGTCGATGATGACCCGCTGACACTGGTCCTGGGTGTGGTTTGTTTCTGTCATCCTGTCATCCTGTCATCCTCACTCTGTCACACTGTCACCCTGTCATCCTCACCCTGTCACCCTGTCATCCTGTCATCGTCACAGTGTCCTATCTTGCTCTGAAGGCTGTGTTGTCGATGATGACCCGCTGACTTTGGTCCTGGGTGTGGTTTGTTTCTGTCATCCTGTCATCCTGTCATCCTATCATCCTCACCCTGTCATCCTCACCCTGTCATCCTCACCCTGTCATCCTCACCCTGTCATCCTCACCGTGTCCTATCTTGCTCTAAAGGCTGTGTTGTCGATGATGACCCGCTGACTTTGGTCCTGGGTGTGGTTTGTTTCAGGAGTGCCCCACAGGGATCGTGAACGAGGAGACCTTCAAGGAGATCTACGCCCAGTTCTTCCCCCAGGGAGGTAAGACAGCAGGCAGTTAGCCCCCTTACTTCTTCCTTCACTGACCTGTGGCTTACAGCATTGGCTGTGTTGTTGCCTCGTCCTCCCTCTCCCACCCTCCTCCCTCTCCCACTCTCTTCCCTGTCTCCAGTCCGCAGTTTCGACCTCTTAGGTCTTCTTCAGGCAAGACAAACAACATTCAGGACAACGGAAACGAAGAAGAAGTAAGAACGAGAATTCAACGGCCATCTTGCGCCCAATTTGAGAAAATAGGTGACAGCTCGTTCTTTGTTTTCATTGTCCTGAACGTTGTTTATCTTGCCTGAGGAACACTTAGGAGCTCAAAACGCGTCATGTTTTGACTTGTAATTTGTTTTTCTCTGTTAACTGGAAGATTTACTTTGAATTTCTTTTAAAACTTGTCTTAGTTTCCGCCTGCAGTTACTTCACTTTGAGACTAACCGTTAAAAAAATGTTTTCATGGTGTGCCTGTGACCTGTCTGCTTGTGAAGGGAGTGCAGAGCTTTTCCTCGGGCAGATAACTCTCTTGGGAAATAGAAAAAAAGTCCTTGATCAGTCTGCACTGTTGGCAAACCTTAGCCGCCATTTTGTCTATATTTGGAATCTCTTTTCTTCCTGGTTTGAAGAATCAGTGATGCTAGTTCTCTCTCTCCTCTCTCTCTCTCTCTCTCTCTCTCTCTGTCTCTGTCTCTGTCTCTTCTCTCTCTCTCTCTCTCTCTCTCTCTCTCTCTCTCTCTCTCATCTGTGGTTGTTAGTGAGCTTTACAAGCGTTTTGTGTTGTTTGTCTATACGCTTAACATTAACATCACTAGTCTGTTTGCGTCTTTTAGTCAGGAATTGTGTCTTTTGTTGACTTCCTGTTTCAGTATCAATTGCACGCTGTGTTCACTTCCTGTTTCATTGATGGGTTGTGTCCTGTGTTCACTTCCTGTTTCATTAATGGGTTGTATCCTGTGTTCACTTCCTATTTCATTAATGGCTTGTATCCTGTGTTCATATCCTGTTTCATTAATGGGTTGTATCCTGTGTTCACTTCCTGTTTCATTAATGGTTTGTATCCTGTGTTCACTTCCTGTTTCATTAATGGGTTGTATCCTGTGTTCACTTCCTGTTTCATTAATGGGTTGTATCATATGTTCACGTCCTGTTTCATTAATGGGTTGTGTCCTGCGTTCACTTCCTGTTTCATTAATGGGTTGTATCATATGTTCACTTCCTGTTTCATTAATGGGTTGTATCCTGTGTTCACTTCCTGTTTCATTAATGGGTTGTATCCTGTGTTCACTTCCTGTTTCATCAATGGGTTGTATCCTGTGTTCATATTCTGTTTCATTAATAGGTTGTATCCTGTGTTAACTTCCTATTTCATGAATGGGTTGTAACTTGTGTTCGTCTCTTGTTTCATCAATGAATGATGTCCTGTGTTCACGTCGTATTCAGCTGTGGGCGAGGTGGGGAGATTGTAGTGGCTGGTGCCTGCAGAGTGCAGCAAGTGTGTGACAGTTCAGGTAGTGCAGCCGTTTTCTCCCACATCCGTCCAACGATTCTTTTCATTTTGGCTAATGACATCATTCACTGTAAAAATGGCAGAAAACCATTCCAGCTCGTAGTACCACGGGCACACCTGTGTGCTGCAATACTACAAACTACACAACACGCAAAAAATGGCCAACAGCCAAACAAAGACAAAGTAAGTACTGAACAAAAAATATCTTATGGAGGCAGCCAAGAGAGAGAGAGAGAGAGAGAGAGAGAGAGAGAGAGAGAGAGAGAGAGAGAGAGAGAGAGAGAGAGAGAGAGAGAGCATTCAAGCACGATTAATTACTGGCATTACATAACATTCCTGCCATCAGGCAGACCTCCCGCCAGTCCTTACCCACTATGGCTACATCACGTGGCAGTCTCACACGATTGTCGGCCATTACATGAATCATTTCCGCCTGGTGCCCCCGCTGTCCTTACCCACAAGGCTAGCATCCGTGTCAGTCTCCACAGTTGTCCCGACCTACAATGATCATCGTGGGGCCCTGTTCTGTCATAGCACATGGAAGTAACTGCACCTGAAGACCCTTCAAGATGACCCAACCAGAACTGTGGGGCGTTACATATCTTATCATGATTTAACCTCGAGCTGGCGCGATCTACTACATCACAACACTCACCACCACACACACACACACACACACACACACACACACACACACACACACACACAAGAGAGAGAGAGAGAGAGAGAGAGAGGAGAGAGAGAGAGAGAGAGAGAGAGAGAGAGAGAGAGAGAACGCACGCATTACCGGCTAACACATGCATACATCCAATAACTCATTTGCAAGCGCTCACAAACGCACACACACACACACAAACACGCGCGCGCGGAGACAGACAGACAGACTGATAGAATGACAGACGGATGCGCGAGCATGTGAAAACAATCTCTCTCTCTCTCTCTCTCTCTCTCTCTCTCTCTCTCTCTCTCTCTCTCTCTCTCTCTCTCTCTCTCTGATGCTAGGACGACGTGAGAGGGCTGGGCGGGCAGGTAATGAGGCGATCAGTCATCAAAGATTAATTAATGCTGTGAGCAATGAGTGCCGCTGGCTCAGATTAACTCCCTTTCATCGACCGCCTTCACCGGTGAAGACCAGAAACTCGCTTCCTTCCCCATCATTGCCGCCAGCCGTTATTCGCAGGGGATAAGGAACAAAGTAGACCGCCGCTGATTTACCGTGAAAAGCTTCTCTCTCTCTCTCTCTCTCCTCTCTCTCTTCTCTCTCTCTCTCTCTCTCTCTCTCTCTCTCTCTCTCTCTTGAGGGCATGGTGTGATAGAGCTCTAAATTATCCATTTTACCCTCAATTAAAACGTTCGTGTTTTGTATTCATGTCTGTTTTCGAGTTCGTATTCTCTCTCTCTCTCTCTCTCTCTCTCTCTCTCTCTCTCTCTCTCTCTCTCTCTCTCTCTCTCTCTCTCTCTCCTCTTCTCATCAGACATCACCAACACTCCTAATGATGAAAATCACACAGTCATCTCTACCTCGAACTCAATGGACGTTCGAAAGGTACAAAAGACCTCAAGTTATTTGAAGTCGACATGAAACACCTCTTAGCAGTCTGTACACAGCAGAGCCGTATTTAGAACCACTGCTCATGGGGAAAGTAGCCTGAATGTCTTCAAACCATGGGAAAGTAGCCTCAATGTCTTCAAACCATGGGAAACTAGCCTCAATGTCTTCAAACCATGGGAAAGTAGCCTGAATGTCTTCAAACCATGTTTTCGCAAACATTTCGCAAAATTCGGCAGCTCAAGATCATGAACCAAACACTTTCCTGTTTCATGTTCACAACCTGGCATAACTGTGTGGACCTGACACCTGCCCATGTCAGTGGGAAGCAGTGTTTACATTGGCATATCTTTAGAAAGAGAGGGTGTTAGTTACCGCCAATGACATTGACAAACAAAGCACATGACAAGGCACGATGCAATTCAACCTCTTGGGTCTTCTTCAGGCGAAAAAATAAATCACATTTAACATTTAAGACAGTACAAACAAAGAACGAAAAATGACTCATCTGTTGTTGTCCATGTGGTGGGGAGAATAGCCGCTAGGCGGAAATGACAAGGAGGATTATGGGAGAGGAAAAGGAGGGGGGGTTGCATGGGGGGAGGGGGGGTTGTGTGATACGATAGGGTTGTGTGTCTAGTTTAGTGGGGTGGTGTGATATCTTTGTGACGGTTGTGGTAATGGTGGATTGATAATAATGGTAAGGGGGGGGGAGGGAAACTGGAAAAAAAATTATATATAGAAGGGGTAAATAAGTACATGAACAGAAGAAACTGTTTAAAAAAAAGAAGAAGAAGAACGTTTAGGTGAATAAAATAAATGATTTCGCTGGGTGATGAAAGAGGTGGTGTAGTTATGCATGGGTAGTTGTGAAAGGTGTGTGGGTAATGTTAATAAGGGAGGGAAGGGGATGGAAGATAAATGGGTGATAAGGTATGATTGGGGGGGAGGGGGTGAGAAAAAAAAGAAAGGAGGAGGGTAATGTGTTTGTGTGGGGGGGGGGAAGCGGGGCAAGAGAAGGAGAGTTCATATCTCTTCATCCACTATGGGGTGGGGGTGGTGGTGGTGGGGGGGGGAGGTTGGGAGGTTCATATAAATAGTGTTGTTTAAAAAAGTAAACAATGCTGTGGGATGATGTTCATTTTAACAGGTGAAATAATGTGTTGGCATCAATATGCTGCTGTTTGTTGAGAGAAGATAGCAGTGATCAATGAAAAACAGGGTATCATGTGTTGCACACACACACACACACACACACACACACACACACACACACACACACACACACACACACACACAACACACACACACACACACACACACACACACACACACACACACACACACACACACACACACACACGCACACAAAGGGGAGGGTGGGGGTGGGGGGACCACATGTAAACAATGTTCTGGGTGAGTTAAGATCATGTGATCATAATGAGACTAACTGTGGAAAGTTTTCACACACATATTCACACACACATACACTCATTCACAAAAAAGGGTAAAAAATTATTATCATCAATCAGTCACTGATGGGTGATGATCATATGAGATCAACGGTAGTGAGGAAGAGATTCTTCTCCGTTCCCTTAGGCAGGAATGGTGGAGGTACTGGCAAGGGCTTCTGTATGGTGAAGGCCCTCCAGTGGTCAATAAAGTTTTGCATTCATCAGTGTGTTGGCAGGCCAGGATTGTTCTTTTGGTGTTGTTGGGACTGTTCCACCGTCATTGGGGCTGCATGGATAAATTGAAGACCCGCCAGGGTGGAGTATTGCAGAGATGTGATGTCACAGCCTGGAGTGCCCGGTTCTCAGTATCACAATGATGGTCTTCTTCTTCGTTTACTTAGGTCGGAATCCTGGAGGTACTGACGGAGGCTGCTGTATGGTGAAGACCCTCCAGTGGTCATTATGGTTTTGCACTCATTGGTGAGTTGGCAGGCCAGGTTTCCACTTTGAGCCTAGCTGGGAATGCTCCGCTGTCTCTGGGGCTGCACTGCATTGATAGTTTGAAAGACTCACAGGTGTGGAGTATAGTGGACCTGTGATGTTGAGGTCAGGGGAGCCTTATCCTCAGTCCAACAATGTTCACTTGGTCTGATCTGGGCATCCGGTAGTATGCATCCCTCTTGTTGAAGTCTGGGTGCTGCTCAAGTCATCTTCCTATTTGTCTCCTTGGAAATATTTTAGATTTATTCCAAGGAGACTACCTTTTACAGTTGGGGCTGCTGTCCTCCTTCCTTTGTCAGTTGGTCAGCTTCTTCATTTCCATATAGTGCAGTATGAAGGTGTTCACTGGATGGGAGTATTTTCAGTGACTGATAAATGGTAATAATTTTAAATCAGTAGTACCACAGGGTGGTGACCATTGTTATACAAGTGGAAAAATGCAGTGGTGATGGTGCAATAGTGCAAGGTGGGGGGGGGATAGGAAAATATCAATGACCTGTGGGTGATGCTCACTGGCATGGGTGAGATCAATGGTACTGTAGGATGATAGTCACTGAGGTAAGTGGAATAATAAGGTGGCATTGGTATAATATTGCAGGTTGAGAAAGTGGGTGGAGGGGGGTTGGGGTAGATGACTGGTGGGTGATGGTCATGTTTCATTGGAGATACTGTAGGATGATGATAATTGTTGTATAAGTGGGATGATGTGGCATGGTGTAAAGTGCCGGTGGGGAAATGTGGCAGGTGTTTAAAGATGGGTGGATGATGATGACGGTAAAGGTGTAGGTATGGTCACAGTGGTGTAGGATGATGGTCATGTTTGTAAAAGGAGTAGGAGAGTGCATTAGTAAGTGTGATAATGCCAGTGGGGGAATAAAGGAGATGATCAGTGACTGATGGATGTTGATAGCTGTGATGAGATCTACAGTACTATAGGGGGTGGCAGTTGTTATAAGTGAAATAATGTCATGGCATTGATGTAGTAATGCCGGTTGGAAAAAAAAAAGGGATGATGAATAATGGATAATTGGCCATTGTCTTAAGTGGGATAAACAGTGCTATAGGATGTTGTTCATTGCCATAAGTGAAATAGCATGATAGCATTGGCATGATAATGCCAGTTGAGTTTAAAAAAAAAAAACCCACCAACAACAACAACAGCAACTTTGGGGGGGGGGGGGGGTGGCAATAATCAATGACTCGGTTGATGGTGAAGGTTGTATAGATGAAATAATCACCGTCTCACACACACACGAGCATGCATAATACATGCACGCACACACTGTACATAGGCAGGTACATTTGTACACAAGCACATCCACACACACTCATATGCAAACATACACACATATGTCAAAAAAAATGTTATACATAGGACATCTTATATCTTATGAGTGGTGGTAATAATATAATATGATGGTGGTCATATATGGGAATGTGTGTAAAAAATAAAAATAAAAAAAAAGACAGTCACTCCATTTTGAAAAATTGGTATATCTGTTTTCAATGGCAGTTTACAGGATGGTTATTTATGTTTTAATGATTCATAAGTTGTTGGATGATTGAAAATCAAACAGAAACAATAAATGAAAAATCAAAATTATGTAAAAAGTAACAAAACGTTACTAAACTATAAATAAGAGTTATATATACATGTATATTAAGTCCCCTGAGGAAGACCAAAGAGGTCGAAATATTGGGGAAAAAATTGTGTGTGTGTGTGTGTGTGTGTGTGTGTGTGTGTGTGTGTGTGTGTGTGTGTGTGTGTGTGTGTGTGTGTGTGTGTGTGTGTGTGTGTTTCCCATTGGTCCTACTAATTCATATTGTTTCCCACCTGGATTACTGTTTCACATTGTTCCCCACCTGTCCTACTGTTTCACATTGTCTGCCACCTGTCTGACTGTTTCACATTGTCTGCCACCTGTCCTACTGTTTCACATTGTCTGCCACCTGTCCTACTGTTTCACATTGTCTGCCACCTGTCCTACTGTTTCACATTGTTTCCCACCTGTCCTACTGTTTCACATTGTTTCCCACCTGTCCTAATGTTTCACATTGTCTGCCACCTGTCCTACTGTTTCATATTGTTTCCCACCTGTCCTACTGTTTCACATTGTTTCCCACCTGTCCTACTGTTTCACATTGTCTGCAACCTGTCCTACTGTTTCACATTATCTGCCACCTGTCCTACTGTTTCACATTGTTTCCCACCTGTCCTACTGTTTCACATTGTCTGCAACCTGTCCTACTGTTTCACATTCTCTGGCACCTGTCCTACTGTTTCACATTGTCTGCCACCTGTCCTACTGTTTCATATTGTTTCCCACCTGTCCTACTGTTTCACATTGTTTTCCACCTGTCCTACTGTTTCACATTGTTTCCCACTTGTCCTACTGTTTCACATTGTCTGCCACCTGTCCTACTGTTTCATAGCGATTCCCACCTGTCCTACTGTTTCATAGCGATTCCCACTTGTCCTACTATTTCATAGTGTTCCCCAGTTGTCCTACTGTTTCATAGTGTTTCCACTTGTCCTACTGTTTCACATTGTTCGCTACTTGTCCTACTGTTTCATAGTGTTTCCACATTGTCCTACTGTTTCACAGTGTTCCCCAGTTGTCCTACTGTTTCATAGTGTTCCCCACTTGTCCTACTGTTTCATAGTATTCCCCACCTGTCCTACTGTTTCATAGTGTTCCCCACCTGTCCTACTGTTTCATAGTGTTCCTCACTTGTCCTACTGTTTCATAATGTTTCCAGGTTGTCCTACTGTTTCACATTGTTTCCCACGTGTCCTACTGTTTCATAGTGTTCCCCACTTGTCCTACTGTTTCATAGTGTATCCCACCTGTCCTACTGTTTCATAGTGTTTACCTCCTGTCTTAGTGTTTTATAGTGTTTCCCACTTGTCCTACTTTTCACATTGTTTCCCACTTGTCCTGCTGTTTCACATTGTTTCCCACTTGTCCTACTGTTTCACATTGTTTCCCACTTGTCCTACTTTTCACATTGTTTCCCACCTGTCCTACTGTTTCCCATTGTTTCCCACTTGTCCTACTGTTTCCCATTGTTTCCCAGTTGTCCTGCTGTTTCCATTGTTTCCCAGTTGTCCTGCTGTTTCCCATTGTTTCCCAGTTGTCCTACTGTTTCCCATTGTTTCCCAGTTGTCCTGCTGTTTCCCATTGTTTCCCACTTGTCCTACTGTTTCACATTGTTTCCCACCTGTCCTACTGTTTCACATTGTTTCCCAGTTGTCCTACTGTTTCCATTGTTTCCCAGTTGTCCTATGTTTCCTTGTTTCCACTTGTCCTGCTGTTTCCCATTGTTTCCCACTTGTCTACTGTTTCACATTGTTTCCACCTGTCCTACTGTTTCCATTGTTTCCCAGTTGTCCTACTGTTTCCCATTGTTTCCAGTTGTCCTACTGTTTCCCATTGTTTCCCACCTGTCCTACTGTTTCCATTGTTTCCCACCTGTCCTACTGTTTCCCATTGTTTCCCACTTGTCCTACTGTTTCCCATTGTTTCCCAGTTGTCCTACTGTTTCCCATTGTTTCCCAGTTGTCCTACTGTTTCCCATTGTTCCCACTTGTCCTACTGTTTCCCATTGTTTCCCAGTTGTCCTACTGTTTCCCATTGTTTCCCAGTTGTCCTACTGTTTCCCATTGTTTCCCACTTGTCCTACTGTTTCCCATTGTTTCCCAGTTGTCCTACTGTTTCCCATTGTTTCCCAGTTGTCCTACTGTTTCCCATTGTTTCCCACTTGTCCTGCTGTTTCCCATTGTTTCCCACTTGTCCTACTTTTTCACATTGTTTCCCACTTGTCCTACTTTTTCACATTGTTTCCCAGTTATTTCTTTGTGTTTCCCATTTCACCCCTTTTTCTCAGTGTTTCACACTTTTCTTACAGTTTTTCACTGTTTGCCAATTGTCTCACTGTTTCCTATTTTTCCTTTTTTTCTTTTCTTTTCTTTTTTTTTTTTTTTGTTTTTTGTTGTTGTTTGTTTGTTTGTTTTGTTTGTTTTGTTTTGTTTTTGTTTTACAGTTTCCCAGTTGATCTACTATTTGGTGATGTTCCACACTGTTCCTACTGCTTATTACACTTTCCTACCGTTTCTATTGTATCTGTTTCCCTCAGTACAGTCTGTTTCCATTTCATCGAATACCTTTCTACCCTTTTTGTATTGTTTTGTTTTATTTTGAGTTTCTCATCATTATTATCATCAGTAAGATTATGATCCACGTCCTTAAGGATAGCTGTGGTGAACGGTCATCAGCAGTCTTCATAGCACAGGTCATGTTGAGGGTTGACGTGAACGGGATGACGGCCCTGGTATGGTCTTTCGCAGTCGGCCGGACTGTAAGCAGCATAAACTGAATGAAAAGTGCATTACAGCAGCAGAATAATCATCCTCATTCTTGGTTGTCTTTTTGTTGTTGTTGTTGTTTTTGTTGTTGTTGTTTTCTATTTGTTTGTTTGTTTTAATGATGTGCCTTCTTTTGCCATTGTGGTTAAATGCAGTAATCATTGAATGAGTGTGTGTGTGTGTGTGTGTGTGTGTGTGTGTGTGTGTGTGTGTGTGTGTGTGTGTGTGTGTGTGTGTGTGTGTCTGTATGTCTGTGTACGTGCGTGCATGCGTGCGTGCGAGCGTGCGTCCGTGTGCGGTGTGTGTGTGTGTGTGTGTGTGTGTGTGTGTGTGTGTGTGTGTGTGTGTGTGTGTGTGTGTGTGTGTGTGTTCTGCAGATGCCACGGCTTACGCACACTATGTCTTCAACACTTTCGATCACGACCACAACGGTTCGATCACCTTTGAGGTGAGGAGAGAGAGAGAGAGAGAGAGAGAGAGAGAGAGAGAGAGAGAGAGAAGAGAGAGAGAGAGAGAGAGAGAAGATGGGAAGATGGAGGAAAGTGATGAGTGGACAGATGTGGGGGCGAAGGCGGCTGGGAGAGAGGGGAGGATCATTTTTTCTTTTCTTTTCGGGGGGGGGGGGGGAGGGTTTTCTTTTTTTTTTTCATTTTTCTATTTCTTTTTCGCTGGCAGTGACACTTGCCACTTAATATTCTGCCTGAAGAACTCTCTCCTGCAGTAGGAAAAAAGAAAACACATTGGCATTCTGGAATCGATTGCTTCGTGCATAACTAATCTAAAATTGCTAGGTGCACACATTTCTTTTTGCATGAACAAGTAATGAACCAGAGAGAGAGAGAGAGAGAGAGAGAGAGAGAGAGAGAGCAGGAGGGAGTGAGGAGGGGGGGGGTGCAGGGGAGGGATGATGATGAAGGAGACAGAGTGGCATGATTGTCATTACGACGCACTGCAGTCAGATCGTTCCGATGTCAGACATCTTGCCCCACAGCAGTCTGACACAGGTCTGGTCACTGTCCATCTGCCCACAAACCATTCCACAGCAATCTGACACAATGCTGGTCACTGTCCATCTGCCCACAAACCATTCCACAGCAGACTGACACAGCTCTGGTCACTGTCCATCTGCCCACAAACCATTCCACAGCAGTCTGACACAGCTCTGGTCACTGTCCATCTGCCCACAAACCATTCCACAGCAGTCTGACACAGCTCTGGTCACTGTCCATCTGTCCACAAACCATTCCACAGCAGTCTGACACAGCTCTGGTCACTGTCCATCTGCCCACAAACCATTCCACAGCAGACTGACACAGCTCTGGTCACTGTCCATCTGCCCACAAACCATTCCACAGCAGACTGACACAGCTCTGGTCACTGTCCATCTGCCCACAAACCATTCCACAGCAGACTGACACAGCTGTGGTCACTCCATCTGCCCACAAACCATTCCACACCAATCTGACTGGTCACTGTGCATCTGCCCACAAACCATTCCACAGCAGTCTGACACAGCTCTGGTCACTGTCCATCTACCCACAAACCATTCCACAGCAGTCTGACACAGCTCTGGTCACTGTGCATCTGCCCACAAACCATTCCACAGCAGTCTGACACAGCTCTGGTCACTGTCCATCTGCCCACAAACCATTCCACAGCAGTCTGACACAGCTCTGGTCACTGTCCATCTGCCCACAAACCATTCCACAGCAGTCTGACACAGCTGTGGTCACTCCATCTGCCCACAAACCATTCCACACCAATCTGACTGGTCACTGTGCATCTGCCCACAAACCATTCCACAGCAGTCTGACACAGCTCTGGTCACTGTGCATCTGCCCACAAACCATTCCACAGCAGTCTGACACAGTTCTGGTCACTGTCCATCTGCCCACAAACCATTCCACAGCAGTCTGACACAGCTCTGGTCACTGTCCATCTGCCCACAAACCATTCCACAGCAGTCTGACACAGCTCTGGTCACTGTCCATCTGCCAAAAACCATTCCACAGCAGTCTGACACAGCTCTGGTAACTGTCCATCTGCCCACAAACCATTCCACAGCAGACTGACACAGCTGTGGTCACTGTCCATCTGTCCACAAAGAACCATTCATTTTTCATTTCATGGGAGCCACAGGCTATCATCTGCAGAAGACCTATCTGTGCTGATAACCTGGAGGCCTCCTTCCATCAGGCCAGCCACGGATGAGGCATTCTCACTGTGTTCCTGACTGCCTCACTGTGACTCTGACTGCCTCACTGTGGCCCTGACTGCCTCACCGTGGCCCTGACTGTCTCACTGTGTTCCTGACTGCCTCACTGTGGCTCTGACTGCCTCACCGTGGCCCTGACTACCTCCCCGTGGCCCTGACTGCCTCACTGTGTTCCTGACTGCCTCACTGTGGCCCTGACTGCCACACTGTGGCCCTGACTGCCTCACTGTGACCCTGACTGCCTCACTGTGTTTCTGACTGTCTCACTGTGGCCCTGACTGTCTCACTGTGGCCCTGACTGCCTCACTGTGGCCCTGACTGCCTCACTGTGGCCCTGACCTCCTTACTGTGTTACTGACTGCCTCACTGTGTTCCTGACTGCCTCACTGTATTCCTGACTGCCACACTGTGTTCCTGACTGCCTCACTGTGGCCCTGACTGTCTCACTGTGGCCCTGACTGCCTCACTGTGTTCCTGACTGCCTCACTGTGGCCCTGACTGCCTCACTGTGGCCCTGGCTGCCTCACTGTGGCCCTGACTGCCTCACTGTGGCCCTGGCTGCCACATTGCGTTCCTGACTGCCACACTGTGGCCCTGACTGTCTCACTGTGTTCCTGACTGCCTCACTGTGGCCCTGACTGCCTCACTGTGTTCCTGACTGCCTCACTGTGGCCCTGACTGCCTTACTGTGGCCCTGCCTGCCTCACTGTGGCCCTTACTGCCTCACCGTGTTCCTGACTGCCTCACTGTGGCCCTGACTGCCTCATTGTGACCCTGACTGCCTCACTGTGGCCCTGGCTGTCTGCTTGGTTTGACCTGCGGGACGGGTGTAGATGTGCAGGCTGAGACAGGAGTGGCAGTGTATGGTTCAAAGGTCACATCTGTGACTGACGTCTGGCATGTTGGAGCCAGTTCAAAGGTCACATCTGTGACTGACATCTGGCATGTTGGAGCCAGTTCAAAGGTCACATCTGTGACTGACGTTTGGCATGTTGGAGCCAGTTCAAAGGTCACATCTGTGACTGACGTCTGGCATGTTGGAGCCAGTTCAAAGGTCACATCTGTGACTGACGTTTGGCATGTTGGAGCCAGTTCAAAGGTCACATCTGTGGCTGACGTTTGGCATGTTGGAGCCAGTTCAAAGGTCACATCTGTGACTGACGTCTGGCATGTTGGAGCCAGTTCAAAGGTCACATCTGTGACTGACGTTTGGCATGTTGGAGCCAGTTCAAAGGTCACATCTGTGACTGACGTCTGGCATGTTGGAACCAGTTCAAAGGTCACATCTGTGACTGACGTCTGGCATGTTGGAGTCGCTGCGATTTGTTCAGCATGACCCTCGGATTGCTGGTCGTCCTCCGTTGGCCCGTAGACAGTGGGGATTGTGTCTGTAGACAGTCGGCATTGTGTCTGTAGACAGTCGGCATTGTGTCTGTAGACAGTCGGCATTGTGTTTGTATGGTGTGTGAGACAGTGGGCATCGTGTTTGTACTCTGGTGTCTGTATGGTGTGTGGGACAGCAGACATTGTGTGTATGGTGTGTGGGACAGTAGGCATTGTGTGTATGGTGTATGGGACAGTAGGCATTGTGTCTGCATGGTGTGTGGGACAGGAGACATTGTGTATGGTGTGTGGGACAGTAGACATTGTGCCTGCATGGTGTGTGGGACAGTAGACATTGTGTCTGCATGGTGTGTGGGACAGTGGACATTGTGTCTGCATGGTGTGTGGGACAGTAGGCATTGTGTCAGCATGGTGTGTGGGACAGTAGACATTGTGTCTGTATGGTGTGTGGGACAGTGGACATTGTGTCTGCATGGTGTGTGGGACAGTAGACACTGTGTATGGTGTGTGTGACAGTAGACATTGTGTCTGTATGGTGTGTGGGACAGTAGACATTGTGTCTGCATGGTGTGTGGGACAGTAGGCATTGTGTCTGCATGGTGTGTGGGACAGTAGACATTGTGTCTGCATGGTGTGTGGGACAGTAGGCATTGTGTCTGCATGGTGTGTGTGTGACAGTAGACATTGTGTCTATATGGTGTGTGTGACAGTAGACATTGTGTCTGTATGGTGTGTGTGACAGTAGACATTGTGTCTATATAGTGTGTGTGACAGTAGACATTGTGTCTGTATGGTGTGTGTGACAGTGGACATTGTGTCTATATGGTGTGTGGGACAGTAGGCATTGTGTCTATATGGTGTGTGTGACAGTAGACATTGTGTCTGTATGGTGTGTGGGACAGTGGGCATTGTGTCTATATGGTGTGTGTGACAGTAGACATTGTGTCTATATGGTGTGTGGGACAGTAGACATTGTGTCTATATGGTTTGTGGGACAGTAGGCACTGTGTCTGTATGGTGTGTGGGACAGTAGACATTGTGTCTATATGGTGTGTGGGACAGTGAGCATTGTGTCTGCATAGTGTGTGGGACAGTAGACATTTTGTGTGGTGTGGGACAGGAAACATTGTGTGTGGTGTGGGAAGTAGGCATTGTGCGAGGTGTGGGTTGCTTGGTGCTGCATTCTGTGTCCGTCCCATGTGTTCCGTCTGTGGCTCTGTTGTCTTCACAAAGTCACCGCTCTGAAGGGTTCCACAGGCCTGTTTTCTGTCAGGGTCTGATGGATGGATGGGGGGGGGGGGGGGTGCAGTGTGACTCGGGTATCTGTTGTTGGCGGCTTGTTTTCGTCCCTGACAGGTCCCCTGGAGGTGGTTTTCATCCCTGACAGGGCCCCTGGAGAAAGGCTGGGCTATAAACTGTACTGGAGTGTTAAAGGAAGAGAAGAGTCGGTCCCACAGGGCAGGCAGAGAGTATCATGAATAATGGACAAAGAATACACCGACTCGTGCCTCAGGAGACCTTATCACGCAATGCCACGGACCCCCCCCCCCCCTACCACCACCACTGCCACCACTACCACCACCACTACCACCACCACTACCACCACGACTTACTGCAGTGTGTGTAGGCAAATATCGATCACCTGCCCAAGTGGTTATGGCGAACGGTATCAGTAGCATCGATTACCTCTCTCGTTTCTTTTTCTTTTTTTCTTTCCTGGCAGAGGATGTCAGGTGTATCGATCGCTTTCTTTGAACAGTGACACCCGAGGTGGCGCTAGTGGCCGGGAGAGCTATGGGAAGTGAGGGGAGACGGGAGAGCTGTGGGAAGTGAGGTGAGACGGGAGAGCTATGGGAAGTGAGGTGAGACGGGAGAGCTATGGGAAGTGAGGTGAGACGGGAGAACTATGGGAAGTGAGTTGAGACGGTAGAACTATGGGAAGTGAGGTGAGACGGTAGAGCTATGGGAAGTGAGGGGAGACGGGAGTAGCTATGGGAAGTGAGGGGAGAGGGAGAGCTATGGGAAGTGAGGTGAGACGGGAGAGGTATGGGAAGTGAGGTGAGACGGGAGAGGTATGGGAAGTGAGGGGAGACGGGAGAGGTATGGGAAGTGAGGTGAGACGGGAGAGGTATGGGAAGTGAGGTAAGAACGGGAGAGGTATGGAAAGGGAGTGTGAGATGGGAGGCAGGTAGTGTAACCTGTCTACACATGAGATGCGGATGGTGAGGGGGGGGGGGGGGGGACACGGTGTTGCTCACTTTGCAGGAGGCAGAAAGTGTAGCCTGTCTGCTCATGGGATCGGGGGGGAGGGGGGGCCGGGGGGGGCGGGGGTGCGAGGGGAGGGGGGGGGGACATGTGTTGCTCACTGTGGGGAGGCAGGAAGTGTACTGTCTACTCATGGGATCGGTAGGGGGGGAGTGTGTGTGGGGGCAGGGTGAGCAGTGTGTATTTGACACACGTAGGTGGGAGGCCAGTGAGATGTAGTATGTTTACACATCGAGTGGGGGAGGGAAGGAGGGGGCACGGTGTTGCTCACTTGGTGGGGGACAGAAAGTGTAGGGGGGGGACGGTGTTGCTCACTTGGTGGGGGACAGAAAGTTAGGGGGGACGGTGTTGCTCACTTGGTGGGGGACAGAAAGTGTAGAGGGGATGGTGTTGCTCACTTGTGGTGGGAGGTAGAAGTGTAGGGGGGACGGTGTTGCTCACTTGGTGGGAGGCAAGAAGTGTAGGGGGACGGTGTTTGCTCACTTGGTGGGGGACAGAAAGTGTAGGGGGATGGTGTTGCTCACTTGGTGGGGGACAGAAGTGTAGGGGGACGGTGTGTCCACTTGGTGGGGGACAGAAAATGTAGGGGGACGGTGTTGCTCACTTGGTGGGGGACAGAAAGTGTAGGGGGACGGTGTGTTGCTCACTTGGTGGGGACAGAAAGTGTAGGGGGGATGGTGTTGCTCACTTGGTGGGGGACAGAAAGTGTAAGGGGGACGGTGTTGCTCACTTGGTGGGGGACAGAAAGTGTAGGGGACGGTGCTTTGCTCACTTGGTGGGGGCAGGAAGTGTAGGGGGACGGTGTTGCTCACTTGGTGGGGGACAGAAAGTGTAGGGGAGGATGGTGTTGCTCACTTGGTGGGGGACAGAAAGTGTAGGGGGGACGGTGTTGCTCACTTAGGTGGGGGACAGAAAGTGTAGGGGGACGGTGTTGCTCACTTGGTGGGGGACAGAAAGTGTAGGGGAGACGGTGTTGCTCACTTGGTGGGAGGCAGAAAGTGTAGGGGGATCGGTGTTGCTCACTTGGTGGGGGACAGAAAGTGTAGGGGGGACGGTGCTTGCTCACTTGGTGGGGGACAGAAAGTGTAGGGGGACGGTGTTGCACACTTGGTGGGGGACAGAAAGTATAGGGGGACACGGTGCTGCTCACTTGGTGGGAGGACAGAAAGTGTAAGGGGAGTGCCATGGTGGGAGGCAGAAGTGTAGGGGACGGTGTTGCTCACTTGGTGGGGGCAGAGAGAGTGTAGGGGGACGGTGTTGCTCACTTGGTGGGGACAGAAGTGTAGGGGACGGTGTTGCTCACTTGGTGGGGGACAGAAAGTGTAGGGGGGACGGTGTTGCTCACTTGGTGGGGGACAGAAAGTGTAAGGGGGACGGTGTTGCTCACTTGGTGGGGGACAGAAAGTGTAGGGGGACGGTGTTGCACACTTGGTGGGGGACAGAAAGTATAGGGGGGGACGGTGCTGCTCACTTGGTGGGAGGCAGAAAGTGTAAGGGGGACGGTGTTGCTCACTTGGTGGGAGGCAGGAAGTGTAGGGGGGACGGTGTTGCACACTTGGTGGGAGGCAGGAAGTGTAGAGGGAACGGTGTTGCTCACTTAGTGGGGGACAGAAAGTGTAAGGGGGACGGTGTTGCTCACTTGGTGGGGGACAAAGTGTAGGGCGGACGGTGTTGCTCACTTGGTGGGGGACAAAGTGTAGGGCAGACGGTGTTGCTCACTTGGTGGGGGACAGAAAGTGTAGGGGGGACGGTGTTGCTCACTTGGTGGGGGACAGAAAGTGTAGGGGGGATGGTGTTGCTCACTTGGTGGGGGACAGAAAGTGTAAGGGGGACGGTGTTGCTCACTTGGTGGGGGACAGAAAGTGTAGGGGGCGGGACGGTGTTGCTCACTTGGTGGGAGGCAGGAAGTGTAGGGGGGACGGTGTTGCACACTTGATGGGAGGCAGGAAGTGTAGGGGGGACGGTGTTGCTCACTTGGTGGGAGGCGGAAGTGTAGGGGGGATGGTGTTGCTCACTTGGTGGGGGCAGGAAGTGTAGGGGGGATGGTGTTGCACACTTGGTGGGAGGCAGGAAGTGTAGGGGGGACGGTGTTGCTCACTTGGTGGGGGACAGAAAGTGTAAGGGGCGGGACGGTGTTGCACACTTGGTGGGAGGCAGGAAGTGTAAGGGGCGGGACGGTGTTGCACACTTGGTGGGAGGCAGGAAGTGTAGGGGGGACGGTGTTGCTTACTTGGTGGGGGACAGAAAGTATAGGGGGGACGTGTTGCACACTTGGTGGGAGGCAGAAGTGTAGGGGGGACGGTGTTGCACACGTGGTGGGAGGCAGGAAGTGTACCCTGTCTACACATCGGAGATGGGGGAGGGGGTGGGAGACATGATGATACGCACATAGTGGGACTTTTCAAGTCCATCATTCTTGTTATAATTTTTTATCGTCTTATTGAATGTGTTTGTTATCAGTATCTGGAATAGTTAGGCTATTGCCCGCTGCAACCAGAGGCCGCGATGATGGAAAGCCTGACTGCAGGAAAACCAAACCAAACAATCGATCAGAGGAACGATTGTATTGTCCACACAACGTCTGCCCGGACCGTTGGCTACCGCTGAGGTGATTGACAGGCCATGTCGTCCTGTTGCAGCCTGTCAATCTTCCTGCCTTGCTGATTGATTGACAGCCTGTCTCCGCATTGTGCACGGTGTCGGTATCTCATCTATCATCCGCCGCCACTTTGATCACCGCTGGCGTCTCTGGTATTGATCTGAGTCAGTGGTGAGACAGCGGAGAGGGAAGGAGAGGAGATAAGGAGGATTAGGTAGGGGTGACTGGCGAGCGAGAAAGACTGGCGCGTGCAGAGCATGTTGATGTCCAGTAAACAAGGTGCTCTCCTATAGCGGATCGTGGAACCTGGGGCTGTATGACTGATCAGTCAGCACTCCATCCTCCCTGAACCTGGGGCTGTAGGACTGATCAGTCAGCACTCTGTCCTCCCTGCTGATCGACATGGAACCTGAGGGGGGTGGGGGTAAGGGAGAACGGAAGGGGTGACGCGGCCGTGGTTGGGGTGGGAGTGGAGTTGTAAGTCTTTTCAATGAGCACTCCATCCACCGCTCACTGTCGGAGAACCCAGGGGTATGTATGACTGCTTAATGACCACTCTGTCCTCTCTCTTGATCCTGAAAGAACCTGGAGGGTGCAGGTGGAGGGGGAGATTACAGAAGGATTGCAGGACTGGTCACTGAGCTTTCTGTCCTCCAGCTGGTCAAGGGTGGCCTCCAAGCACTGGCCACCAGATCACAGGGTTTGTTGAGGCAAGACTGGATCCACACAGTGTGATATGGACTCCAAGAGGAAGACTGGATCCACACTGTGATATGGACTCCAAGAAGAAGACTGGATCCACACAGTGTGATATGCACCCCAAGAGGAAGACAGGAACCACACAGTGTGAGATGGACTCCAAGAGGAAGTCTGGATCCACACTGTGATATGGACTCCAAGAAGAAGACTGGATCCACACAGTGTGATATGGACTCCAAGAGGAAGACTGGATCCACACAGTGTGATGTGGACTCCAAGAGGAAGACTTGATCCACACAGTGTGATATGGACTCCAAGAGGAAGACAGAAACCACACAGTGTGATATGGACTCCGAGAGGAAGACAGGAACCATACAGTGTGATATGGACTCCAAGTGGAAGACTGGATCCACACAATGTAATATGGACCAAGAGGAAGACTGGATCCACACAATGTGAGGTGGACTCCAAGAGGAAGACAGGAACCACACAGTGTGTTATGGACTCCAAGAGGAAGACTGGATCCACACAGTGTGAAATGGACTCCAAGAGGAAGACAAGAACCACACAGTGTGAGATGGACTCCAAGAGGAAGTCTGGATCCACACAGTGTGAGATGGACTCCAAGAGGAAGATTGGATCCACACAGTGTGTTATGGACTCCAAGAGGAAGACTGGATCCACACAGTGTGAGATGGACTCCAAGAGGAAGACTTGATCCACACAGTGTGAGATGGACTCCAAGAGAAAGACAGGAACCACACAGTGTGATATGGACTCCAAGAGGAAGACTTGATCCACACAGTGTGAGATGGACTCCAAGAGGAAGACTTGATCCACACAGTGTGAGACTCCAAGAGGAAGTGTGCCATAGGTTTTAAGGGGAAGACATGAAGTACACAGTGTGTTATGGGCAATGATAAAACAGGAAGTACACAGTATTGTATTGGCTGCAATGGAAACACTGGAATGGAGAGCAATCCTGGACCAAACACCTATTTTCATGAAAAGTTGAAGTCATTGAAACAAAACAGATCAAAAACCAAACCTGAACAGGAACCAATGTATGATCTTCCCCCTGTCTACAACCTACTTCTAAGTGATCCTCCCTCACCTGCCAACACCTGAACAGGATCAAAGGTGATCACCTTCCCCCTGTCTACAACCTACTGCTGAGTGATCCTCCCCTCACCTGCCAACACCTGAACAGGATCAAAGGTGATCACCTTCTCCCTGTCTACAACCTACTGCTGAGTGATCCTCCCCTCACCAGCCAACATCTGAACAGGATCAAAGGTGATCACCTTCTCCCTGTCTACAACCTACTGCTGAGTGATGCTGCCACTAGACGTCAGCCAGCCCACTTCTCTTCACTGTGCTGATGACAGCCATCAGAAATGACCAAGTTCTTACTTGCAAGTGCACACTCTGAGGATCCTGAGCCAATAATTCTAAATCTAATAAGTGAGGGCCCTGATGCCTTGAATTTCCAGGAGAAAACTGGAGGCAGCGGGTGTCAATGTATCACTTTGAATAACAGACTGGTGTCCAAGCCAAAGGCATAGACAACAGAGTCCTTTGCCGGTGATGTCCAAGCCAAAGGGCACAGACGTCAGAGTCTTTTGCCAGTGACTGATCTGTCAGTCAACTGTTCCTCCCAACTGGAAGTGGGCGTACTGTCAGGTGTTTCATTTATGTTAAAGACCACCAGGTTGGCTAGTTGATCAGATGGGAAGAAACTCTGAAGAGTACTGAACATCAATGGTCTCTGGAGAAGAGGCCGCCCTCATGCAGGTGTTTTAGCACTGAACACCTCACTGTGAGAGGTTTGGGCCACACCAGTTGTTTAGCACTGAACTCACTGTGAGAGGTTTAGGTCACACCAAGTGTTTAGCACTGAACTCACTGTGAGAGGTTTGGGTCACACCAAGTGTTTAGCACTGACCACCTCACTGTGAGAGGTTTGGGTCACACCAAGTGTTTAGCACTGAACTCACTGTGAGAGGTTTGGGTCACACCAAGTGTTTAGCACTGAACTCACTGTGAGAGGTTTTGGCTACACCAAGTGTTTAGCACTGAACTCACTGTGAGAGGTTTTGGCCACACCAAATGTTTAGCACTGAACTCCTTGTGAGAGGTTTGGGCCACACCAAGTGTTTAGCACTGAACGCCTCACTGTGAGAGGTTTGGGCCACACCAAGTGTTTAGCACTGAACTCCTCACTGTGAGAGGTTTGAGTCACACCAAGTGTTTAGCACTGATCACCTCACTGTGAGAGGTTTGGGTCACACCAAGTGTTTAGCACTGACCACCTCACTGTGAGAGTTTGGGTTACACCAAGTGTTTAGCACTGAACACCTCACTGTCAGAGTTTTGGACCACACCAAGTGTTTAGCACTCTGGTAGCACCAATCGCCAGTGCCATCTCTTTCAGCACTGAGTAGTGCCCCCACTCGTGCCCAATCGCCAGTGCCATCTCTTTCAGCACTGAGTAGTGCCCCCACTCGTGCCCTCCTTGGCTGAACGCTGCTTTGCATGAACTCAGGACGGTTCCACTGTTTGATTGCCCGATACAGGCGACACCCAAGGTCATTTAACTTCCCACAGTTTACCAGGTGTGTGTTGCAGGGCAGGAGATTCTCCTTAATCCGTGCAGAGAAGCACTTTCAATCAGCAAAACATCAGCTTCCGCCTGAACTCAGGGAGATCCTCGGCTTTGCGTTTATGGAGAAGGGATTCACTGTAATTCAATGAGTGGTAATCAAAGAAAGCTTGAGTTAAGGATTGTTTGATTGTGTCAGTAGTGCCAAAATAAAGAAGTCCCTGAGGAAGGCCCAGAGCTGAAACGTCAGAAAGAATTTGCTTGTTTGCTTTTCATTGTCTGGCTGTGTATGTGTGTGTGTGTGTGTGTGTGTGTGTGTGTGTGTGTGTGTGTGTGTGTGTGTGTGTGTGTGTATGCTATTGTTGTAAATGTAGTTTTTGTTCCTGCTCCTCCTGGTCTTTTCACTGACATTGGCTGTGCTGTGTTCTGTATTTCTGACCGCTGCAGGAGTTCGTGATGGGGTTGTCAGTGCTGTCGCGAGGCAGCCTGCAGGAGCGGCTGCAGTGGGCCTTCTCCCTGTACGACATCAATGGCGACGGCATCATCACCAAGGACGAGATGCTGGACATCGTCACCGCCATCTACGAGATGATGGGCCGCTACACCGAGCCCACCATCGACGACAACACCGCCAAAGACCACGTCGACAGGGTTTTCCAGGTCCGTCCGTCTCTCAGTCTGCATGGCTGCATGTCTGTCTGTCCGTCTGTCTGTGTGCATGTCTGTCTGTGTACCTGTCTGTCTGTCTTTGTGGTGTCTGTCTCCTTACGTGGATGTCTGTCTCTCTGTCTGTCTGTCTATGTGAATATCTGTCTGTCTGTGTAAATGTCTGTGAGGATGTCTTTCTGTCTGTCTGTGTGTCTGCGTGGATGTCTGTGTAGATGTATGTATGTCTGTGAGGATGTCTTTCTGTCTATCTGTGTGGATGTCTGTCTGTCTGTGTGTGTGCCTGTGTGGATGTCTGTCTGTCTGTCTGTGTGGACGTCTGTCTGTCTGTCTGTCTGTCTGTCTGTGTGAATGTCTGTGTGGATGTCTATCTGTGTGGATGTCTGTCTGTGTGGATGTCTGTCTGTCTGTGTGGATGTCTGTCTGTCTGTGTGGATGTCCGTGTGTAGATGTCTGTGTGTGTGGATGTCTGTCTGTCTGTGTGAATGTCTGTGTAGATGTCTGTCTGTGTGTGTGGATGTCTGTCTGTCTGTGTGGATGTCTGTCTGTCTGTGTGGATGTCTGTCTGTGTGGATGTCTGTCTGTGTCCATGTCTCAGTCCACCATAGACGATCTTACCGCCAAGGACCAATGAAGAGTCTTGCAGGTCCCTCTGTCTGTCTGTTTTTCAGACAGTTTGTTGTAAGCCTTTGTCCTTCTGTCTGTCTGTTTTTCAGACAGCTTGTTGTAAGTCTTTGTCCTTCTGTCTGTCTGTTTTTCAGACAGCTTGTTGTAAGTCTTTGTCCTTCTGTCTGTCTGTTTTTCAGACAGCTTGTTGTAAGTCTTTGTCCTTCTGTCTGTCTGTTTTTCAGACAGCTTGTTGTAAGTCTTTGTCCTTCTGTCTGTCTGTTTTTCAGACAGCTTGTTGTAAGTCTTTGTCCTTCTGTCTGTCTGTTTTTCAGACAGCTTGTTGTAAGTCTTTGATGAATTGTTTCCTGACCAGATTACATGAGTGGGCCGTGGCAAGGCAGGGGACGCTCACAACACTCTATTACCACGTCAGATGACACAAAATCCTTCCCTCCATCGTCATCATGCACCGTTACTGAGTCAATTGACACAAAGCTCCCACCAGCACCAATACTACCACAGTATTACCAGTCCATTCTAACCCTCCCTTACCACAAACACTATTCAAACATTCACATTTCCGATCACTCAAAGTCCTCATTCCTCCGGTACCCCCAATGCCTTATTACTTCAGGTCACAGAAAGTCCCCACAGCAACCTTTACCACAACAATGTTATCAGGTTACGTCACACAAAGCCTTCCCCACCACATGACCATAATTATCAGGTCACACTAAGCCCTCCTCCAATCACTTCATCACCAACCCATCCCCACATTAAAGCACACAAAGACCACCTGCCCCCCCCCCCCCCCCGCCACTCCTCACTCCCCCTGTCCTCTGCTACTCCATGTACTCACTTTCCCCTGAGCTGTGCTGGATGTGTCTGACCATAGGTCATTACTTGCACGTGATGGATGTGTCCGACTATAGGTCATGCCCTGCACATGATGGATGTGTCTGACTATAGGTCATGACCTGCACGTGATGGATGTGTCTGACCATAGGTCATGACCTGCACGTGATGGATGTGTCTGTCTATAGGTCATCACATGCATGTGATGGATGTGTCTGACCATGGTCATTACCTGCACGTGATGGATGTGTCTGACCATAGGTTATGACCTGCACGTGATGGATGTGTCTGACCATAGGTCATGACCTGTGTATGATGGATGTGTCTGACTATAGGTCATGACCTGCACGTGATGGATGTGTCTGACTATAGGTCATGACCTGTGTATGATGGATGTGTCTGACCATAGGTCATGACATGCACGTGATGGATGTGTCTGACTATAGGTCATAACCTGTGCATGATTGATATGTCTGACTCTGGGTTATGACCTGCACGTGATGTATGTGTCTCATGATATATCATGACCTGTTCGCTATGGGTGTTGTCTGCAGAAAATGGACCTGAACCGAGATGGGGTCATCAGCGTGGAGGAGTTCATGGACACCTGCAGAAGGGTATGTGTGTGACGTGGATCACATGATGTCCCTCATCCCCACACCTTCACCTTCCACCTGATACCATCCCACCTGATATCACTTTTTCACGACCATCATCTTCCACACTCACACCTGACATCATGTGACACCCATAGACCAACTTCTATAATAACACCTGAAACCACATACTCCCTGACCTTCACCATAATATCAAACATAACTCCCCTGACCTTTATATTCCACAAAAAGCATTTGAAATACATCCTTCTGTGACGTTTACCTTTTACAACCACACCTGACACCACTTCTGCCCTGACCTTCACCTTCCACAATCATACCTGACATCACTTCTGCCCTAACCTTCACCTTCCACAATCACACCTGACACCACTTCTGCCCTGACCTTCACCTTCCACAATCACACCTGACACCACTTCTGCCCTGACTTTCACCTTCCACAATCACACCTGACACCACTTCTGCCCTGACCTTCACCTTCCACAATCATATCTGACACCACTTCTGCCCTGACCTTCACCTTCCACAATCACACCTGACACCACTTCTGCCCTGACCTTCACCTTCCACAATCACACCTGACACCACTTCTGCCCTGACCTTCACCTTCCACAATCACACCTGACACCACTTCTGCCCTGAACTTCACCTTCCACAATCATACCTGACACCACTTCTGCCCTGATCTTCACCTCTCACAATCACACCTGACACCATTTCTCCCCTGATCTTCACCTTCCACCATCATACCTGACACCACTTCTTACCTGACCTTCACCTTCCACAATCATACCTGACACTACTTCTGCCCTGACCTTCACCTTCCACAATCACACCTGACACCACTTCTGCCCTGACCTTCACCTTCCACAATCATACCTGACACCATGTCTCCCCTGACCTTCACCTTCCACGATCACACCTGACACCACTTCTGCCCTGACCTTCACCTTCCACAATCACACCTGACACCACTTCTGCCCTGACCTTCACCTTCCACAATCACACCTGACACCACTTCTGCCCTGACCTTCACCTTTTACACTCACACCTGACACCACTCTCCATGACCTTAACTTTCACAGCCATACCTGACATCACCTTTTCCATAACCTTCACCTTTTACAATCACAGCCAACGTTACTTCCCCCATGACCTTCACCTTTCACAATCACACCTGACATCAGTCCTTCCATGACCTTCATCTTTGACAAGTACACCTCACATCATTTGTCACATGAAATAACATGTCATTGATGACAAGTACACCTCACATCATTTGTCACATGAAATAACATGTCATTGATGACAAGTACACCTCACATCATTTGTCACATGAAATAACGTCATTGATGACAAGTACACCTCACATCATTTGTCACATGAAATAACATGTCATTGATGACAAGTACACCTCACATCATTTGTCACATGAAATAACGTGTCATTGATGACAAGTACACCTCACATCATTTGTCACATGAAATAACATGTCATTGATGACAAGTACACCTCACATCATTTGTCACATGAAATAACGTGTCATTGATGACAAGTACACCTCACATCATTTGTCACATGAAATAACATGTCATTGATGACAAGTACACCTCACATCATTTGTCACATGAAATAACATGTCATTGATGACAAGTACACCTCACATCATTTGTCACATGAAATAACGTCATTGATGACAAGTACACCTCACATCATTTGTCACATGAAATAACGTCATTGATGGCAAGTACACCTCACATCATTTGTCACATGAAATAACATGTCATTGATTTACATGACGTTCTTTTCTACGTTCATGATGACATTTCTCCTGAACACGTATAATTGCTGTGTAATGCTCTGTTCTGTGTTCATGATGACATTTCTCCTGAAGACGTGTAATTGCTGCGTAATGCTCTGTTCTATGTTCATGATGACATTTCTCCTGAAGACGTATAATTGCTCTGTAATGCTCTGTTCTATGTTCAGAATAACACCGTCTGTAAAGATGAGGTGTTCTCCAACACTGTTCTGATCTATATTCAGCATGAAATCATCTTCAAGACATGGGGCTTTTTACCGTGTTGTGTTGTGTGTGGACGACATCATCTGTAAAGGCAGGGCTCTCTTTGACACAGTGTTGTGTTGTATGTGCAGGATGAAATCATCTCCAAAGGCACGGCGCTATTTGACACAGAGTTGTGTTGTATGTGCAGGATGAAATCATCTCCAAAGGCACGGCGCTATTTGACACAGAGTTGTGTTGTATGTGCAGGATGAAATCATCTCCAAAGGCACGGCGCTATTTGACACAGTGTATTGTTCTATATTGCAGGATGAAATCATCTCCAAAGGCACAGCGCTATTTGACACAGAGTTGTGTTGTATGTGCAGGATGAAATCATCTCCAAAGGCACAGCGCTATTTGACACAGAGTTGTATTGTATGTGCAGGATGAAATCATCTCCAAAGGCATGGCGCTATTTGACACTGTGCTCTGACAGACAGCCTCTCCGGCCCCACCCAGTCCAACCGTGGCCAACGGCACTCCCGCTTCCTCCACTTCCGCCGCCTCCCTCTTCCCTTCAGCCAATCCGAGGACGATTTTCTGGCTTCACTGTGACCTCAGTCCCCAGACGCACTGCCATTGGTTGATTCTTGTGTGATGGACAGTTGGCGTGGTGTGTGTTGGGAAATGAGAGTATGTCCCCAGTTTTGGAGTGTTGACGCTGTGTGTATCGATCTTAAAACTGCATCAAAACGAGACTGTGTATCCAGTTGATGCTGTGTTATGTATCAGGGAAGGCGTAGAACGATGTTCACAAATCAAAATGTTTGCCCTGCATTGTATTGACTCATGAGAATGTTTCCTTCGACTCTGTTCCACAAGAAGAGGTGGAGAGACACTGGCTGAACACAGCAAAACTGCAGCACCAGCAGTCCTTCACGAGGACTGGAATGCCAGATGGGGATGAGGACCCGTCCCATGATGCCTCAGGCAAAATGGATAGACAGCTGTGGACACTGAGAATACAAGATCCCAAAGAAGGTGGAGGATTTCCTTTCTACGTGACGTTCATCCCGTCTATTCTCCCAGGACACATGATTCCAGGGCAGAGGGTCTCAGACAAGGATGCTGTGTACATGTGGGCAGATACAGGTTTCCCCCAGAACAGTGTCCCAGTGCTCAAGGATTTACTGTTCAAACCTAGGAGAACGTGTCCTGTCTGCTGGTGTGAAAACATGGCGTGGACTCTTCAAATTAGCATCACGACTTTTCCTCTTTACTTGACTTTGCTTGATACACTTGTCTTTTACCTGTTTTCTTTCATCTCAGTCTTGTCATGCTGGTCTGTGTACAAAGACACTGTGCGGAATGATTGTTTGCCACTTGCACTGTTTCATCCCACTCCGTTTCTTACCGGTTGGTGTACAGAGATGAGGTTTTGACCAAAACCAATACTCTTCAGTGAAGAGTTGTTGTTTTCTTATTTACACCAGTTGAACCTCTTTTTAAATAGCAATGGTGTTTGTCTTATGATTTGGGTGTGTGTGTGTGTGTGTGTGTGTGTGTGTGTGTGTGTGTGTGTGTGTGTGTGTGACTGTGAGACAACAGAATGGATTCTGATACAAAATCCGTCACTCAGAATACTGTGAATAGTTATGGCGTGGCGACACCACTGTAAAAAGTGCACAATGTCTAATGGTTATTTGTATCGGTTTAGCCCTGATTCCCAGTGACCGCTCGCTAAACCAATCCTTGGGGCTTTGTAGGAGGCGGATCTGTGGACACTCCTTGTACTTAACCTCCCACAGTTGACACACACAGCTGTGTGAAAGGAGACAGGCAACTATCAGGTCCAGACATGATGGGGAAACTTGACAGCCAGGCTTCAGTCAGAGCGGGTGGAAAATGGAATCGTCATTTGCTGTTGATTGCCAGTCAGGACCTTGCTCCTCTTCCTCACCATTCTATGCTACAGCCTCCTTGCTGTTACTCTATGTTGTACAGCCCTATGACAGTCATTCTATTTCGTACAGCCCTCTCACAGTCATTCTATGCTACATAGCCCTTTCAAAGTTGAAAAGGCCTGTTTACTAGTACGCAATTGATAGAAAAAAGTTCAGGTTTACAGCGATGGAATAGGTTAAAGAGGCAAAGAAAAACCCATTCTGCTTTATAGTCATAGAACAGGTTGAAAAATAAACGTTTTGTTTTACAGTGGTGGAACAGATTTAAGAGTCGTTCTGTTTTACAGTGATGGAACAGGTTAAGGAGAAGAACGCTCTGTGATTATACAGTGATAGAATTCTACTCTGCTGGTTTTCCTTTCTGTCATCAATTTTGATTTAATAAAATCCTGGTGGGCGGTGTGTTGATTCCGGTTCCTCCATCAAGTTTGATTTCACTTTAATCCTTGTGAATACAGGGTCAATGCCTGTTTCTTCCTCAGTTTTACCCAGCTTTAATTTGAATGGGCTTTCGGTCAATTCCTGTGCTCCTGTGGTCTTTTTTTCAGTTTTAACCCAGCTTTCATTTGAATGGGCCTTCGGTCAATTCCTGTGTTTACATCAGTTTAACCCAGCTTTCATTTGAATGGGCCTTCGGTCAATTCCTGTGTTTACATCAGTTTAACCCAGCTTTCATTTGAATGGGCCTTCGGTCAATTCCTGTGTTTACATCAGTTTAACCCAGCTTTCATTTGAATGGGCCTTCGGTCAATTCCTGTGTTTACATCAGTTTAACCCAGCTTTCATTTGAATGGGCCTTTGGTCAATTCCTGTGTTTACACCAGTTTAACCCAGCTTTCATTTGAATGGGCCTTTGGTCAATTCCTGTGTTTACATCAGTATAACTCAGCTTTCATTTGAATAAACGTTTAGTCAATTCCTGTGTTTTCATCAGTATAACAAGCTTTCATTTGAATAAGCTTTTAGTCGATTCCCGTGTTTTCATCAGTTTAACCCAGCTTTGATTTGAATGGGCCTTTGGTCAATTCCTGGCAGAAATCTTTTCGGTCCTTAGTTAGATTGCACTCTTCCTTATGACCCTTTGACCCTGACTATAGCACCCAGATTAATATTCCAGATTGTCCTCGTTGCACGTATCACCACAGCTTTACCGTTGGTGTGAATGGAGATTATCCTGTTTATCTTTTGTGTTCTCTTTCTCCCTGGTGAGCAGAAGAGTGACTTGACGACAGGGGCTGAATGTGGAAGATGGCATGGTTCATTCTGCCAGTGATGCTGTGTGTCGTGTTTCTACAACGTAAAAATAGTTTGGCAGGCAAATTTGTTCTCCAAATATTGTTTGAATAAGCAACTGTTGTGTCACGTCGGGGTGGATGTGGAAATGAGTGGTCATGTGAGGACGTGACGTCATGCTTGTGTCCGGGTGCATTGTGGGCTGATCCCTTGGTGCAAACATGGACGCCTGAGTCAGGGGATGGTTGTGTTGATAGGAGTGAGCCCTGTAATGGCTGATTTGTTTAGTTTTACATCTGTACAGGATGATCGTCATGCTATCTAAATCCCTCCCCTCTTCTTTCTTTCATTGATTTCTCTCATCCCACCTTCCAAGTTACGCCAGTGTGTGTTGTGGCCGACATGTCAGGTTACAATGTCATCGGTGATAAGGCAGGTTATCATGCTGGAAACTTTTTCCCAATCAATATGAAAAAAGTGTTATCCCATAATGTGTTTGTTCCGGAATGTTTAAAGAGTGTTTCCTGATTCCTTGATCTTTTCTTTTTCCTTGGGAGGGGGAGTTCCTGTCGAAAGGGTTACCGATATTGCAGACAACTGGATCAGGGGGCCTGTGGCACGGGTTACTGGAGGGTCGTGGGGAGGGGGTACTGATATTCCACATACCTGATTCTAGTGTTTAGGGCATGGATTACTGATATTCCAGACAAGCGAATTTGAGGTGCAAGGGATGGATTACTGATATTCTAGACAGGTGAATTAGGGTTTAAGGGATGCATCACTGATACTTCAGTTAGGTGAATTAGAGTCAAGGGATAGTTTTCTGATATTTCAGATAGGTGAATTAGATGTTTAAGGGATGGATTAATGATATTCCATACAGGTGTTTTAGGGTTAAGGGATGGATTACTGGTATTTCTGATAAATAAAATTAGGGAGTTTGGGGTGGGGGTGCTGATATTACTGACAACTGGAGTAATATGTTTTAGGGAGGTTGCTGATATTCTAAACCACTGATTTTCGATTTAGAGGAGGGATGACTGATATTTAAGGTAACTGATTCAAGACGTTCATGGGAATGGAGTGGGGGTGACTGATATTCCAGGTAATTAGATCAAGTGATTCAGGGGATTGGTGGCTGCTAATCCAGGTCACTGGTTTTTTTTTCCATGTGTTTCATGCTATGCCAGGTGTTCTGGTGAAGAACAGCACCACTCAAACAGTCATCAGCACCATCTGTTTGTGTTGTCTTCCTGTGTCCATGGAGTATGTCGCTTTTGCTTTAATCAGAAACAAGTAAATCAGTGCAAATTCATGTTTAACAGAAGGGAAAAAAACAGAAATATATCTTAGCTGAAAATTGTGTTCTCCACAGTTGTTTTGGTGGTTTCTCTAAGTTCAAGTCACAGCCACAGTCACTGGTAAGTTTGTCCTCCGACAATGTTCGATGCGGTGTTCATGTGTATGGTTTGATGCCATCAGTGCTAAACCAGACTACAATCAGTGTCTGTGTAACATATGCGTCACTAGTGCAATAGGAAGATATCAGCACGTGACAGCGTCACTAGTGCAACAGGAAGATATCAGCACGTGACAGCTCAAGTGAAAGACATGAACACACTTTCAAGACATGAATAGAGTGTAAGAAAATGTGAACAATTTAGAGACATGATGACAATTAAAGGATATGAGCATGATTCAAAGACGTGAGCTCACTGAAAAGACATGAGTACGATTTAAAGTTCTGAGCATAATGAAGAGACAAGAGTACGATTTAAAGTTCTGAGCATAATGAAAAGACAAGAGTATAATTCATCTGGGAGATACTAATGTAACTGAAAGGCGTCAAATGCAGCTGGAAAATATATCACCGTTAGAAGACATTGATATGACTGTTAGCTCATGTGGAAGACAGCAGCATCAGTGGAAGACAAAGACAGACTGAAGTCACGAGGGCAAGTGGAAGACAACAGAATCAATTTTTGCTGCAGACCAGCTCACAGACAGCCAGGGGCAGACCAGCTCACAGCCAGGACTGGTCAGGTTACAGACAGCCAGGGGCAGGTCAGGTCACAGACAGCCAGGGGCAGACCAGCCCACAGACAGCCAGGACTGGTCAGGTTACAGACAGCCAGGGGCAGGGCAGGTCACAGACAGCCAGGGGCAGACCAGCTCACAGACAGCCAGGGGCAGACCAGCTCACAGACAGCCAGGGGCAGACTAGCTCACAGACAGCCAGGGGCAGACTAGCTCAGACAGCCAGGGGCAGACTAGCTCACAGACAGCCAGGACTGGTCAGGTTACAGACAGCCAGGGGCAGGTCAGGTCACAGACAGCCAGGGGCAGACCAGCCCACAGACAGCCAGGGGCAGACTAGCTTACAGACAGCCAGGGGCAGACTAGCTCAGACAGCCAGGGGCAGACTAGCTCACAGCCAGCCAGGGGCAGACCAGCTCACAGACAGCCAGGGGCAGGTCAAAGCTCCAGCAGAACTTCAGTACCGCTGGTGACCTGAACTCTGAACAAAGGCCACTCCCTCCCGCCCCCACTCACACCCCACACCCTCTCTCTCTCTCTCTCCCACTCCATGAACAGTGGTCAGGGTGATGTAAAGCACAATCCACACACACCCATACAGGCAGTCAACCAACACACGCTGACACTGGAAAAGCAGCGTGTTCTGGTGGCTCTCCAGTATCAGTTGACGGTTTCGCCTCTCGTGTGGATTTCGTCCAACCAGCTGTCTGGAAGGTGTCTATCAAGATCAAATGCCATGATGGTTTTATTCTTTTTTTAACTGCTGCACATTTTCTTTCCTTCTTTTGGACTGGTACCAGAAACATGCAATTGTTGGGTACTGAGGAGGGTGGACTGATGCAAGAAGATATGGCAGAGCAAGCCGAATGTGGCACCTAAACTTGTGATGTTCTGGGATACAATGATGAACGCCAAGAAGCAGGTAAATAATAGCAGGTGCAATGTAACGCACAAGAACTGGATTAGAGAGGATTCAGTGACTGGATTGGAACTAGACAGTTTATCAGGCAGAAAGTTATATAAAACAGACTGTACCATTGAAGTGATTCAACTGAAATGATCTAATCTTTTTTGTAGGCAGTTGATGAAAGGTGGAATTTTTTTTTTTATCTTAATTTGTATTATTTTGTACTGACGGTGGCCCGGAATACAAGTCGTTTCACTAGCCACACATGTATTTGTGTGCCGTGTGTGTCTGTACATGGTCTGTTTCCGAGTTGACAAAGTTTATCTAAAAGGCCTGATGCAGACCACCCCACTATTGATGAAGACAGCACACCTGTTGCTGACAGTTGAAGGTCTGTGTCAGTCAGTCAGTGTTGAAGACAGCACACCTGTTGTTGACAGTTGAAGATCTGTGTCAGTCAGTGTTGATGAAGACAGCACACCTGTTGTTGACAGTTGTAGGTCTGTGTCAGTCAGTGTTGATGAAGACAGCACACCTGTTGCTGACAGTTGAAGATCTGTGTCAGTCAGTGTTGATGAAGACAGCACACCTGTTGCTGACAGTTGTAGGTCTGTGTCAGTCAGTGTTGATGAAGACAGCACACCTGTTGTTGACAGTTGAAGGTCTGTGTCAGTCAGTGTTGATGAAGACAGCACACCTGTTGTTGACAGTTGAAGGTCTGTGTCAGTCAGTGTTGATGAAGACAGCACACCTGTTGTTGACAGTTGAAGGTCTGTGTCAGTCAGTGTTGATGAAGACAGCACACCTGTTGTTGACAGTTGAAGGTCTGTGTCAGTCAGTGTTGTTGAAGACAGAACATCTGTTGCTGACAGTTGATGGTCTGTGTCAGTCAGTGTTGAAGACAGCACACCTGTTGTTGACAGTTGATGGTCTGTGTCAGTCAGTGTTGATGAAGACAGCACACCTGTTGTTGACAGTTGAAGGTCTGTGTCAGTCAGTGTTGATGAAGACAGAACATCTGTTGTTGACAGTTGAAGGTCTGTGTCAGTCAGTGTTGATGGAGACAGCACACCTGTTGTTGACAGTTGAAGGTCTGTGTCAGTCAGTGTTGATGAAGACAGCACACCTGTTGTTGACAGTTGAAGGTCTGTGTCAGTCAGTGTTGATGAAAACAACACACCTGTTGTTGACAGTTGAAGGTCTGTGTCAGGTAGTCCAGAGTTGATGACAGTTGAAGGTCTGTGTCAGTCACTCAGTGTTAGCAGAGACAGCACAGCTGTTTCTAGGAAAAGGGAAAGTTGGCCTGTTCACATTCTACTGTCAAGGGTTGAATTTAGACCGATTTCAAAACCGATGGACACTGCCTTCTGATACGAGTTATAGCAGTTATCAACACTGAGCTTCCCTGTTGAACTGGTTGTATTTGAAACGGGTTGGCTAGTTCAGGTTTGACCAGGCTTTGTCTGATCTAATCAGCCCTTCCTGGGGAGTCCGCCCTCATAACAATGGGTTTCTTTGACCTAGAGAGGCGCAGATTGACCTACAGTAGAAATGGGCCGACTTGTTTTCATATGGAGTGAATTATCAGATGGTGGCGGCTTTCACTGCAATTTGACTGGCTTGGTAAGGCGTTGGCTGGCTTTATTCCAGCTGAACTGGCTGTGTAAGGTTTGCGAGTTTTATTTAATCTGGACTGGCTATGTGAAGTGTTGGCTGGCTTTATTCAAATAAATTGGCTTTCTTCCTTCTGGACTGGCTGTGTGAGATGTTGGCTGGCTTTCTTTCTACTGGACTGGCTGCGTGCAGGTGCTGTCTGGATTTAGTAAGACCGGGCTGGTTGAGTCAAATGTTGACTGGCTCCATACAAACTGGACTGCCTGCCTCAGATGTTGGCTGGTTTCGCCAAATTTAGGATGCTGCTACCCAGTCTCCTTTGTACATTTTTTTAAATTTAACTTTGAGATTCATGAGAGTCAGTTCGATTGCCTAATGACAGAAACATCCTTACAGTTCTCTGATGAACTGCTTGACATAAACTTTTCTACTGTTCACCGATACACTGCTTGACAGAAGCTTCTGTACTGTTCACCGATAAACTGCTTGACAGAAACCTCCGTACAGTTCTCTGGATAATGTGGAAATGCAAAAACGTAGAAGGAATACTGATTCTCCATGGTATCTAAACAGAGTAGAGTTACAAAATGATGTCATTTGATCCATTAACAGTAACGTTTTCACCTCAGCTGTATACTCCCTCGGATTACAGTTGTCAGTAAACGTTTACGTTCGGAGGACTGAATACTCTGTCCCATGCCTACCTCCCCTTCCCCATCACCGCCACCACCAACTCCCCTCCCACGCTCCACCCCCTTCTACCCGCCTGCTCCCCTTCCCCCGTCCCCTACCAATTCTTTCAAAGAAATATTGGTGTTTTGTATATATCTGATCTGACTTGATTGCATATATTGTTGGTTTTTCCTTGTTTGTATGTGATTTTCTGCCCGAATTAAATATCAAAAGAAGTATCTCAGTCTTGAAAGTGTTTTGTTGGTGTTTTTGTCAGCAGTGCATGAGTAAATTCACGGGGCCATTTCACAAACAGGAAAGTAGGGTCAGTTTGCGGTGTTCCACTGTGTTCGGGGATTGTGAAGAATAGTCTGTTCCTTGACTGATAGGACCATTCTAAGTGTGTGCCGACCTACTCTTCCATCGGTTCTGGTCGAGCCCACATATCATCACATCATCAAAGTGTCCCCCCCCCCCCCCCCTCCCAAAAGACTCGTGTCCTCATAGTTTGACGTATTGCCAAGAGTGAAGCCTTTCCCTGAGACTGACGTGTTCCGAATGGGAAGACCAACGAGTGCCCAAACCAAGGGCCTGTATCCGTGAAAGAGATGACGATCACATTCATGCGTTCCGTGTTTAGGGGGTCTACGATTCCCGGCCTGCCACGATCTCTTGAAAAAGAAATACACATGAATGGCAAGGCCGATGTCTCCCAACAAAGGTATGCGTTCTGTTGTTCCACAAAGTAACTGAATAAAAACGGCCAATGTATTCCCACAAGCAAGACTTAGATGTGTTACTGTTTCACGACATAGTTACATATAAAGGCTAGAATATTCCCACAAAAAGACAGATGTGTTAGTTTCACGACATAGCTACATATAAAGGCTGTATATTCCCACAAGAAGTAAACATGCATGTCGTTTCTTCACAAGATAACTACATGTAAAAGCCAGTGTGTTCCTAAAATAAGTACGTATGTATGTCGTTGTATCACAAAATAACTACATGTAAAGACCATTGTATCCCCACAAGAAGTTCACATGCATGTAATTGTATTACTTAGAGCGGTGTATATTCACAAGGCCAATGTTTAACCACAACGCCAATGTATCCACACAAGGCCAATGTATCCCCACAAGGCTAATGTATCCCCACAAGGCCAATGTATCCCCACAAGGCCAGTGCATCCCCACAAGGCCAATGTATCCCCCACAAGGCCAATGTATCCCCACAAGGCCAATGTATCCTCACAAGGTTAATGTATCCCCCACAAGGCTAATGTATCCACACAAGGCCAATGTATCCACACAAGGCCAATGTATCCTCACAAGGTTAATGTATCCCCCACAAGGCCAATGCATCCCCACAAGGCCCATGCATCCCCACAAGGCCAATGTATCCTCCACAAGGCCAATGTATCCCCACAAGGCCAATGTATCCCCACAAGGCCAATGTATCCCCCACAAGGCCAATGTATCCCCACAAGGCCAATGCATCCCCACAAGGCCAGTGTATCCCCACAAGGCCAATGCATCCCCACAAGGCCAATGCATCCCCACAAGGCCAATGCATCCCCACAAGGCCAATGTATCCCCACAAGGCCAATGCATCCCCACAAGGCCAGTGTATCCCCACAAGGCCAATGCATCCCCACAAGGCCAGTGTATCCCCCACAAGGCCAATGCATCCCCACAAGACCAGTGTATCCTGACATGGCCAATGTATCCCCACAAGGCCAATGTATCCTCACAAGGTTAATGTATCCCCACAAGGCCAATGCATCCCCACAAGGCCAGTGTATCCCCCACAAGGCCAATGCATCCCCACAAGGCCAATGTATCCCCACAAGGCCAATGTATCCCCACAAGGCCAATGTATCCTCACAAGGTTAATGTATCCCCACAAGGCCAATGTATCCTCACAAGACCAGTGTATCTTCACAAGGCCAATGTATCCCGACAAGGCCAGTGTTATGGCCTTGTGACGTGAGGACCACCATTCATTGACCCTCTGAGGAAGCCAGGTGTCACGGCACTGGAAGTTGCCCGGCCTGCCCTGCTGACAGTGCACGCGGCAATAGGCTGCACAGCTGTGGGCCTGGACCTGGGCAGCATAGCTGGTGGCCTGGACCTGTGCAGTACAGCTGTGGGCCTGGACCTGTGCAGTACAGCTGTGGGCCTGGACCTGTGCAGTACAGCTGTGGGCCTGGACCTGTGCAGTACAGCTGTGGGCATGGACCTGTGCAGCACAGCTGTGGGCCTGGACTTGTGCAGTACAGCTGTGGGCCTGGACCTGTGCAGTACAGCTGTGGGCCTGGACCTGTGCAGTACAGCTGTGGGCCTGGACCTGTGCAGTACAGCTGTGGGCCTGGACTTGTGCAGTACAGCTGGTGGCCACATCCAACGTCAGTTTGACCAGGCGGCCCCCAAGGCCAGACCGCTCAGCCACACAGTAACACACCATCAATGTCTACTGCACCCCGAAGTCACGTTTGGAGAATGGATAGAAACAGGTACAATTGGATTGTTCTCAGAGTACAGGTGCAACTGGTTTTTTCTCAGAGAACAGGTACAATTGGATTGTTCTCAGATTACAGGTGCAACTGGATTTTTCTCAGAGAACAGATACAATTGGATTGTTCTCGGAGTACAGGTGCAACTGGATTTTTCTCAGCGAACAGGTACAATTGGATTGTTCTCGGAGTACAGGTACAGGTGGATTGTTCTGAGTACAGGTACAACCGGATTGTTCTCAGAGTGTTGATTCCATCTGAGGGTTGATTACACACCCCCCCCCCCCCCCCCCCCCGCCACCCCCACGCCTTCCTTCCACTGATACGGTCGGGTGATTGAGTGAAAAATCAATGGACTCTTTGAGGGAAGAGATAAGATATGACAGCTGACTTTAGGTACACGTGATTTATGTCCTTACAGATTGTGACTCTTTGGGCAGGAATATTTGAGGGTTAGTGAAAGAATGGTCGGGGAAGGGGAGGGAAGGGGGTCGATGACACCTGATATTTGGTTTACTTTGCGATTTATTCTCAGACCAGGAAGATAAAATGTTGAAGCCACACAACACCCATGAATTTGTTGCAATATTTCAGTTTATTATAAACTTTTCTCAAGCAACACTGGCCAACTGACAAATAAAACGGCATAGAATTCTGTGGTTGTGTAACTGAAAAGAGTTCACTGGGAAAGAGTTCACTGGACAAAGTTCACTGAGGGATGGGGGATGGAGGGAAATTGTAGGAAGGTATGGAGAAAAGGGAGGTGGTAGGAGGGAGGGGTGAAGGTGAAAAGGGTGGAAAGCAAAGAGTGGGGAGTGGAGGGATGGTGGTGAAATGAGCTGGGAGGGGGAGAGACAAGGTCCGATCTCCAAACGATTTATTCTCAGACCATGTCATACCTCCAAACGGTTAATTCTCAGACCATGTCATACCTCCAAACGGTTAATTATCAAACCAGATCATATCTCCAAACGATTTATTCTCAAACCAGGTCATATCCCCAAATGGTTTATCCTCAGACCAGGTCATATCTCTAAACTCTGACACGGATTCTACAGCGTGATGTCCTCATCGTGCCATGTGACCACGTCAAGAACGACAACTCGCAAGCGCAAGGAGCGCCACCATCTCTGAGCCACCACCCCAAGCTGGTGACATGTCAACAGTACATACTGTGGCTTAACTGGCCTCGCGCTTGCCTGCTTTCTCTCTCTCTCTCTCTCTCTCTCTCTCTCTCTCTCTCTCTCTCTCTCTCTCTCTCTCTCTCTTCTCTCTCTCTCAGAATCGTTAGATTGCTGCAGAGCGCTATTAGCCGAAGGTAAGGGGGCGGAGAACTGCTGTCAGACTGCACAGAATGGACCCCACCATCTTCACGCTGCTTCGTTTTAGCCGACCATTGTTGGCTTCTCACCTTTACACACACGCGAGAGCGTATACAGGAAGATTGGGGTGGGGGTCTGTTCTATCTTGGTATAATACAGACAAAGGATATATACATACACGAATGAAAGTATGTACACGACCACACATATTCAGGCATGCGAGCACACACACACACACACACACACACACACACACACACACACACACACACACACACACACACACACACACACCCTCCCCCCTCCCCCTCCTCTCCCCATTCCCGGCCCCATAACGTGCATACTGAAGCTAGACAGATGTACAAAGACAGGCGAGCATAAACAGAGAGACAGACAGAGACAAAGACAGAGAGACAGAGAAACAAGATGGGGAAGTGGGGGGTGGAAGGGGGGGGGGGGGTATGCATACATGCACTCACGTAGTCAGACATTTTTTCCCCAACAATCTCTCTATCCACTACCACCTCTCATGCTGACCCTCACTGTAGCTGTGTGCACTATAGGGGTCTGTAGTTGTGTGCACTATAGGGGTCTGTAGCTGTGTGGACTATAGGGATCTGTAGCTGTGTGCACTATAGGGGTCTGTAGCTGTGTGCACTATAGGGGTCTGTAGCTGTGTGCACTATAGGGGTCTGTAGCTGTGTGGACCGAATGGTCTGTAGCTGTGAGAATATTACTGTTTCTCCACAAATCCTAACATATGAAAAAATCCCCGGCGTCTCTGTCTGCTTTTCTGGTTTATTTTTCTGTGGCCAGTCATTCCGACTCCCTCCGCACAGCCACACTCAGGACCAGCCTGTCGGGACCCCAGCGCCAGCAGTCGACAGGGAGCTATCTTTGTAACTTTCTGCCATTAGGCCACCCGCCAAGGGAGACCCTGAACTGTGCTGAGACTTTCCGGGGTGTTCAGTGCAGGCACTCAACGTCGGAGGAACATGACACGCCGCCAGTCCACCCACCAAGGGAGACCCTGAACTGTGCTGAGACATTGCCGGGGTGTTCAGTGCAGCGACTCAACGTCGGAGGTCGCTGAGCATCTCTCCAACGCTGGATGTTTGCCAGAATCGGTGTGAGACCCATCTTGCCGCCCGCCGCTGAATCTTTTCCACGGCCTCGATGTTTTCATCAGTGAAGAGGTCCCATACTGTTCCAGCATATTCCAGTATGGGTCGCACTAGTGCCTTATATGCAGCCTGCTTCATGGACTCGCTGTTTAGTCTAATGTTTCTTCTGATGAAGCCAAGGGCTTTGTTTGCCTTATTAGTTATGTTGATTATGTGGGGCTTCCAGTCCAGGTCATGCGTGATGGTAACGCCCACGTATTTTGCCTGGGATTCCTCCTGGAGCGTATGGCCGCGGAGCTGGAAGTCGTCGTGGAGGGTGGTCAGGCGCCTGGTCATGTGAACTGTGGTGCACTTCTGGGGGTGGAAGCACATTTTCCACTTCTCCTCCCAGGTGGCGAGCTTGTTGAGGTCTTCCTGTAAGTTCTCCTGGTCTTGCGCTGAACAAACATTCGTGTGACAAGCTGTGTCATCCGGAAAGAGCCTAGCTGTAGAGGTCAGACCGGTCGGCAGGTCATTGATGAATAGTAGGAATAGGGTCGGGCCGAGGACCGAGCCCTGTGGTACCCCTGACTCTACTGGAGCAAACTCTGATTTTGACCCGTTGACGACGACGGACTGTTTCCTGTCATGTAGGAATTCCTCAATCCATGCGTTGACCTGACCGCAGATGCCAAGGTGACGACGTTTGTGGACAAGGAGGCTATGGCTCACTTGTCAAAGGCTTTACTGAAGTCCAGGACCAGTAAGTCTTCCTGCAGTCCGTCTTCAAGCGCTTTGGAGACCTCATCGACAAAACCCAGTAGCTGCGTCTCACACGAATGGGCGCGCCGGAAACCGTGCTGTTCCTTGCAGAGGATCCGGTGCTCCTCGCAGTACTCCATGATGGCACTGACCAGTACATGTTCCAGCAGCTTGCAGGGTATGCTGGTCAGCGAGATGGGCCTGTAATTTTCAGCCTTGTATCTTTCACCCTTTTTTAATACAGGGCTGACGTGGGCGGTTTTCCAGTCCTTCGGGACAACTCCAGTGTCGAGAGATGCTTGGAAGAGGAGTGCTAACGCCGGGGCTAGTTCCGTCGCTAGTTCTCTCAAGACTAGGGCTGATCCGGTCTGGACCGGGGGCTTTGGTAGGGTCGAGGTTACGAAGTAACTTCTCGATGCCAGAGGTAGAGACGGTGATGTGCTCAAGGAGAGGTTGTTGGAGGTTTCGAGGGGGCATGGGACATCTTTGGTTGAACCCCTCCTCTGTGAAGTCTTCACTGGTACTGAAGGCAGATTGAAATTGTCTATTTAGTATTTCAGCTTTCTGCTTATTGTCAGTAACAAGTTTTCCAGATTCTTTGAAGGGTGCAACGCCCTTGATTTCAGTTTTCCTTGATTTCACAAACGAGAAGAGTTTTTTGGAAGGTTTTAGTTTGTCTGGTTCGACTTCAACAATTAAAGTAGAGCAGTACTGCCAATATTGTTGACGGAGCTCACGCTGGATTGTCGCTTCAACCTCTTGTATTCTTCATCAAGGTCTATTCTTCCAGTCCTTTTCATTTTCTTGTGAATTCGATCTCTTTGTCTGATCAGCTTGAGAGTCAGATCAGCTTTGATGTGTGGAGCATTCCTCTTTGTGCGGAGCTTCACGTGGGGGATGTGAGTTTGAGTGATGTTGGTGAGGCCGTCCTTTAGGTCAGTCCATACCTCTTCAACCGTTTGATGATTTGCATGTTTATCCAGTACAGAGTTTGTGAGTTCTTTGGCACGTCACGTTGGGTGACGTGATTCAACGGCAACCCGCTTCTTTTCTCGGCATTCAATCTGAAGTACAGAGAACACACAAACAGATTTGACAATTATGTCAGGAACTGTAACCAAATTCTGGTCGTTTCGAACGTGTTTATTTCTGAAAGGAGAATGTCGACGGAAAACAGATCACTTCTGCAAGCTTTGGCAAAGAGAAGGTTTGTAAAGTCTTGTTCACCCTCTTGTGCACTGGACCACCATACCATGGAAGCCATGCAGCTTGCATGCAGTAAATGTAGTGAACAAATCACGCTAGATGATTGGTTTATCTCCTGTACTGTGGTCAGTTGTCTCCCCTGGTTGGCAAAGGTGGCATTTTGGCTGCCATACCCTCGCTCAGGCAGGACCCCAGATCACCGTTTGGAACCCCCTCCCCACTCCTTCCCCTTCATTAACTAATCTAACCGCTCTCTCTCTCTCTCTCTCTCTCTCTCTCTCTCTCTCTCTCTCTCTCTCTCTCTCTCTCTCTCTCTCTCTCTCTCTCTCTCTGTAACGTTGTCTAAAGTATCACACTGTGGCTAAAAAGTAGAGAAATGGCTTTGGGATCATCTCTACATTCAAAACCACAATCGCTCCCATTTGCTTCATCATTCATTTTCATCTTCAGCGTAACAATCAGTGCCATATTGGCATACCTACAGGGAATGAAAAGGTACATGGACAGTCCTCATTGTTCTCACAGGGACCACGTCAAAGTGGCTTCCAGCAACAGCACAGTGGTTATGCACCGAAATCATGATGACTGTGGATGAACATGTTGCCATCTGCAGTGACAGTCGTGTTGGTGCTACATACTTTCTGCCGTGTTCTTGTTTCCTCGTTGCGATGTTGTTGCTTTCTGATATGTATCCTTTATATTTAGTTTTTGAGAGTTATCTTGTGAACAACCTCCTCCCCAATTCCCCTTGAGAATGGGTTTTGTCAGCTTATCTAAATAAAATATTCATTCATTCATACATTCTCTCTCTGTCTCTCTCTCTCTGTCTCTCTCTGTCTCTCTGTCTCTCTGTCTCTGTCTCTCTCTCTCTCTCTCTCTGTCTGTCTGTCTGTCTGTCTGTCTGTCTGTCTCTCTCTCTCTCTCTCTCTCTCTCTCTCTCTCTCTCATACCTTTCTCTGTGTGTGTGTGTGTGTGTGTGTGTGTGTGTGTGTGTGTGTGTGTGTGTGTGTGTGTGTGTGTTAGCCCTTTTCTCCACTGTAGCTATCGTCTGTCAAGTTGTCCATATGCCCATTAAGTCTTCCACGCAGACATCGATCCAATTCCCACAGAATTCCCCACCACAGACCACTCCAGGTGGACAGACTGATAGAAAGGATGCCATCCATCTCCCCTCCCTCATCCCCCAACCCCCATCCTCCTCCTGTCTCCTGTCGTCTCAGCTGGGTCTGGCGGTGGTCTAATCAATGTCCGCCATTGTGAAAACCATCCACACACTGTCTGTTGTCAATGTACCCCATTGTGAAAACCATCCAGGCATTGTCTGTTGTCAGTGTCCCCCATTGTGAAAACCATCTAGGCATTGTCTGTTGTCAATGTCCCCCATTGTGAAAATCATCTAGGCATTGTCTGTTGTCAGTGTCCCCCATTGTGAAAACCATCCAGGCATTGTCTGTTGTCAGTGTCCCCCATTGTGAAAACCATCCAGGCATTGTCTGTTGTCAATGTCCCCCATTGTGAAAACCATCCAGGAACTGTCTGTTGTCAGTGTCCCCATTGTGAAAACCATCCAGGCATTGTCTGTTGTCAGTGTCCCCCATTGTGAAAACCAACCAGGCACTGTCTGTTGTCAGTGTCTGCCATTGTGAAAACCATCCAGGCAGTGTCAGTGTCCGCCATTGTGAAAACCATCCAGTCATTGTCTGTTGTCAGTGTCCGCCATTGTGAAAACCATCCAGGCATTGTCTGTTGTCAGTGTCCCCCATTGCGAAAACCATCCAGGCATTGTCAGTGTCCCCCATTGTGAAAACCATCCAGGCATTGTCTGTTGTCAGTATCCCCCATTGTGAAAACCATCCAGGCATTGTCTGTTGTCAGTATCCCCCATTGTGAAAACCATCCAGGCATTGTCTGTTGTCAGTATCCCCCATTGTGAAAACCATCCAGGCATTGTCTGTTGTCAGTGTCCGCCATTGTGAAAACCATCAAGGCATTGTCTGTTGTCAGTGTCCGCCATTATGAAAACCATCCAGGCAGTGTCAGTGTCCGCCATTGTGAAAACCATCCAGGCATTGTCTGTTGTCAGTGTCCGCCATTGTGAAAACCATCCAGGCATTGTCTGTTGTCAGTGTCCCCCATTGTGAAAACCATCCAGGCATTATCAGTGTCCCCCATTGTGAAAACCATCCAGGCATTGCCTGTTGTCAGTGTCCCCCATTGTGAAAACCATCCAGGCATTGTCAGTGTCCCCCATTGTGAAAACCATCCAGGCATTGTCTGTGTCCCCAATTGTGAAAACCATCCAGGCATTGTCTGTTGTCAGTATCCCCCATTGTGAAAACCATCCAGGCATTGTCTGTTGTCAGTATCCCCTATTGTGAAAACCATCCAGGCATTGTCTGTTGTCAGTGTCCCCCATTGTGAAAACCATCCAGGCATTGTCAGTGTCCCCCATTGTGAAAACCATCCAGGCATTGTCTGTGTCCCCCATTGTGAAAACCATCCAGGCATTGTCTGTTGTCAGTATCCCCCATTGTGAAAACCATCCAGGCATTGTCTGTGTCCCCATTGTAAAAACCATCCAGGCATGTCTGTGTAACCCCCATTGAAAACCATCCAGGCATTGTCAGTTGTCAGTGTCCCCATTGTGAAAACCATCAAGGCATTGTCTGTTGTCAGTGTCCGCCATTGTGAAAACCATCAAGGCATTGTCTGTTGTCAGTGTCCCGCCATTATGAAAACCATCCAGGCATGTCAGTGTCCCCATTGTGAAACATCAGCTTTCTGTTGTCAGTGTCCGCCACTGTGAAAACCATCAGGCATTGCTGTGTCATGTCCCTTGCAACATCAGGATTGTCAGTGTCCCCCATTGTGAAAACCACCAGGCATTGTCTGTGTCAGGTCCCCATTGTGAAAACCATCCAGGCATTGTCAGTGTCCCCATTGTGAAAACCATCCAGGCATTGTCAGTGTCCCCATTGCGAAAACCATCCAGGCATTGTATGTTGTCAGTATCCCCATTGTGAAAACCATCCAGGCATTGTCTGTTGTCAGTGTCCCCCATTGTGAAAACCATCCAGGCATTGTCTGTGTCCCCCATTGTGAAAACCATCTAGGCATTGTCCTTGTGATCTAGGCATTGCGTCGTCCCCAATGTGAAAACCATCCAGGCATTGTCTGTTGTCAGTGTCCCCCATTGTGAAAACCATCCAGGCATTGTCAGTATCCCCAATTGTGAAAACCATCCAGGCATTGTCTGTTTAGTTCCCCATTGGAAAACCATCCAGGCATTGTCTGTTGTCAGTATCCCCCATTGTGAAAACCATCCAGGCATTGTCTGTTGTCAGTATCCCCCATTGTGAAAACCATCCAGGCATGTCTGTTGTCAGTGTCCCCCAATGTGAAAACCATCAGGCATTGTAGTGTCCCCCATTGTGAAAACCATCCAGGCATTGTCTGTTGTCATGTTCCCCCATTGGAAAACCATCCAGGCATTGTCGTGTCCCCCATTGTGAAAACCATCCAGGCATTGTCAGTTGTCAGTGTCCCCATTGTGAAAACCATCCAGGCATTGTCTGTTGTCAGTGTCCCCCATTGTGAAAACCATCCAGGCACTGTCTGTTGTCATGTCCCCCATTGTGAAAACCATCCAGGCATTGTCTGTTGTCAGTGTCCCCCATTGTGAAAACCATCCAGGCATTGTCTGTTGTCAGTGTCCCCCATTGTGAAAACCATCCAGGCATTGTCTGCTGTCAGTGTCCCGCCATTGTGAAAACCATCCAGGCATTGTCTGTTGTCAGTGTCCCCCATTGTGAAAACCATCCAGGCATTGTCTGTTGTCAGTGTCCCCCATTGTGAAAACCATCCAGGCATTGTCTGTTGTCAGTGTCCCCCATTGTGAAAACCATCCAGGCATTGTCTGTTGTCAATGTCCCCCATTGTGAAAACCATCCAGGCATTGTCTGTTGTCAGTGTCCCCCATTGTGAAAACCATCCAGGCATTGGCTGTTGTCAATGTCCCCCATTGTGAAAACCATCCAGGAATTGTCAATGTCCCTATTGTGAAAACCATCCAGGCATTGTCAATGTCCCCCATTGTGAAAACCATCCAGGCATTGTCGTGTCCCCCATTGTGAAAACCATCCAGGCATTGTCTGTTGTCAGTGTTCCCATTGTGAAAACCATCCAGGCATTGACAATGTCCCCCATTGTGAAAACCATCCAGGCATTGACAATGTCCCCCATTGTGAAAACCATCCAGGCATTGTCAATGTCCCCCATTGTGAAAACCATCCAGACATTGTCTGTTGTCAATGTCCCCCATTGTGAAAACCATCCAGGCATTGTCTGTTGTCAGTGTCCCCCATTGTGAAAACCATCCAGGCATTGTCTGTTGTCAGTGTCCGCCATGTGCGGAGCTAATCACCTCCTACGACTTTCCCATTCGCCCCTGCCACCTCCCTCAAGACACACTCTCTCCACCTCCCGCCCTGTCCTCCATCAAACACCACCTCTCTCCACCTCCCCGCCCCCTGCCCACCTCCCCATCAAACACCACCTCTCTCCACCTCCCGCCCCCTGTTCCCTCCCATCAAACACCACTCTCTCCACCTCCCGCCCCTGTTCCCTCCCCATCAAACACCACTCTCTCCACCTCCCGCCCTGCCACCTCCCCATCAAACACCACCTCTCTCCACCTCCCCGCCCCCTGTTCCCTCCCCATCAAACACCACCTCTCTCCACCTCCCCGCCCCCTGTTCCCTCCCCATCAAACACCACCTCTCTCTCCCTCCCCGCCCCCTGTTCCCTCCCCATCAAACACCACCTCTCTCCACCTCCCCGCCCCCTGTTCCCTCCCCATCAAACACCACCTCTCTCCACCTCCCCGCCCCCTGCCCACCTCCCCATCAAACACCACCTCTCTCCACCCCTTCTCTAGCTGATACCTGACGTTCAAAAACCATCAGTTTTTGTTGTTGTTTTTAACCAAAACTGCACAAGGATAAATACATTCATACGTGTTTTACACAGACGTCGGTTTTTTTTTTTTTTTTTTTTTTTTTTTTTTAAGGAAACCATTCTGTGATAAAAACATGACATAACACACACACACACACACACACACACACACACACACACACACACACACACACACACACACACACACACACAGAGAGAGAGAGAGAGAGAGAGAGAGAGAGAGAGACAAGACAAGACAAGACAAGACAAAATTCTTTATTAACGAGGATAATAGATAAGCACTGATGTGCTTTTTTACATCCAGTCCTCGCCCTGAGTAGGGTCAACAATGTAAAATAATTACATCCAGTCCTCGCCCTGAGTAGGGTCAACAATGTAAAATGAGGCAATAGAAGAAGCATGTAAAAGTGGCTAGAACAAAAATTAGACATTGAATTATTTATAAAAAAAAAAAAAAGTAATTGTAAGAGAGAAAAGCGGGGGGGGTGGGGGGGCGAGAGAGACGCAGGAGCGAAAGGAGTGCAGAGAGAGAGAGAGAGAGAGAGAGAGAGGAGAGAGAGAGAGAGAGAGAGAGAGAAGAAAACAATATTACTCAATGAATTAGATTTGATAGCAAAGTGTCAACATAGAGTGGATAATGCTTTTTTCACTCAGCCCATTTCTTGCAAAACACGTGTCAGATTTTTTTCAAAACGAAAAATGGAATGTGTTGCTTTGCGATCATTAAGTCCTGTTATTTTCACTCAGCGAGGCGAGTGATCATCAGGGGATGTAACACTTTGTGAATGTGTTAGCACGTGCAGGTTCAGAGTTATGCCGAGAAACGACAACTCTCATCACTATCTTGTCTGCAAAATTCGCCGATTTCACAAAATTTTGTATGTCTCCATAGATTCTTCCATTGAATTGGAAGTTATGAAGGTAAATTATCCAATACATATTTCCTTTGGTCTTGAAGTATGCTGAGATAATTGAGGTAGGGTTCATGAGAAAGGTTAAGTTTCCGTTTCATGATTTCAGGTTTTTTTTTTTTTTTTTTGCATCAATCTGTGAATGCACTGAAATCTGTTCACTAAATTTCGGAGAGATTAATGCAGCCGTCTGACTCTGAGCTTGTACTTTTAATCTGAGCCCTTTCTAGACTGGCACAGTCGTATTTGCTCTGCGGAGTTAATGTCAGCCCTTTGATCCAACCCCCCTCACCTTTCTTCTCCCCCCCCCCCCCCCCCCCCTCACCCGGCCTACCCCCAGATCCCAAGGGGTTCAGGGGACAGTTCACTTGACTCGTAACTTCTGAGTAACAGAAAAACCAAAAGCAGAAGCCTTGGTCTAATTGCTCATAGCTTTCAACCCCCCCCCCCCCCCATCCCCCCCCCTCTTCCCCTCCCCCCCACAACCCCTGCCCCAGATCCCTCCGGGATCAGGGGACAGTTAACTTGACTACTGACTTATGAGTAACAGAAAAACCAAAAGCAGGAGCCTTGCTGTAGTTGCTTATACTAAGTAGAAATGTAACCAAAACACACACACACACACACACACACACACTTAAACAAGATTTTAAGAAAATAATAAAAGCGTAGAAAAAGCAAAAATATTGCAATAGTTTTAAGTGGTGAAAAAAAAAAGTACTCAATCATGTATCCTACAAGAAAGTTATGATAAACGATATTGCAATAATTATCAAGTGGTGCAAAGAAAATCTTAGTCAGATATCATAGAAGAAAGTTACTATCTTTAAGCAATTGAATTTTGCCCACATGAAAAAAAAAGTTGCCATGTACCGAAAAAAAAACAAAAAAAAAAACCAACAACAAATGTAAAAAGGGGTCAGGTGCTCCCAAGACCAAAGGTCATTCGAGGTGACAGCAGGTCCAGTGATAATCATATGACTGTTGCTTCTCACTTAACCGCCCCCTTAATGCTTTTAACATAAGGATGAAAGTAAAGTGTGATCAAACATATTAATTTGCTTGGAATTTAACTGACACACAATTGAAAAATCTAGGCTATTTTTAAATTGCAGTGACAAAATGGGACCTGTCTGGATTTGTCAGGCTGTTGAAGGCATGCTAGGGAAATGAAAAGATGATGGCAATCCTGCAGAAAATTAACACCAGCCAATCAGCATGCCGGACTATATGTGGGCTATGTATGGTTGAAAATCTTGAAGAAGTCGTGAGGAACGCACACTTGCCTATACTGCCCACAGAGTGCAGTGACATAGACTGTCACATGAAGCGCGTGATGCCAGTCAAGATTCTGCACACATAGTAAACCTAGTAATTGTCATTTGTGACAGTTTGGTACAACTACCTTGTTCCACTTTCTTTTTCTTACTATTACTCCCTTAAGTCAGAGTGCTGTACTGTCACTTCCCTGTAAATAGGTACAGTCTTTTCATCAACACTTTTTTTACACTTTCTTTTACTACTGTTCCCTTTTAAACAGAAAATGATAATCACAGTTCCTCAATAGCTGACATTCATTTCTTCATTTCCCATTCTCTACACTACTGTTTCCTTTTAAACTATAATGATAATCACAGTTCCTCAATAGTTTGCATTCATTTCTTCATTTCCGTGTTCTGCTTCTTATACTACCGTTTCATTTTTAACAATTACAGATAGAGCAATAATATAACAGTTAATGCTCTTTTCACCATCTCTTCCTTCTCCTGTCTTATATTACAGCTGTTACTTAAGTACTGAACAGTACCAGTAAAACCTTTTACACTCTTTGCGCTGTCTCTTCATCCCCAGGTCTTTAACCATCACTCTGCTTCAAGCAGTTTTTTTTTTTTTTTTTAATGTTCAATGTCAAAAATGAAGAGTTGATTTTTGTTCAGCAGTAACAGTGTGTATGCATGAGTATGTGTGTGTGTGTGTGTGTGTGTTCCAAAACACTTGTATCCAGAAAAAGAAATGACAGGAAGGGCAAGTTTGGAGAGGATGAGAGAGAGAAAGGGAAATGATGGGTGGCAGAGAGAGCAAGATCTAGGGCGGATGGATGGAGAGATGGAGGAAGAGAGATGTGGTGGAAGCAGAGAGTGGGAGAAAGGGGTTTATGTAGGGCGGGGCTAGATAGCTAGTGGAAGAGATTGAAGGGTGAAAGAATTCCGATTGTTATTTTCACAAAAAATGATGACATTCTCATTGTTAGATGTTGGTACAACCAATGGTTATTCTAACAATAGGTAGGTTTTAGTCAACCAGTCAGTATGTGTGTGTGTGTGGACAAGTACATGCTGCTACAACTTTATCAGTTCAATGTTTGGACATATTTCAGGCCTCTCTGTGCATTGACAGGCAGCAAGGTCAAAGATGTATGAACAGTGACACCATCTCAGAATCATCCCTGTGAACATGTCTGAGGCCTGTCTGCTGACTGACAGACTGTGAAGTGGAGGGACACCACCTCAGAATCATCCCTGTGAACAAGTCTGAGGCCTGTCTGCTGACTGACAGACTGTGAAGTGGATGGACACCATCTCAGAATCATCCCTGTGAATGTGTCTGAGGCCTGTCTGCTGACTGACAGACTGTGAAGAAGACGATGGAGGGACACCACCTCAGAATTGTCCCTCTGGATGTCAAACTGGAGCCCAGGGGGCCAGGCCGACCAGACATCCCCAACTTCCTGTTTGACTTTCCAGAGGAGAGGCCCCACCAGTCCTGTTTGCCGTGCCCTTGTGACCAGCTCAGTGCTGACCCTGCCCGCTGTGAGCGCTCCTGTAGCTCCCCTGACCCCTGCCCCAGGTACAGCATCACGGAGACAGCACCAGCAGCTGCCTCAGACCCAGGGGGGTGCAAGGAGAACATGAACAGTACTAGTCAAGAAGGCAAAAATGCAGCTGATGTGTCGTGGGAATTGACAGGTGAAGAAGAAAACATTATTCAGATCAAAACTGAACCGGATGAAGTCCTGACTCCTGGACATGGCCAGTGCTTTGTGTGGCCTGACCCTGACTGTCCTGACCCAGGGGAAGACAACCAGCAGAACAATGGAAGCACCAGTGTTGTGGAACTGGGGGGAAAGGGTCCACTGGAAGAAACTGTTCCAGAGTTTCTCTTCTGACAAGGAAGCCATGCTGCACATGGTGACGGTAAAGGAGGAGAAGGAAGATATGCTGGACACATATTCAGCCATGATCCATGGAGAAAGCCCTCCACGCTTCAAGGACCACCAAGCACAACAGCCAGGTGATCTGCTCACACAGCAGTTAGCTGATCAGGAACCTAGAACCTGTACAAAACCCGCCTCCAGCACCAAGAGTGGGGACCAGGAAGACGGCAGTGATTCCAGCAAGAAGGCTGAGGAGGATCTATATGAAGGAGACACGGAAGAGGAGGACGACAGAGGCTACATCTGTGACCACTGTGGCAAGGCTTTTCCCACCGCATTCAAACTCAAAAGACACACCTACATTCATGTAGAGGGGCCGCTCTTCAAGTGTGAACTGTGCAGTAAAAAATACCTGCGAGCGTACAACCTCAAGAATCACATGCGCTCACACACGGGAGTGAAGGCCTTCCAGTGTGCCGTGTGTGAGGGCAGGTTCACCACCAAGTACTCCCTGGACGTGCACCAGCGCACCCACAGTGGAGAGAAACCGTTCGAGTGTGACAAGTGCCCAGCCAGGTTTGCCCAGAAAGGAGACCTGACCATCCACAAGCGCAAACATTCAGGTGAGAGAAATAACGGAGGGCTATGGTGGTGATGATTTGTAGTAAATTTTTAATCTGGCATTTTGGTGTCCATTATACTCATATACTGTATCATGTACCAAGGCAAACTATGACTGTCAGCTTAATTTTGCAAAATGGTGATTAGCACACAAAAAAGATGCTTCTGCTGCCTCCTCATACCACAGCCATACGCTGCTCACACCACTATGGTTTACTCTCAGTCTCACCTGTTCCTTTCTTGAACTGCAGAAGTCAGTGATATTGGCATCTACTTTCTGTGCAAATACCAACAGGCACATATATAATGAAGAGGTCAACTGTGATTAACAGTAATACTTACTGTACAAATACAACAGGCATAAATATAATGAAGCTTTCAGCTGAGCTTAACAGTAAAATCAGGTAGAAGTTGACTTTCACATGCACTTCAATTTTCAAAAACTCAAGGGCAGTAATACTGTCATGATGTCATGGGGTTATGAGTTTTGCTGTATCTTTAATTTTCTTTTGAGCTAAAGTGGGCCTTTAAAATTTGGACTAGTTTTTGTGTGGGTGAGTAGATTTTTTTGAACTGATTGAAGCTTGAAGTCTGTATGCATGTGTGTGTGTGTGTGTGTGTGTGTGTGTGTGTGTGTGTGTGTGTGTGTGTGTGTATGACACAGGTAACTGGGGCTTCTTGTGCTTTATACTTATTATAGGGTGAATCCTTTTCTCACAGATGATGTCAGTGTGTCTAAGAGGAAGACTGTTTTGGAAAAATGTCTCAAATGAAAAAGAAGTTGACTAGAGGAAAAGAAGTCAGGAACATGAAGGTAAAAAAAGAAGAATTTTGTTGACAAGACAACAAAATGGAAAAAGGAAAAGAAGAAAAAAATAAGTTGAAATCAAGAAGAACAAGAAGAAGATGAAGTTGATAAAAAAGAAGAAGAAGGGAAAGGAGAAGGAGAATAAGGAGAAGAGGAACAAGAAGTTGAAGAGGAGGAAGACAAAGAAGAAGAGGAGGAGGAACAAGAGCAAGAAGAAGAAGCAGAACAAGAAGAAGAAGTGATGACTGGAGTTGAAGGTGTAGAAAGGGTGAGACTATCTGTAAGCAAGATCAAGACTGAAAGTGTGCAAGAGGAGACTGGGTATGTTGGTGTGAAACTTGTAGAAAGATAACTTAGGGATTCACAGAACTTTCAGCTCATGGTTCCATTGAGAGGATGTATCTGAGGAATGTAGGTTTTCTTTGTGCTGAAAGGGAATGTCATTTAAAAAAATAGTTGTGACAGTTTGAGAAAAACTAACCATCGAAGAATGTTGGTTGTGGAGAAGACCAATTTAGAGAGGCTACAAAGGGAAATTCTACAGCTTATGGAAATGTGTATGTGGAACGGTTCTTGATATGTCGATAAAGATGTGAACTGCTGTCATACTGTGGCTGTGTTACTTATGAAATTATAGAATGCAATGATGAATTTATTTGTGTTTGTTGTGGAGTCAGATAGTGCTTGTTGTCATACGGAGTTTAGATGCTATGGTGGTGGTCTAGTTTGTTTATAAAGAAAGTTATGAATTGTGCGAGTGTGTTGACCAGACCCATAACATCACAAACACCCACCCAGCCTGTTAATCAAAGCACCAGAGTATTGATGCTGTAGGGAAAAAATAAGAAACTACCCATGGAAAATTTGATTTTTAATTGGAAACAGATGAAACAACTTTAAAAAAATGTCTGCAAAATCAGAAGTTGAAAATGGCTGTTCATGCCTGTGCTAGTTCTAAATGAAAATGGCTGCTTCAGCCTTGGTTATGTTGGTCCAATCAGCTCTAGATACTCAAGCACATGATTTGATCAATGCTAGTTTACTGCACAGTGTTGCAGTGAGTATAGGGTTTGGATTTTGTGTTCATCACTTCATGTTATATTGACTGCTCTAATGTATTTACTCTGCTGCATTTTAGAGTGTGCTGACATGATGAGTGATGAAACGAAGCCTTGATAGTGGAGGTTTGGTGTGATCTTAAACATAAACTAAGCCTCAGCTACAGACTAGATTTCTTATCTGGGCAGTATCTTATCTGGGCAGTATTTCAGAAAGCGATTTATCTGGGGACTTCACCTATTGCATTTCAAAACAGAGTCCTTTGCCCCGTTTTAGGAAGCTTCTTATCTGGGGACAATATAGATTAGATTTCAAAACAAGACCAAGGGATGCACTGTTTACTGTAGAGAGCCTTGTACAAATTGTAGGCCAGAACTGACGGTATGCAATGTATGTTTTCTGTTAACACATCTTTTAGCAGGGCTTCCATTTTTGCACAGATTTGCAGATTATCATCTAATTAAAAACAACAAAGCAGGAAAAACCAAAATTTCATCAGGAAAAGAATACACAGGGCTGGATGGGGGCTGGATGGTGCAGGGAAGAAACATTGGCACTGGAATCTGCACAGCTGATTGCTTTTTTCAGTTTGCTGGCACTAGCGTCAGGCACCTGATGTCATGAGATTTAGCGGCAGTTACCATGTTGTCTGCCTGGTTAAACATGAAGACAAAACAATGTCACGCATTGACAGCATGTGTGGGCAAGACACTGCGGAAGTGGAAGACACCAACACAACCTGTAAACAAGTCATTCTGATCATAGTTGGATTGAAAAGAGGGCAATACATACCTTGGTGCTCAGATCTGTGTCGTACTGCAACTTTATTTTTCAGGGAGAGTGAGTAAGGGAAAGGTGGAGGGGGGGAGCAGTGGGAGTGAGGTGGGGGGGGGGGGGGAGTCATTTTCTCAGACACTAATAGAATTTCAATGATTTTTGCTTTTCTGTTGAGTCTGTTGTAAAAATGATACTGCTTCCTACTAATCTCATGATGACATGAGAATGCATGTGGGATGTTTTGCATTTCTTTGAGTTTGATGCTGTTGGTGTCACTCTCCACCCTGTGCATCAGATTTGGAATTGTGCATGTTTGCTGATTGAAAAGCAACTCAACCAAACCCTGACTTCTCCAAATCTGATGTTCATCATTTACAATTGTACATTGTCTGTATGCACCTAAGTAAAGCAGATCATCAACATAAGGTCATAGTTTGCCTGGAGTATGCTTAGAAAATATTGTAATATTGGGAAGACCTGGTTGTTTGCAGGTGAGAAGCCCTACCTGTGCCACATCTGCAAAATGCGCTTTGCTGCCTCCACCCGCCTGAGCAAGCACTTACGCGTGGTTCATCATGGAATCAAACCCCATCACTGCACCACCTGTGCCTCTAAGTTCTCCACCGCCGGTCACCTGGCCGCCCATGTTAAAACACACACAGGGGAGAAACCATTCTGCTGTGAGTTTTGTCACCGACGTTTCATTGACTCCACAAAGTTAAGAATTCACCTGCGGTCCCACACAGGAGATCGGCCCTATGAGTGTAAGGTCTGCAGCGCTCGGTTTGCTCGCACCACCATTCTCAACAACCACATGATCATCCATACAGGGCTGAAGCGATTCCAGTGTGACCATTGCCCGGCAAAGTTTGGCACACAGTCAACGTGGCTGGTGCACACAAGACGGCATTTAGGTGTGAAGAACTACATCTGCCAGGTGTGTGATGCCCGTTTTGTGGACTGCCCAGCCTTGAAGCTTCACATGCGCACACACACAGGGGAAAAGCCCTACTGCTGTACCCTGTGCCCCGCCCGATTCACCACTTCCAGCAACATGCGAAAACACATCCAGACCCACCTCAAGCTCAAAGCTTATGATTGCCAGCACTGCGGCCGCAAGTTCTCCAGCAAGACAGCTCTGGATGTTCACATTCAGCGGCATCAAGGCATCAGACCTTACGGCTGTGACCAGTGTGATCGATGCTTTACAGAGCTCCGTGACCTGAAGAAACACATGCGAGTGCATGATCAAGAAAAACCATTTTCTTGTCGATGGTGTAAGGGCAAATTTACCTCAAACCACAATTTGAAGCGACATACAAAACGATCTCATCCAGAAAAAAATGCCAAACAACCTCATCCCCGATTGAATGCCTCACGATTACAGCAAGTGAGATTAGCAACTCAAATGTAAGAGACAAGCAGTAAATTTGATCTGATCGTGAGGCATTAAGAGTGAATGTCAAAAGACCGGATCCTTTTTAAATCATATTACAAGTGTCAATATTGTACTAATGCAACAGAATGTATGTATAGAGGTGCCCTGCTCGTGAGTTAGCTATGAGAAAACAGCAATATCTAATATTGTTTTCTCTGGTCTTCTGTTAGTTTATTTATGTCTAGAAAGAAGCACTTTCAGGTGAAAGTAGCACTATCTGGTGAAAGTAGCACTGTCAGGTGAAAGTAGCACTGTCAGGTGAAGGTAGCACTGTCAGGTGAAAGCAGCACTGTCGGGTGAAAGCAGCACTGTCGGGTGAAAGTAGCACTGTCGGGTGAAAGTAGCACTGTCGGGTGAAAGCAGCACTGTCAGGTGAAAGTAGCACTGTCAGGTGAAAGCAGCACTGGAATAGCCAGTGGCATGGATACCCTCCAATGTTGTACAACCATGTCACTACTGATGTCTTCAGTGCGACATCTCTGGCTGTTTGGGCAAAGTGTATGATGAAACTTGCCTCTATGGCTTCTGTCAGGTTTTCCCCTCAGCCAGGTTCACCACCTCACTTAGCTCTGCACAGCATGGCCCTCCAAAGGTCTTCACACTGGCCTCGCTCAGCTAGAGCTACACAGCATGGCCCTCCAAAGGTCTTCACACTGGCCTCACTCAGCTCTACACAGCGTGGCCCTCCAAAGGTCTTCACACAGGCCTCACTCAGCTCTACACAGCATGGCCCTCCAAAAGTCTTCACACTGGCCTCACTCAGCTAGAGCTACACAGCATGGCCCTCCAAAGGTCTTCACACTGGCCTCACTCAGGTCTGCACAGCATGGCCCTCCAAAGGTCTTCACACTGGCCTCACTCAGCTCTACACAGCATGGCCCTCCAAAGGTCTTCACACTGGCCTCACTCAGCAAGAGCTACACAGCGTGGCCCTCCAAAAGTCTTCACACTGGCCTCACTCAGGTCTGCACAGCATGGCCCTCCAAAGGTCTTCACACTGGCCTCACTCAGCTCTACACAGCATGGCCCTCCAAAGGTCTTCACACTGGCCTCACTCAGCTCTACACAGCGTGGCCCTCCAAAGGCCTTCACACTGGCCTCACTCAGCTAGAGCTACACAGCATGGCCCTCCAAAGGTCTTCACACTGGCCTCACTCAGCTCTACACAGCATGGCCCTCCAAAGGTCTTCACACTGGCCTCATTCAGCTCTACACAGCATGGCCCTCCAAAGGTCTTCACACTGGCCTCACTCAGCTCTACACAGCATGGCCCTCCAAAGGTTTTCACACTGGCCTCACTCAGCTCTACACAGCGTGGCCCTCCAAAGGTCTTCACACTGGCCTCACCACACAGCATGGCCCTCCAAAGGTCTTCACACTGGCCTCCAAAGGTCTTCACACTGGCCTCACTCACCTTTACACAGCATGGCCTCCAAAGGTCTTCACACTGGCCTCACCAGGTCTACACAGCATGGCCTCCAAAGGTCTTCACACTGGCCTCACTCAGCTCTACACAGCATGGCCCTCTAAAGGTCTTCACACTGGCCTCACTCAGCTTTACACAGCATGCCCTCCAAAGGTCTTCACACTGGCCTCACTCAGCTTTACACAGCATGCCCTCCAAAGGTCTTCACACTGGCCTCACTCAGCTTTACACAGCATGCCCTCCAAAGGTCTTCACACTGGCCTCACCAGGTCTACAGCATGGCCCTCCAAAGGTCTTCACACTGGCCTCACTCAGCTCTGCATAGCATGGCCCTCCAAAGGTCTTCACACAGGCTTCACTCAGCTAGAGCTACACAGCATGGCCTTCCAAAGGTCTTCACACCGTTCTCACTCAGCTTCAAAGGTCTTCACACTGGCCTCAGCTGTACACGCATGGCCTTCCAAAGGTCTTCACACTGGCCTCACTCAGCTCTACACAGCATGGCCCTCCAAAGGTCATCACACTGGCCTCACTCAGCCTACACAGCATGGCCCTCCAAAGGTCTTCACACTGGCCTCACTCAGCTCTACACAGCATGGCCCTCCAAAGGTCTTCACACTGGCCTACTCACTCTACACAGCATGGCCCTCAAGTCACAGGTCATCGCTTCACAGCATGGCCCCCCAAAGGTCTTCACACTGGCCTTACCAGTCTACACAGCATGGCCCTCCAAAGGTCTTCACACAGGCCTCACCAGGTCTACACAGCATGGCCCTCCAAAGGTCTTCACACTGGCCTCACTCAGCTCTACACAGCATGGCCCTCCAAAGGTCTTCACACTGGCCTCACTCAGCTCTACACAGCATGGCCCTCCAAAGGTCTTCACACTGCCTCACTCAGCTCTAGACAGCATGGCCCTCCTAAAGGTCTTCACACTGGCCTCACCACACAGCATGGCCCTCCAAAGGTCTTCACACTGGCCTCACCACACAGCATGGCCCTCCAAAGGTCTTCACACTGGCCTCACCACACAGCATGGCCCTCCAAAGGCTTCACACTGGCCTCACCACACAGCATGGCCCTCCAAAGGTCTTCACACTTGTCTCCAAAGGTCTTCACACTGGCCTCACTCAGCTCTACACTTCATGGCCCTCTAAAGGTCTTCACACTGGCCTCACTCAGCTCTACACAGCATGGCCCTCCAAAGGTCTTCACACTGGCCTCACTCAGCTCGAAACAGCATGGCCCTCCAAAGGTCTTCACACTGGCCTCACTCAGCTCTACTAAGCATGGCCCTCCAAAGGTCGTCACACGGCCCTACAAAGGTCTTCACACTGGCCTCACCAGCCATGTATTTCATTACTGTCCTAGAAACTAGGCAGGTGGGAAAAAGCAAAATGTAGAAGGATGGTAGGTTTGTGTGAGTGTATACTCTACAGTGTCACAGATGAAATTCTGTGGTAGAGCCCGCACTACATACAGTGTCATAGATGAAATTCTGTGGCAGAGCCCACACTACATACAGTGTCACAGATGAAATTCTGTGGTAGAGCCCACACTACATATAGTGTCATAGATGAAATTCTGTGGTAGAGCCCACACTACATACAGTGTCACAGATGAAATTCTGTGGTAGAACCCACACTATGGCACAGTAGAATTAAGTCCATAGGTACATAAAAAAAAAAAATTTTCCCCACGTTGACACATTTTATCCAGTTTCCTTTAAGAAAAAATTCTGCTGGAATAACGTCCAAGAAAATCCAAGAATTTCTGACACTCAAAGTGTTGACGATTTCTAATCACTGCTGTTCAAACCAGTGTTGTTGCACATACTCACACACTGTGCTACACACACATGTATACACACATACATACACACACAACATGTGTGTGTGTGTGTGTGTGTGTGTGTGTGTGGTGTGTGTTTTGCAAATTTACATACATGATGTAGATGATGAATTACATTTTATACATAGTGTGTTTTCATTTTCAGTCATTACAGCTTACAGTTCACAATCACCAGTTCTGTATTTTCAACTGAAATTGCTGTTGTGACAAGATGGTTTCACTCTGACTAGTTTTGTGATAATTTACAGTGGTTAGGTATACTTTCTCATTTCTTTCATGTACTTCTTTATCAGTTTATCTGTTCTGCAGACAACAGTGTTTGTACTACACAGGCTTCTGTCAATGATTACATACAGGTGCATCTTGGCTCTAACATCCCCAGTAAGGCCAAAGCTTCGATGCACTGAAGGTGTGAGACACAGCTGTCCGGCCGAGATGAAAATCGCGCTCTTTAGTTCCTCCTGCCTGCCCGGCAGGTGATAAGCAGGCTGCATGACTCACGGCTGAGTGCTGACATGCCGGCAGCGCCCCGTGTACCACAGCTGTGCACAAGGGAGCATGTGTTCTCATGCTGTGCTGTTCCTGTTGTGCTTTACGGATTATTATTCTTTCACACTCCAGAGTGTGTGAAATGAATTCATAATGATGAAACAGGATTGAGGAAGAGCACAAGAGGAGTTCATGTTTCAATGATTGAGGAGGAAACAATGCTGAGGAGTCATATTTGTACAATGGGTATTGAGGAGGCAAGAGGATTGACGAGGTTGATGATAGATGTGTTGTTGAGTATTGAGGAGGCAAGAGATTTGAGGAGGTTGATGAGAGGCATGTTGTTGAGTATTGAGGAGGTAAGAGGATTGAGGAGATTGATGAGAGACGTGTTGTTGAGTATTGAGGAGGCAAGAATTTGAGGAGATTGATGAGAGACATGTTGTTGAGGATTGAGGAGGTAAGAGGATTGAGGAGGTTGATGAGAGACGTGTTGTTGAGTATTGAGGAGGTAAGAGGATTGAGGAGGTCGATGAGAGACATGTTGTTGAGTATTGAGGAGGTAAAAGGATTGAGGAGGTTGATGAGAGATGTGTTGTTGAGTATTGGAGGAGGGAGGAGGTTGATGAGAGACGTGTTGAGTATTGAGGAGGTAAGAGGATTGAGGAGGTTGATGAGAGACGTGTTATTGAGTATTGAGGAGGCAAGAGATTTGAGGAGATTGATGAGAGACATGTTGTTGAGGATTGAGGAGGTAAGAGGATTGAGGAGGTCGATGAGAGACGTGTTGTTGAGCATTGAGGAGGTAAAAGGATTGAGGAGGTTGATGAGAGATGTGTTGTTGAGTATTGAGGAGGTAAGAGGATTGAGGAGGTTGATGAGAGACGTGTTGTTGAGTATTGAGGAGGTAAGAGGATTGAGGAGGTTGATGAGAGATGTGTTGTTGAGTATTGAGGGGGTAAGAGGATTGAGGAGGTTGATGAGTTGTTGAGAATGGAGGAGGCCAGAGGACTGAAGAGGCTGACAGGAGATATTTCCTTGAGTACTAGGAGGCAAGAGAATTGAGGAGGTTGATGAGAGACGTGTTCTTGAGTATTGAGGAGGTAAGAGGATAGAGGAGGTTGAGAGACATTTTGTTGTAAAAAAATGAGCAAGAACATCTTTTTGAAGGTTGATTAGATGACCATTGTATGCAAAGGATTAGATGACTATTGTATGCAAAGAGAATGTAGTATAATGCAGTCGAATTCTGATTACAGGGCATTGTCTCATTATGTGAGCATTCAGTCATTGAAATGTATGCTGAATAATACCATGGAAACTCAGAAATCAGGAGTTTCTTTCACATCGTTATTCTTGTTTTTGTAACATGGACATGTATGTATATACACAGAGGAAGAATGATTAAAGCCAAAGGCACAAAAATCCTTCTTTTTTTTTTTTTGTAACTTGGCCTTATTACAAAATTGTAAAACCTTTTTCTTTTTGTTTTGTTTTTTTATTGTTTGTTTGTTTTTTTGTTTGTTTTGTTTTCCCATCTTCTGTGCTACCTCAGTGGCAATGTACCCACTCTGCTCATTCCCACCCCATATCCACAACCACAGCTGGGCCCGGCCGCCTCAGCCCAGGCACCAGCAATCAACAGGGAGCAGTCAATGCCAAGCCATCAAGAGACAACCCACCAGAGGAGACACTGCACTGCTGCTGAGTCACTTTGATAGTGTGTAGTGGTGCCGGTTATGAGGACACCACCAACTAAGCCCACAGCTGACAATTATTGCTCAATTGCGCAGCTGGTGTGAGTGAGCACTCCCTCCAGAGGGCACCACCACATCCGTCCAATGACAGCCACCATGTATTTACCAATATGGGTGACCCTGATGGAAGCACAACAAAGGTTTTGGACCAATGTTGTTATGTGGTGTTAGTGTAGTACTGTTGATTATTCATTGTTATGGTGAGTCAGAGTCTGTACTGTTTATAATTCATTGTTATGGTGAATCAGAGCCTGTACTGTTTATAATTCATTGTTATGGTGAGTCGGTCTGTACTGTTTATAATTCATTGTTATGGTGAGTCAGAGTCTGTACTGTTTATAATGTATTGTTATGGTGAGTCAGTCTGTATTGTTTATAATTCATTGTTATGGTCAGAGTCTGTACTGTTCATAATTCATTGTTATGGTGAGTCAGTCTGTACTGTTTATAATTCATTGTTATGGCGAGTCAGAGTCTGTACTGTTTATAATTTATTGTTATGGTGAGTCAGTCTGTATTGTTTATAATTCATTGTCATGGTCAGTCAGAGTCTGTTTGTGGTATGGGTTGTGGTCAGCAGTGATGAATCCAAGTTTGGGAATGTATGTTATGGATTTTAAGTGTTGGCAGTAATGAAACCAGTGGAAATGTCTGTTGGTGATGATGATTTCCCTAGTGATGTCTGGAACATATGACAGTCTACAGCCAGCAGTCATGTGGTGCTTGGTCTTCATCATACATCACCTGTCAGTCATGTGGTGCTCCATCATACATCACCTGTCAGTCATGTGGTGCTTGGTCTTCATCATACATCACCTGTCAGTCATGTGGTGCTTTATCATACATCACCTGTCAGTCATGTGGTTCTTCATCATACATCACCTGTCAGTCATGTGGTGCTTGGTCTCCATCATACATCACCTGTCAGTCATGTGGTGCTTGGTCTTCATCATACATCACCTGTCAGTCATGTGGTTCTTCATCATTCATCACCTGTCAGTCATGTGGTGCTTTGTCTTCATCATACATCACTTGTCAGTCATGTGGTACTTGGTCTCCATCATACATCACCTGTCAGTCATGTGGTGCTTGGTCTTCATACCAGTATACTATCACCATGTCAGTCGTGTGGTTCTTCATCATTCATCACCTGTCAGTCATGTGGTGCTTGGTCTTCATCATACATCACCTGTCAGTCACGTGGTGCTTCATCATACATCACCTGTCAGTTATGTGGTGCTTCATCATACATCACCTGTCAGTCACGTGGTGCTTCATCATTCATCACCTGTCAGTCATGTGGTGCTTGTCTTATCTCATTTGTGGCTTGGTCTTCATCATACATCACCTGTCAGTCATGTGGTGCCAATCACTTGGTACATGGCCTTCATTGTAGATAACCTTTCAAATTCTGTTTGGTGCTCGGTTTTCATGGTAGATAAACCATCAGAATATTTACCGCTGTTTTGGTGGCTGATGGATGCCTCCGGTTGATGAACACTTGTGATGATCTGTTGTTCTTGTTGCTGTGCTTGCCATAATCACTTAGTGGAGATGTGCCATGCCTTGATCACAGGAAGTTGAAGAGGATTGTCCCACTGTCTGAGGCCTGTTTGAAACCAGAGTCAGCTGATTCATGATCATCCCGTTGTTAACAGTCTTTGCCTCAATGAGCATCACTGTATAGGGTGCACATGTATGTGTGCATGTCTGCACATGTATGTATAGTTGTACTTCAATGTCTGTTCTGTGTGCAATCACATTTCCTTGATTTTTGCCGCTTTGTATTCAATGTCATGTACAGGTATAGCTTGTATTGAACTTGTTCTTCAGGTATAGTTTGTATTGAACTTGTTCTTCAGGTGTAGCTTGTATTGAACTTGTTCTTCAGGTGTAGCTTGTATTGAACTTGTTCTTAATGTGTGTGCTGCTTTTATGTAGACACAAATCGTAAGTTTCTTTTAAGCGACCTATAAATAAAATATTTACCCAGTACTTAGGATGAATCAAAAGTGCATAGACATGTCTGTGAGAGATTGGAGTGGCGGGCTATGCACATTGATATTGATTGTTCATTTGACTGGTGAACACTGCAGAACATTTGAACAAACAGTGAGAAAGGAACTAGAGAGCAAAAGGCAGAGGAGGGGCACAGAGAATGGAGAAACAGCTTTCCAGATGATTTTGCAAGATTTTCTTTTTGTTCAGACTGTTCTGTTTTAATCTGTCTTTTTTATTGCATTTTTTTTTTTTTTTAATTGTGTGTGACTGTTTAAGGGAGTGTCCGTGTTCTTTGGTAAAGAGTTCCAGATATTGATGCTTTAACAGTAAAAGACAGCCTTAAGAGAGACAAGACTGTGTAGCCTTCAGAGAGACAAGACTGTGTTCAATGTCGAGTTGCATGTGGCTTATAAAGAAGTATACATATGTTGTAACTGTAGAGTGATGTACCATGTAAAGCCTACCTGTTATGTGCCAATATACAGGTGAACACACAACACAAAGTGCAAAGTCACACTTTATGCACAATATATATATTAATAGCTTGTCATGCTGACAGCTGTCAGGGGAGTACTGTTTTGTGCATTTTGTGTTGACCGTTTGTGATGTCTGAAGAAGATACACTTGTCGAAAATCTACAACTTGTACAAGCCTGTTTCTTATTATGCATAAAATCTGCGTGACTTGACACTTTGTTGTGTGTGTTTATTTGTGTTTAGTTTGGCCTGTTTTGCAGGAATGCTGCATTTCCTTTGTCTGTTATGTGGCATGGCATGGTCTGTAACATGTATTGCACATTATCTGTTATATGATATGGTGTGGTCTGTAACATGTATCGCACATTATCTGTTACGTGACATGGCACAGTCTGTAACATGTATTGCACATTATCTGTTATGTGGCATGATGCGGTATGTAACATGTATTGCACATTATCTGTTATGTGGCATGGCGCGGTCTGTAACATGTAATGCACATTATCTGTTATGTGGCATGATGCAGTCTGTAACATGTATTGCACATTATCTGTTATGTGGCATGGCATGGTCTGTAACATGTATTGCACATTATCTGTTATATGGTATGGTGCGGACTGTAACATGTATTGCACATTATCTGTTACGTGACATGGCGCAGTCTGTAACATGTATTGCACATTATCTGTTATGTGGCATGATGTGGTATGTAACATTATTGCACATTATCTGTTATGTGGTATGGCACGTCTGTAACATGTAATGCATATTATCTGTTATGTGGCATGGTGCAGTCTGTAACATGTATTGCACATTATCTGTTATGTGGCATGGCGCGATCTGTAACATGTAATGCACATTATCTGTTATGTGGCATGGTGCAGTCTGCAACATGTATTGCACATTATCTGTTATGTGGCCACCAGGAGGCATTGAATGTGGCTTGATGTGGTGTGTAACATGTATTGTACATTATCTGTTATGTGGCATGGCGCGATCTGCAACATGTATTGCACATTATCTGTTATGTGGCCACCAGGGGGCATTGAATGTGGCATGCTGCGGTAACGTGTATTGCACATTTGCTGTTATGTGGTATGGTGTGGTCTGTAACATGTATTGCACATTATCTGTTATGTGGCCACCAGGGGGCATTGAATGTGGCAAGATGTGGTAACATGTATTGCACATTATCTGTTATGTGGCCACCAGGGGGCATTGAATGTGGCATGATGTGGTAACATGTATTACACATTATCTGTTATGTGGCCACCAGGGGGCATTGAATGTGGCATGATGTGGTAACATGTATTGCACATTATCTGTTATGTGGCCACCAGGGGGCATTGAATGTGGCATGCTGTGGTAACGTGTATTGTACATTAGCTGTTATGTGGTATGGTGTGGTCTGTAACATATATTGCATGTTATCTGTTATGTGCCATGGTGCAGTCTGTAACATGTGTTGCACATTATCTGTTATGTGGCCACCAGGGGGCATTGGATGTGGCATGATGTGGTAACATGTATTGCACATTATCTGTTATGTGGCCACCAGGGGGCATTGAATGTGGCATGATGTGGTAACATGTATTGCACATTATCTGTTATGTGGCCACCAGGGGGCATTGAATGTGGCATGCTGTGGTAACGTGTATTGCACATTAGCTGTTATGTGGTATGGTGTGGTCTGTAACATATATTGCACATTATCTGTTATGTGCCATGGTGCAGTCTGTAACATGTGTTGCACCTTATCTGTTATGTGGCCACCAGGGGGCATTGAATGTGGCATGGTGCAGTGTGTATCGTGTATTGCACATTATCTCTTATGTGGCATGGTGCGGTCTGTAAAATGTGTTGCACATTTTCTGTTATGTGTGACATGGTGCGGTCTGTAACATGTATTGCACATTATCTGTTATGTGGCATGGTGCGGTCTGTAACATGTATTGCACATTATCTGTTACATGGCATGGTGTGGTCTGTAACATGTATTGCACATTATATGTTATGTGGCATGGTGTGGTATGTAACATGTATTGCACATTATCTGTTATGTGACATGGTGTGGTGTGTAACATGTATTGCACATTATCTGTTATGTGGCATGGTGCAGTCTGTAACATGTATTGCACATTATTTGTCATGTGGCATGGTGGGATGTGTAATGTGTATTGCACATTATCTGTGATGTGCCACCAGGGTGCAGTGGTTACTATCAATGTGGTCTTGGAGGTCCGAGGTTCCTGCCTTACTGAGGGATTAATTCAATACCACCCAGCTCTTAATCAGTATTCAGTGTGCTGTGGGTTGACTGAGAAGACTGGAATCACCCACAGGTTTCAGTTTCAGTTTCATCAAGGAGGCATCACTGCGTGCGGACTAGTCCATATAAGCTGCACCACATCCGCTAAGTTTTGAGACCACACTACGCATGATTAACAACAAAGATACCCACAGGAGTTTTAATCACTACTGGAGGGATCTGTGAGAGTGGTGCTTGAGTGGTGCTGGAATTTCCTGACCCAGTGCTGCATAAGTCTATATCACTGTCATAATTTATGCCTGGATTTTCTGTGAAAGAAAAGGTGGATAACGCCCTTTCATATTGTTTCAGGCCAGAATAGAACTGCACAGCATGATTCAAGTGCTGTAATCTTCAGGGAATCTAGTAGGTGTTGTCTATATAGGATCAAAACAGGCACTACTGAACACCACCAAAGTTATTCTGCAGCAGGGCAGTGTCTTCTCAGGTGAGTGGCCCAATAGTGATACCTTTTTGTGCACTGCCATTATTAAGGCCGTGTATGAAGAATGAGTGACCCGATAGTGATACCTTTTTGTGCACTGCCAGTAATAATTAAGGCTGTGTATGAAGAATGAGTGACCTGATAGTGATACCTTTTTGTGCACTGCCATTATTAAGGCTGTGTATGAAGAATGAGTGACCCGGTAGTGATACCTTTTTGTGCACTGCCATTATTAAGGCTGTGTATGAAGAATGAGTGATATCTTTTTGTGCACTGCCATTATTAAGGCTGTGTATGAAGAATGAGGGACCCAATAGTGATACCTTTTTGTGCACTGCCATTATTAAGGCTGTGTATGAAGAATGAGTGACCGGTAGTGATACCTTTTTGTGCACTTCCATTATTAAGGCTGTGTATGAAGAATGAGTGATACCTTTTTGTGCACTGCCATTATTAAGGCTGTGTATGAAGAATGAGGGACCCGATAGTGATACCTTTTTGTGCACTGCCATTATTAAGGCTGTGTATGAAGAATGAGTGACCGGTAGTGATACCTTTTGTGCACTTCCATTATTAAGGCTGTGTATGAAGAATGAGGGACCCAATAGTGATACCTTTTTGTGCACTTCCAGTAATAGTTAAGGCTGTGTATGAAGAAGTAGGCATGAGCTGGATTGGATTGATGAAGCAGAGAGCGCAAAAGTGATAAACAGAAAAAGAAATGTTCTAGTCAGTACGAAAAGGATGTGTATGTGGTTAAATGCCTGTGATCGTGGCATGCCAAAACATGCCCCCCCCCCCCCCCCTCTCCCCCTTGGTGATACAGTTGACAGTAGTTTTCTGGTTATGACATGGAAAAAGTCCTACATTAACCTACCTTGTTTTACCATTTCTGATGGATTCAGGGAATGTCAGGGGGTGCTTATGTTGGTGCTTTTCATACTGTTTATTTTCAGCATAGACTGTAAGCAAAATGTGTTTAATGGATTGGATTCACTGTGGAGACCTTTGTGGTAGTTCACACAGTGACTGTCCCTTCATTTCTTCAGTTGATGGTTGGATTTATGTCAGGAATTGTGTGTGATTTGATGTGTGTTTGATTGTGAAAAGAATATGTCAGCAGAAAACATAGATCGCTCCTGCAAGCTTTTAGAGAAAAAAGGAAGGATTTTAGTCTTGTGCTCTGATCTCATGGATACC
>CM065716.1:118606909-118719409 GCA_033310375.1 Conus canariensis
TGTGCATATGTATGTGTATGTGTGCATATATATATATATATATATATATATATATATATATATATATATATATATATGTGTGTGTGTGTGTGTGTGTGTGTGGTGTGTGTGTGTATGTATATGTGTATATGTATGTATCCAAACGCGCGCACGTGTATATGTACATGTGTGTGTGTGTATGTGTATATGTGTATATATATATATATATATATATATATATATATATATATATATATTATATATATATATATATATTATTTGTTGTGTGTGTGTGTGTGTGTGTATGTGTGTGTGTGTGTGGATATATATATGTTTGCATATGGATATAATCTTGTGAAAAATGATTATATGTTGTGCCCTTTTCTCTCTCTCTCTCTCTCTCTCTCTCTCTCTCTCTCTCTCTCTCTCTCTCTCTCTCTCTTCTGTCTGTCTGTGTGTGCGTGCGTGTGTATGTTCCGAATTCCGTACATATTTTGTCATATTCATTTTACTGTCTGATTTTATACATGCTAATTGTTGTACGTTTTAGTACATTTCCATTTCAAATCATTGTATTTCATGCTGTTCCCCCCCCCCCTCTCTCTCTCTCTCTCCTCTCTCTCTCTCTTTTTTTTTTTTTTTTTGCTCCTCCCCCCCCCCCCTCCATCCCCCAATTTCATCTCACTTTGCTTAATACCCTCTACGTATTTTCATGAAAAATGATTACATGTTGTGCCTTCTCTCTCTCTCTCTCTCTCTCTCTCTCTCTCTCTCTCTCTCTCTCTCTCTCTCTCTATGCGTGCGAGCGTGCGTGTATGTGTGTGTTCAAAAATATGTACATATTTTGTCATATTCACTTCACTGTCTGTTTTAATACAAGCCAATCTTGTACGTTGTAGTACATAATTTACATGTGTTCCCCCAGCCCACCTCACTCCCTACCCCCACTCTCTCCTTCTTCTTCATTATTGTTATTCTCATTTTTATTTTATTTTATTTTATTATTATTATTATTATTATTTCTTTTCTGTTTATTATTATTTTATTTTATTATTGTTATTATTATTATTATTATTATTTCTTTTCTGTTTATTATTATTCTTTTTTTTGTTTTGTTTTGTTTTCATTTCTCTTCTATTTTCATTTGCTGTTCCTCTTTGATTACATGACCGCTTTGCTTGCTTCTTTGCTTTCTTACATTAATTGATTTCACTGCATGTTGTAGTCCCTACTCAGGGCGAGGACTGGATGTAAAAAAGCACGTCAGTGCTTATCTATTATCCTCGTAAATAAAGAATTTTGTCTTGTCTTGTCTTGTCTCTCTCTCTCTCTCTCTCTCTCTCTCTCTCTCTTCTCTCTCTCTCTCTCCACACACACACACAACACACACACACCACTCATTTGCTTGCTCAAAGATTGAGTTACTCATTAATTTCTGTCACTATTAGTATCAAGTCTAAGACAAAACTTGAGTTTGTCCCCCAACCCCTTCTTCTCCTTCTTCTCGATCGCCTGTCACACCTGTAGACAGGATTCTGTAATGAATCTGGTGGTCCTCTGCAAGGCCTCCACAGACCCATACAGCTTGTCGTTGATGGGCACCGTCTGCGGCCATGTCCTATCCCTCAGACACTGCAGGTCCCCATAGTCCTGTAGAATGTGTTTTGTGGTTTGTTCTGCCTGCCCACATGTGCACATTGGGGATGGTTTCAGGTGCAGCTTGCGGTGTAAATGGGATGCTAGCCTGTTGTGCCCGGTTTTGAGTCAGAAGATGACCACCTGTTCTGCTCTGGTTAGCGGATGATAGCCATCTTGCTGCTGTGGTGGCCTGTAGAGCGCTTTTATGATGGTCTTCACCTCTGTCACAGTGTCAGGCTGACTGCAGTTTCTTCCTGATGGCCCTGGGCACCAAGTTTTGCCATTTTATCAGCCTCCTTATTTCCTGGTATGCCGCAGTGAGATGGAAATCATTGCATTACAGTTCTGGTGCACTTGATATTGCATAGAGCATCTTCTAACTTTGGCAGGTTGTTGTTGTTGGTTGCCTGCAGCACGCTCAGGACGTCTATAAGGAAGACAACCTGGCTGTCTGGGCCTGCTTTGCTGCTGCTGATGTTTACAGCATGCACCAGAGCTTCCACTTCTGCTCTGTAGTTCGTTCCCCAACCCCAACCCCCAACCTCTCCTCCCAATACCCCCTACTCCTCACAAGACAGACACTCACAGGCTTTCAAAGTCTTCTGACATGTTTTCTCTCTGTTCCTTTGTGTCCAACGTGAGACCAGCTACACCCTGTTGTTTTGCCATGAAGTGTATAAACAGGACACGGTAGAATGTGGACCAATTACACCCAAACATGTCACAGTGAACCTCTATGCTAAACATGACACAGTATTTAAAGTGTAGACTAGTTATGTTCTACTGTGTTGCAGTGAACCTCTATGCTAAACATGACACAGTGTTTAAAGTGTAGACCAGCTATGTTCTATGATAAACAATGCTGTATTGTGTGCAGTGAACCGCTATGATAAACAGCGCTGTATTGTGTGCAGTGAACCGCTATGATAAACAAGGCTGTATTGTGCGCAGTGAACCGCTACGATAAACAGTGCTGTATTGTGTGCAGTGAACCGCTATGATAAACAAGGCTGTATTGTGTGCAGTGAACCACTATGATGAACAGCGCTGTATTGTGTGCAGTGAACCGCTATGATGAACAGCGCTGTATTGTGTGCAGTGAACCGCTATGATGAACAGCGCTGTATTGTGTGCAGTGAACCGCTATGATAAACAGCGCTGTATTGTGTGCAGTGAACCGCTATGATAAACAGCGCTGTATTGTGTGCAGTGAACCGCTATGATAAACCGTGCTGTATTGTGTGCAGTGAACCACTATGATAAACAGCGCTGTATTGTGTGCAGTGAACCGCTATAATGAACAGCGTTGTATTGTGTGCAGTGAACTGCTATGATGAACAACGCTGTATTGTGTGCAGTGAACCGCTATGATGAACAGCGCTGTATTGTGTGCAGTGAACAGCTGTGATAAACAGTGCTGTATTGTGTGCAGTGAACTTCTATGATAAACAGCGCTATATTGTGTGCAGTGAACCGCTATGATAAACAGCGCTGTATTGTGTGCAGTGAACCGCTATGATAAACAGCGCTGTATTGCGTGCAGTGAACCGCTATGATAAACAGCGCTGTATTGTGTGCAGTGAACCGCTATGATAAACAGCGCTGTATTGCGTGCAGTGAACCGCTATGATAAACAGCGCTGTATTGTGTGCAGTGAACCACTATGATAAACCGCACTGTATTGTGTGCAGTGAACTGCTATGATAAACAGTGCTGTATTGTGTGCAGTGAACCGCTATGAACTGCTGACTCTGGAGCAGGTGTCTCAGGGTCTGACTGAGGAACGCATGGTGCTGGCGTTCCAGGCTCTGGACGAACTGGTCCCCAAGCTGGGCATCTACTCCAGGCTCTTCTCCAAGCTCAGGGACGACTTCTTCAGTAAGTTGGCAATGTTTCAATTTCCGCCTCCTGTTACCTCTCTTTGAAACCCCCTTCTTCAGTAAGACTGTCTGGGCTGGTTGTACTTGTGTTGCTGTTGGATTGAACATGTGCTGCATGGCAAAATAGTGATGATAATAATGAGTGATGTATTTGGGCCTTTTTTGCGCATACCTTTCTTTTAAAATGGTTCACAAAACAATGTTTTCACATGAATGTCGTTCCTTTCCATCATCACATATCCCCCTATGCGCCCACTCTCTTCTTCCTGCACAATCGCCCTCTTTCCTCCCCAATCCAGCACACACACACACACACACACACACACACACACACACACACACACACACACACACACACATGCACAAACACAGACACAGACACACACAGACACACACACACACACACACACACACACACACATGTACACAAACACACATGCACGCACGCACACACATGTACACAAACACACACACACACACTTACACACACACACACACACACACACACACACACACACACACACACACACACATTCTCACTCATCCAGTCACTTGCAAAGGGAGCTTAGGGACAACAATTTGAAATTTATTGTGTTGAAACCCTTGAAGCTTGAAGATAAACTGTTGGATTAACAGGCTTAATGGTGAAGTGATAAATCTGTTGATTAACAGGCTCAATGGTGAAGTGATAAATCTGTTGATTAACAGGCTCAGTGGTGAAGTGATAAATCTGTTGATTAACAGGCTCAATGGTGAAGTGATAAATCTGTTGATTAACAGGCTCAATGGTGAAGTGATAAATCTGTTGATTAACAGGCTCAATGGTGAAGTGATAAATCTGTTGATTAACAGGCTCAATGGTGAAGTGATAAATCTGTTGATTAACAGGCTCAATGGTGAAGTGATAAATCTGTTGATTAACAGGCTCAATGGTGAAGTGATAAATCTGTTGGATTAACAGGCTCAATGGTGAAGTGATAAATCCAGCTGCTATGTGATGTAAGAAATTGCAGGTGGTGTGTTAACTTCAAACTGAAAAACTTCCATAGTTTTCCAAATATGAATTGTCCTTAGTAATGCTGGAAGAGTGGATTTCTTTTTAATTTTCATCAGTTTTATGTGCAAATGGTAAATGCAGTAAACCGGGCAATGTCTCACAGTAGGGTAAACCCGTTAGAATATAGCTCTTCAGTTAGGGCAGTGTCTCTCAGTGTTGTAAGCTCTTCAATCAGGGCAATGCTCCCACAAAGTAGCACTGTATGCAAGCAGTGACAAAGGCGAGGATGCTAGAAAGGCAGTGGCGGATTAAGCTGGTGCAGGCAGAGAGCGATAAAGACAGGTGGCTGTGGAAAAGAAGGAGTGTAGGTATGTATCTTGTGGCTATGGGAAAGAATGAGTGTAGGTTTGTATCTTGTGGCTGTGGGAAAATAGAGGTATGATATATATGACTATAGGAAAGAAGGTGTTTAGGTATGTATCTTGTGGCTATGGGAAAGAATGAGTGTAGGTTTGTATCTTGTGGCTGTGGGAAAATAGAGGTATGATGTATATGACTATAGGAAAGAAGGAGTGTAGGTTTGAATCTTGTGGCTGTGGGAAAATAGAGGTATGATGTATGTGACTATAGGATAGAAGGAGTGTAGGTATGTATCTTGTGGCTGTGAGAAAGAATGAGTGTAGGTTTGTATCGTGTAGCTGTGGGAAAATAGTGATATGTATCCATGTGACTATGGGAAAAGAATGGGTGTAGGTATGTGTCTTGAACCTATGGGAAAATAGAGGTATGTATCTATGCAACTATTGGAAAGAATGACTGTAGGTATGTATATATGTGACTGTTAGAAAGAAATGTAGGTATGTATCTATGTGACAGTTGGAAAGAAGTGTCGGTATCTGTCTATGTGACTGTGGGAAAGAAATGTAGGTATGTATTGTGTGTTAAAGGTCTTCAGAGAGAGGCTGTTCTCCAGAGAAGTCAGGAACCGGGCATTAAACCAATACACATTTCAGCGTCTTTTCCTTGCATGGGGTACAGACTAAAAGTTTCCTGAATGTTCCATGTCTCGGGTGTGTTCCAGAGGCCGTGTACAGCGATGAGCTGACGGGTGTGACCGACACATCGGACACCACACATGGGGGAGGCTTCATCCAGCGGCTGCCCTACTTCATCCTGGTCAAGAGAGTGTATGACGAGCGACACGAACTGACAGAGGAGCTGAAGGAGCAGCTGGACATTGTGAAGAAAAGGTCAGGGGAGACAATCAGTGGGGATGTGTCTGTTGAAACAGCAGCTGGACATTACAAAGAAAAGGTCAGAGGAGAGAACAATTTGAAGAAAAGGTTAGGGGAGAGAACAATTTGAAGAAAAGGTCAGGGGAAAGAACAATGCGAAGAAAAGGTCAGGGTAGAGAACAATGCGAAGGAAAGGCCAGGGGAGAAAACATTACAAAGAAAAGGTCAGGGGAGAGAACATTGCGAAGAAAAGGTCAGGGAGAGAACATTGCGAAGAAAAGGTCAGAGGAGACAACATTGTGAAAAAAAGGTCAGAGGAGACAACATTGTGAAGAAAAGGTTGGGGAGAAAACAATTTGAAGAAAAGGTCAGGGGAGAGAACATTGTGAAGAAAAGGTCAGGGGAGAGAACATTGCGAAGAAAAGGTCAGGAAGAGAACAATGCGAAGGAAAGGTCAGGGGAGAGAACATTGCGAAGAAAAGGTCAGGGGAGAGAACATTGTGAAGAAAAGGTCAGGGGAGAAAACAATTTGAAGAAAAGGTCAGGGGAGAGAACATTGTGAAGAAAAGGTCAGGGGAGAGAACATTGCAAAGAAAAGGTCAGGGAAGAGAACAATGTGAAGGAAAGGTCAGGGGAGAAAACAATTTGAAGAAATGGGCAGGGGAGAGAACAATTTGAAGAAAAGGTCAGGGGAGAGAACAATTTGAAGAAAAGGGCAGGGGAGAGAACATTGTGAAGGAAAGGTCAGGGAAAAGAACAATTTGAAGAAAAGGGCAGGGGGGAGAACAATGTGAAGAAAAGGTCAGGGAAGAGAACAATGCGAAGGAAAGGTCAGGGGAGAGAATAATTTGAAGAAATGGGCAGGGGAGAGAACAGTGTGAAGGAAAGGTCAGGGGAGAGAACAATTTGAAGAAAAGGGCAGGGGAAATAACAATGTGAAGGAAAGGTCAGGGAGAGAAACAATTTGAAGAAAAGGTCGGGGAGAGAACATTGTGAAGAAAAGGTCAGGGGAGAAAAATGATGGGGATGTGTCTGTTAAAACAGCAGCTGGACATTGTGAAGAATAGGTCAGGGGAGATAATCCATGGGGATGTGTCTGTTAAAATGACAGCTGGACATTGTGAAGAATAGGTCAGGGGAGATAATCCATGGGGATGTGTCTGTTAAAACGGCAGCTGGACATTGTGAAGAAAATTTGAGGGGAGAGAAAGAATGGGGATGTGTCTGGTAAGGCTAAATCCTAGATCAGTGGTGTAACCTCCCTGAATAAATCTTAAATAAATGTTAGCGAACCGCCCAGAGAACGTGGACAAACGAGTCACAAGACGAAACACAACTAGTTTCGACCTCTTAGGTCTTCATCAGGTGAGACATTAACGAATAAAACAATGAAAATTCACTTAGCTTTGATCGCTTCAGATCACTTGGTAGGGTTCAGCGCAAGGAAGAAGGCGTTGAATGAGAACGAGGCTGTTGGAAGGGAAATAGTGAGCGAGTCAAAGTCGTAATGAAGATAATAATATTACTGATAGGAATACTAATAATGGTCAAAATACTGGAAAAAAAAAAAAAAAAAAAAAAAAGGGACAAGATTACTACCAATCTGTGTCAATAAGTATGGGTATGGGAGAAAGGACAGTGGGTTAGAGGATTCTTAAACAGCAGGGTTGCCGTGGCAACAGTCCCAGAGGCGAAGGCGATGGTGATGTCAATGCCAGTGGTAGTATCAATACTAGCAATAGTATTACTGAATGATACTGCTAACAACGATAGTGAAGGTTAAGAAAAGGGCAGGGCAGCTCCAGCCTGAAATATCCCCCACCTACACACACCCATACCACCCTACCTCCCTCTGTTTACCTCAGACATAGGTTGCAGCTATCATCATCTTCCCTTTTCCTACACTCTCTGAGTCTCTCCATTTGCTACATCAATCGACTTACTCCCCCCTCCCCTGCCCTAGTAATGATGTGTGTAGGGGTGTTGGTGGATATGGCGGTTGCTGGGGGTGGAGGTGGGGGTAACCAATGAATAAGGCTGATATTACAAATGGAACACACACACACACACACACACACACACACACACACACACACTCACACTCACACATACACACACACATAATAAATAGAATGCTGGCTCCTTTATCGTTGGTCGTGAAAGGGGGGGGGGGGGGAGAGAGAGAGAGAGAGAGAGAGAGAGAGATTGTGTATAGGTGTGAATATGTTGCCCCTCCCCCTCCCCCAGTTAGTACGTAAACCCATCCCCTTCTTCCCTCCACCCTCATAGCATCTACACCTTAAAGTAACATGTACCAACCCACCACTTCTATCTCAGCCCATAATATCCTCCCACCACACACACACATACTACCTTATCTCCCACTATTCACCTCACACAACTTATAGCTATCTTATTTATGCATTTATTATCATTATTTTTTTAAATTTTTTTTAAATTATTATTATTATTATTTACTGATTTTTTAATTTATTATTATTTTTAATGTTTCATTTATTTATTTATTTGATTATTATAAAAATTGTATTTTCTAAATATATTTCTGTATCATGCTTTCTTAACCTTCACTATCGTTGTTAGCAGTATCATTCAGTAATACTATTGCTAGTATTGATACTACCACTGGCATTGACATCACCATCGCCTTCGCCTCTGGGACTGTTGCCACGGCAACCCTGCTGTTTAAGAATCCTCTAACCCACTGTCCTTTCTCCCATACCCATACTTATTGACACAGATTGGTAGTAATCTTGTCCCTTTTTTTTTTTTTTTTTTTTTTTTTTCTCAGTATTTTGACCATTATTAGTATTCCTATCAGTAATATTATTATCTTCATTACGACTTTGACTCGCTCACTATTTCCCTTCCAACAGCCTCGTTCTCATTCAACGCCTTCTTCCTTGCGCTGAACCCTACCAAGTGATCTGAAGCGATCAAAGCTAAGTGAATTTTCATTGTTTTATTTGTTAATGTCTCACCTGATGAAGACCTAAGAGGTCGAAACTAGTTGTGTTTCGTCTTGTGACTCGTTTGTCCACGTTCTCTGGGCGGTTCGCTAACATTTATTTAAGATTTGTTTAGATTTCCGCCTGCAGTCCTCTCGCTTTGCAACTAGATCTCCCTGAATAGTTTTGCACCCAAATTTTACATCTTTTCCAGCTTCAACTCTTCTGCCACCCATTGTCAGAACTGTGAAACATTACAGCTGACATGTTACTTCTGTTACTCATTGTCAGAACTGTGAAGTTTTACAGCTGACATGTTCTTTCATTTGCACGGAGAGACAGCCTTTCACATGACAATAGCAAACAGTTGTTACTTGAAGCCACCATTTTTACTTCTCCAAACTGCATTACATTACACAGTGCTTATTATTTTTACTTCTCTAAACTGCATTACATTACACAGTGCTCACCATTTTTACTTCTCTAAACTGCATTACATTACACTGTGCTTATTATTTTTACTTCTCTAAACTGCATTACATTACACAGTGCTCACCATTTTTACTTCTCCAAATTGCATAACATTACACAGTGCTCACCATTTTTACTTCTCCAAATTGCATAACATTACACAGTGCTCACCATTTTTACTTCTCCAAACTGCATTACATTACACAGTGCTCACAATGTTTGGACTCCCCAGCAGCATTCACCACCTAATGTTAATGGAAATCTACAATGATAGAACATGACTAACATACCTCATTTACCAACTAATGTTAATGGAAATCTACAGTGCTAGAACGGGACTAACATACCTCAAGGCAGGAAGATGCACATGTTAATGGAAATCTACAATGGTAGAACGTGACTAACATACCTCATTCACCAACTAATGTTAATGGAATCTACTGTGGTAGAATGTGACTACCATGCCTCAAGGCAGGAAGACATACATGCATGTTCTTTAGTTCCTTTGCTCTTGTGGCAGTTGTTTTAGCTGCCGTTTATGATGTGCACTGCCAACAATGTGGGCATCCATTTTACGCCCAATCTGAGGAGATAAGTGATTGTTAGGTCTTCATTTTCATTGTCTTGAATGTTGTTTGCCTTGCCTGAAAAAGACAAAGAGGTCGAAACCTGTCGTATTTGTTTGCTTCTTTCATTTGTAGGCATAGTCATTTTTCATGTATATTGTGACTTGACTAATGGTGCAGGCTGTTTGACTGACAGTGTGTCAATGGTGCAGGCTGACTGACAGTGTGTCAATGGTGCAGGCTGTTTGACTGACAGTGTGTCAATGGTGCAGGCTGTTTGACAGTGTGTCAATGGTGCAGGCTGTTTGACTGACAGTGTTTCAATGGTGCAGGTTGTGTGACTGACAGTGTGTCAATGGTGCAGGCTGTTTGACTGACAGTGTGTCCGTGGTGCAGGCTGTTTGACTGACAGTGTGTCAATGTTGCAGGCTGTTTGACTGACAGTGTGTCAATGATGCAGGCTGTGTGACTGACAATGTGTCAATGGTGCAGGCTGTTTGACAGTGTGTCAATGGTGCAGGCTGTTTGACAGTGTGTCAATGGTGCAGGCTGTTTGACTGACAGTGTGTCAATGGTGCAGGCTGACTGACAGTGTGTCAGTGATGCAGGCTGTTTGACTGACAGTGTGTCAATGGTGCAGGCTGTGTGACTGACAGTGTGTCAATGGTGCAGGCTGTTTGACAGACAGTGTGTCAATGGTGCAGGCTGTTTGACAGTGTTTCAGTGGTGCAGGCTGTTTGACAGTGTGTCAATGGTGCAGGCTGTTTGACAGTGTGTCAGTGGTGCAGGATGACTGTGTGTCAATGGTGCAGGCTGTTTGACAGACAGTGTGTCAATGGTGCAGGCTGTTTGACTGACAGTATGTCAATAGTGCAGGCTGTTTGACTGACAGTAAGTCAACGGTGCAGGCTGTTTGACAGTGTATCAATGGTGCAGGCTGACTGACAGTGTGTCAATGGTGCAGGCTGTGTGACTGACAGTGTGTCAATGGTGCAGGCTGTTTGACTGACAGTGTGTCAATGGTGACAGTGTGTCAATGGTGCAGGCTGACTGACATTGTGTCAATGGTGCAGGCTGTTTGACAGACAGTGTGTCAATGGTGCAGGCTGTTTGAAAGTGTGTCAATGGTGCAGGCTGTTTGACAGTGTGTCAATGGTGCAGGCTGTTTGACAGTGTATCAATGGTGCAGGCTGACTGACAGTGTGTCAATGGTGCAGGCTGTTTGACTGACAGTGTGTCAATGGTGCAGGGTGCCTGACTGACAGTGTGTCAATGGTGCAGGCTGTGTGACTGACAGTGTGTCAATGGTGCAGGCTGTTTGACAGTGTATCGATGGTGCAGGCAGACTGACAGTGTGTCAATGGTGCAGGCTGTTTGACAGACAGTGTGTCAGTTGTGCAGGCTGTTTGACTGACAGTGTGTCAATGGTGCAGGCTGTTTGACAGTGTATCAATGGTGCAGGCTGTTTGACTGACAGTGTGTCAATGGTGCAGGCTGTTTGACTGACAGTGTGTCAATGGTGCAGGCTTTTTGACTGGCAGTGTGTCAATGGTGTAGGCTCTTTGACTGACAGTGTGTCAATGGTGCAGGCTGTTTGACAGTGTGTCAGTGGTGCAGGCTGACTGACAGTGTGAACGGTGCAGGCTGACTGACTGACAGTGTGTCAATGGTGCAGGCTGTTTGACTGACAGTGTGTCAATGGTGCAGGCTGTTTGACTGACAGTGTGTCAATGGTGCAGGCTGTTTGACAGTGTGTCAGTGGTGCAGGCTGTTTGACAGTGTGTCAATGGTGCAGGCTGACTGACAGTGTGTCAATGGTGCAGGCTGTTTGACTGACAGTGTGTCAGTGGTGCAGGCTGTTTGACTGACAGTGTGTCAATGGTGCAGGCTGTTTGACTGACAGTGTGTCAATGGTGCAGGCTGTTTGACTGACAGTGTGTCAATGGTGCAGACTGTTTGACAGTGTGTCAATGGTGTAGGCTGGTTGACTGACAGTGTGTCAATGGTGCAGGCTGTTTGACTGACAGTGTGTCAATGGTGCAGGCTGTTTGACAGTGTGTCAATGATGCAGGCTGTTTGACTGACAATGTGTCAATGGTGCAGGCTGTGTGACTGACAGTGTGTCAATGGTGCAGGCTGTTTTACATTGTGTCAGTGGTGCAGGCTGTTTGACTGACAGTGTGTCAATGGTGCAGGCTGTTTGACAAGCACAAGCAGTTTGAGCACAGCCAGGAGGATGTGGGCCGGCTGCAGGAGCACATTGAACACCTGAACGGCACCATGAAGGACCTTCAGGACGTCATCCACAGCAAGGATGCCGAGATCACCAGGTGGGAGCTGAACTGGGTCACCCTGCTCTGTCCACTGCAGGAAGATGACTGTTTCAACATCATTGTATCACTGTAATTCATCCCAGCACCCCCATCCCCCACCCTCACTGCCCTCACTGCCCTCACCTCACCTCATGTTACTGATGATGGTAGAATGAACTCATCAGGGTCATGGATTTGGAGAGTTGACTGAGGGCTGGAAGCCTCAGAATTTGAGACTTTGGGGGGTTTTTTTGTTTTAATTTGTATTTTCTTTTAAATAATGGCAGATGGGAATGATGAAGATTGGGCTGTGGAGTTTCATGTTTGATGACAAAGCATAGGCAGTGGGAAAACTTATAGATATCAACAGGAAATGATATTTCTTGAACTTTATAAAAATGTCTTGGACTGTTACATACTTCCATGGTCAGATTATCATGACAATGAACATTGGAAAAATAATAAAGTTTTAAAGCAACATGAAAAACATACTTACCTTTAACAACACTTGCTCAGTGTGAACTTGACCAGATGTAACATCTTAAGTGCAAACAACATGGATGTTATCTGTCATGTTGAGAGTGTGTAATCATGTACTGCCTGGGGGGAGGAGCAGTTATGGGGGGAGGAGGAGGGTAGTAAAATATGGGAAAAAAGGAAACAAAGTATCTGGTGTTGGTTTTGGCTTACTATGTTGTGAAAGGTCCTGTGATGGATTTGTTGATGACATACTCCTGAAGATCTCAGAATTAAAGTTTAAATTAACTAGGGTGCATTTCTTTAGACTTGCCGTCCCAACTGTTTGAAACTCACTGCCATTCATTTTATGGAGTTAATCTGCTTTGTCTGCTTTCAAAACACATCTGAAAATCTATCTTTTCAGTTGGTCATTTTAAACGATTAGCCTGCTTTGTCTGCTTTCAAAACACATCTGAAAATCTATCTTTTCAGTTGGTCATTTTAAATGATTAGCCTGCTTTGTCTGCTTTCAAAACACATCTGAAAATCTATCGTTTCAGTTGGTCATTTTAAAAGATTAGCCTGCTTTGTCTGCTTTCAAAGTACATCTGAAAATCTATCATTTCAGTTGGGCATTTTAAATGATACTGTTCCCCATGTGTATGCAAATGAGGTCTTAGTATAGCTAATTTGACTTGTGAATGAATGAAAGAAGATGTACCATATGAAAGCACATTGAGTAGTTTTGCACATGCATTGTGGTACCAGTGAATGACAAAAATGTCATATGAAAGCACATTGAGTAGTTTTGCTCAAGAATTATGCTCCAAATGTAGGTGAGTTCTGTAAGCCATTCTGCCCTATGGTTTTCAGGCTGGAAGAGGAGTTGGAGACCAACCAGAAGAATGCACATTGAACAGTGTTGCACATGTATTGTGGTATTAACCAATCCAAAGAATGCACATTGAACAATGTTGGACATGCATTGTGGTATAACCAATCCAAAGAATGCACATTGAACAATGTTGCACAATCATTGTGCTATATATGAAGATGAGTTGTGCAGGCCATTCTGCCTTGTGGTGTTTCAGACTGGAAGAGGAGCTGGAGACCGGCCAGAAGAATACACATTGAACAGTGTTGCACATGAATTGTGTATAAACCAACCAGAAGAATACACATTGAACAATGTTGCACATGAATTGTGTATAAACCAACCAGAAGAATACACATTGAACAATGTTGCACATGAATTGTGTATAAACCAACCAGAAGAATGCACATTGAACAGTGTTGCGCATGAATTGTGTATAAACCAACCAGAAGAATGCACATTGAACAATGTTGCACATGAATTGTGAATAAACCAACAAGAAGAATGCACATTGAACAGTGTTGCACATGTATTGTGGTATAAACCAACCAGAAGAATGCACATTGAACAATGTTGCACATGAATTGTGAATAAACCAACCAGAAGAATGCACATTGAACAATGTTGCACATGAACTGTGAATAAACCAACCAGAAGAATGCACATTGAACAGTGTTGCGCATGTATTGTGGTATAAACCAATCCAAAGAATGCACATTGAGCAATGTTGCACATTAATGATGCTGTAGATGAAGATGATTGTGCAGGCCATTGTGCCCTGTGGTGTTTCAGACTGGAAGAGGAGCTGGAGACCAACCAGAGGAATGCGGACAACACCCAGCACCAGTTGGAGTGTGACATCACTGACCTCAAGGCAAGCTGGGAGGGCTGGAGTGGGAAGGAATTGGGGTACAGGGGGGAGGGGAACAAGGACTGAACCTGTCCTAGTGCCAGAAAACAGCTGGATGGTTTCATGACCAACTTGAAGGCAGGAGAAAAACAGGGATTGAGGCAGCCTTAGGGTAGGAAAGAAGTTGGAAGGAGACATTGCGGACCTCTTGGCAAAGGGAAACTGTAGCTGAACCCTTCTCAGTGGAAGAGAGAAAGACAGGCAGACATGTACAAGAGCTGTTGTCTACCTCACTCACTGCTCCAACTGTTTTGCCATCTGTTTTCCCTTTGGTTAGAGTGCTTTAAAAGGAGGGGAAGTGGTGTGGTATGTGTGTGTGTGTGTGTGTGTGTGTGCGTGTGTGTGTGTGTGTGTGGTGTGTGTGTGTGTGTGTGCATGCGCACGCACATGTGTGTGTGTGTGTATGTGTGTGTGTGTGTGTGTGTGTGTGTGTGTGTGTGTGTGTGTGTGTGTGTGTGTGTGTCTGGGAGCTGTGTGTATCTGTGTTCTTGAAATGTTTGTTTTCAATCTAGCCTGTCTAATATTTACACAACATGAATGTTTAGATTTTTGCTCTCATCCCCAAGTTGTTATGTAAATGTATTCATTTTTTAGAACTGATTGATTGTGTGTTTCAGGAGTCATTGTCTGAAGCTAAGCAGGAGATAGAATTTCTCTCCCAGTTCAAGAAGGGCTATGATGACATGTACTATGGTGAGTCAGATGGAATTTCTCTCCCAGTTCAAGGACTATGATGACATGTACTATGGTGAGTCAGATAGAATTTGTCTCCCAGTTCAAGAAGGACTATGATGACATGTACTATGGTGAGTCAGATAGAATTTCTCTCCCAGTTCAAGAAGGACTATGATGACATGTACTATGGTGAGTCAGATAGAATTTGTCTCCCAGTTCAAGAAGGGCTATGATGACATGTACTATGGTGAGTCAGATAGAACTTCTCTCCCAGTTCAAGGACTATGATGACATGTACTATGGTGAGTCAGATAGAATTTCTCTCCCAGTTCAAGAAGGACTATGATGGCATGTACTATGGTGAGTCAGATAGAACTTCTCTCCCAGTTCAAGGACTATGATGACATGTACTATGGTGAGTCAGATAGAACTTCTCTTCCAGTTCAAGGACTATAATGACATGTACTATGGTGAGTCAGATAGAATTTCTCTTCCAGTTCAAGGACTATGATGACATGTACTATGGTGAGTCACATAGAATTTTTCTTTCAGTTCAAGGACTATGATGACATGTACTATGGTGAGTCACATAGAATTTCTCTCCCAGTTCAAGGACTATAATGACATGTACTATGGTGAGTCAGAATTTCTGTCTCAGTTCAGGGCTGTCAGGGTTCACATTTACAGGCAATTAATGGTATTTTGCTGGTTTTGAAAAAAAAAAGATTAAAGTTCCCATAGCCTACAGACCATAGGGGCAATGAACTATCAGAAGTTCATCACGTCTAGAGCATGACATCATGGAAGGCCCATCCCTGTCCTTTCGCTGCCTTTAATCTTCCCTGAACCGAATCAGATACCCATTTACTGCTGGGTGGACAGAGGGTGTTCAAGCTGAAATAAATCCAACCCCACAAGTGGCGGGAGCTGGCAGATACCTGCTGCACAGATGGATGCTGTGACCACAGACCCCTCTGTATGGTGTAGAGGACAGAGCGCTGACTAAGATATTGTCCACAGGTACTTCATGTGACCACAGACCCCTCTGTATGGTGTAGAGGACAGAGCGCTGACTAAGACATAGTCCACAGGTACTGCATGTGACCACAGACCCCTCTGTATGGTGTAGAGGACAGAGCGCTGACTAAGATATTGTCCACAGGTACTTCATGTGACCACAGACCCCTCTGTATGGTATAGAGGACAGAGCGCTGACTAAGATATTGTCCACAGGTACTGCATGTGACCACAGACCGCTCTGTATGGTGTAGAGGACAGAGTGCTGACTAAGATATTGTCCACAGGTACTGCATGTGACCACAGACCGCTCTGTACTGGTGTAGAGGACAGAGCGCAGACTAAGATATTGTCCACAGGTACTGAACATGGATACATGTAGGTTTCACTGCCACTGGGGGGTGGAAAGTGGATTGTCGCATTCCTGGTGCCGGACTTTGACAGCCTGTGTTTGATCAGTTTCTCACGTTGAGTTGGCCTTGCCAGTGCCATCACTGGGTATGGTCCATGTACAATATGCACTGTGATATCAGATAGACTTTCTCATACAACATGCACTGTGATATCAGATAGAATTTCTCATACAACGTGCACTGTGATATCAGATAGAATTTCTCCTACAACATGCACTGTGATATCAGATAGAATTTCTCATACAACATCTACTGTGATATCAGATAGAATTTCTCATACAACATGCACTGTGATATCAGATAGAATTTCTCATACAACATGCACTGTGATATCAGATAGAATTTCTCATACAACACGCACTGTGATATCAGATAGAATTTCTCATACAACATGCACTGTGATATCAGATAGAATTTCTCATACAACATGCACTGTGATGTCTGATAGAATTTCTCATACAACATGCACTGTGACATCTGATAGAATTTCTCATACAGATCAAGAAGTGCTGGGATGATATGTGTCACAAAGTTGAAAGTTTGGAAGACTTTGAATTTGTGTTCACAGTAGATCTAGTTACAAAGTGAGACGACTGCAGGCGGAAATCTAAACAAATGTTAAATAAATGTTAGCGAACCGCCCAGAGAAACGTGGACAAACGAGTCACAAGACAAAACACAATGCATTTCGACCTCTTAGGTCTTCCTCAGGTGAGAAACAAACGAATAAAACAACGAAAATTCACTTAGCTTTGATCGCTTCAGATCGCAAGTTCAAGTGAATTTTCGTTGTTTTATTCATTTGTTTCTCACCTGAGGAAGACCTAAGAGGTTGAAACGCGTTGTGTTTTGTCTTGTGACTCGTTTGTCCACGTTTCTCTGGGCGGTTCGCTAACATTTATTTAAGATTTGCGTTCACAGTTCGTTTGCCTTCTGTCTGACCCTGTGAGCACTGTCAGTGACGTTTCTCCCATGCTGCTCACTGTGGCTCCCACCACACAGCCACACCATGATCTGGCTTCTCACAGCCTCTGCACTGTCAGAGACATTTCTCCCATGCTGCTCACTGTGGCTCCCACCACACAGCCACACCGTGATCTGGCCTCTCACAGCCTCTGCACTGTCAGTAGCGTTTCTCCCATGCTGCTCACTGTGGCCCCCACCACACAGCCACACCGTGATCTGGCTTCTCACAGCCTCTGCACTGTCAGGGACATTTCTCCCATGCTGCTCGCTGTGGCTGCCACCACACAGCCACACCGTGATCTGGCCTCTTACAGCCTCTGCACTGTCAGTGATGTTTCTTCCGTGCTGCTCACTGTGGCCCCCACCACACAGCCACACCGTGATCTGGCCTCTTACAGCCTCTGCACTGTCAGTGATGTTTCTTCCGTGCTGCTCACTGTGGCCCCCACCACACAGCCACACCGTGATCTGGCCTCTTACAGCCTCTGCACTGTCAGTGATGTTTCTTCCGTGCTGCTCACTGTGGCCCCCACCACACAGCCACACCGTGATCTGGCCTCTTACAGCCTCTGCACTGTCAGTGATGTTTCTTCCGTGCTGCTCACTGTGGCCCCCACCACACAGCCACACCGTGACTTGGCCTCTCACAGCCTCTGCACTGTCAGTGACGTTTCTCCCGTGCTGCTCACTGTGGCTGCCACCGCACAGCCACACCGTGATCTGGCCTCTTACAGCCTCTGCACTGTCAGTGACGTTTCTCCCGTGCTGCTCACTGTGGCCCCCACCACACAGCCACACCATGACTTGGCCTCTCACAGCCTCTGCACTGGCTGACCACAAGGAGCTGACAGTTTGTCAGGAGGCATCCTGCCAGAGGAGACCTTGCACAGCTGCCTGTTCACTACAGTGGTGTTCACTGCTGCCTGTTCACTTCAGCGGTGTTCACTGCTGCCTGTTCACTTCAGCGGTGTTCACTGCTGCCTGTTCACTTCAGCGGTGTTCACTGCTGCCTGTTCACTTCAGCAGTGTTCACTGCTGCCTGTTCACTTCAGTTGTGTTCACTGCTGCCTGTTCACTTCAGCGGTGTTCACTGCTGCCTGTTCACTTCAGTGGTGTTCACTGCTGCCTGCTCACTTCAGTGATGTTCACTGCAGCCTGCTTACTTCAGTGGTGTTCACTGCTGCCTGTTCACTTCAGTGGTGTTCACTGCTGCCTGTTCACTTCAGTGGTGTTCACTGTTGCCTGTTCACTTCAGTGTGTTCACTGCTGCCTGTTCACTTCAGTGGTGTTCACTGCTGCCTGTTCACTTCAGTGGTGTTCACTGCTGCCTGCTCATGTCATGGGTGTTCACTGTTGCCTGTTCACTTCAGTGGTGTTCACTGCTGCCTGTTCACTTCAGTGGTGTCACTGCTGCCTGTTCACTTCAGTGGTGTTCACTGTGCCTGTTCACTTCAGTGGTGTTCACTGCTGCCTGTTCACTTCAGTGGTGTTCACTGCTGCTTGATCATGTCAGTGGTGTTCACTGCTGCCTGATCATGTCAGTGGTGTTCACTGATGCCTGCTCACTTCAGTGGTGTTCACTGCTACCTGTTCATGTCAGTGGTGTTCACTGCTGCCAGTTCATGTCAGTGGTGTTCACTGCTACCTGTTCATGTCAGTGGTGTTCACTGCTGCATGTTCATGTCAGTGGTGTTCACTGCTGCCTGTTCACTTCAGTGGTGTTCACTGCTGCCTGTTCACTTCAGTGGTGTTCACTGCTGCCTGCTCACTTCAGTGGTGTTCACTGCAGCCTGCTCACTTCAGTGGTGTTCACTGCTGCCTGTTCACTTCAGTGGTGTTCACTGCTGCTGTTCACTTCAGTGGTGTTCACTGCTGCCTGTTCACTTCAGCGGTGTTCACTGTTGCCTGTTCACTTCAGTGGTGTTCACTGCTGCCTGTTCACTTCAGTGGTGTTCACTGCTGCCTGTTCACTTCAGTGGTGTTCACTGCTGCCTGCTCATGTCATGGGTGTTCACTGCTGCCTGTTCACTTCAGTGGTGTTCACTGCTGCCTGTTCACTTCAGTGGTGCTCACTGCTGCCTGTTCACTTCAGTGGTGCTCACTGCTGCCGTTCACTTCAGTGGTGATGACTGCTGCCTGTTCACTTCAGTGGTGTTCACTGCTGCTTGATCATGTCAGTGGTGTTCACTGCTGCCTGATCATGTCAGTGGTGTTCACTGATGCCTGCTCACTTCAGTGGTGTTCACTGCTACCTGTTCATGTCAGTGGTGTTCACTGCTACCTGTTCATGTCAGTGGTGTTCACTGCTGCCAGTTCATATCAGTGGTGTTCACTGCTGCATGTTCATGTCAGTGGTGTTCACTGCTGCCTGTTCACTTCAGTGGTTTCACTGCTGCCTGTTCACTTCAGTGGTGTTCACTACTGCCTGTTCATGTCAGTGGTGTTCACTGCTCCCTGCTCAGTTCAGTGGTGTTCACTGCTACCTGTTCATGTCAGTGGTGTTCACTGCTGCCTGTTCATGTCAGTGGTGTTGACTGCTGCCTGCTCACTTCAGTGGTGATCTACTGCTGCCTGCTCACTTCAGTGGTGATCACTGCTGCCTGTTCACTTCAGTGGTGTTCACTGCTGCCTGTTCATGTCAGTGGTGTTCACTGCTGCCTGTTCATGTCAGTGGTGTTCACTTCTACCTGTTCATGTCAGTGGTGTTCACTGCTGCCTGTTCATGTCAGTGGTGTTGACTGCTGCCTGCTCACTTCAGTGGTGATCACTGCTGCCTGTTCACTTCAGTGGTGTTCACTGCTGCCTGTTGACATCAGCGGGGTTCAATGCTGCCTGCTCACTTCAGTGGCGTTGACTGCTGTCTGCTCACTTCAGTGGTGTTCACTGTTGCCTGCTCACTTCAGTGGTGTTCACTGCTGCCTGTTCACTTCAGTGGTGTTCACTGCTGCCTGTTGACATCAGCGGGGTTCAATGCTGCCTGCTCACTTCAGTGGCGTTGACTGCTGTCTGCTCACTTCAGTGGTGTTCACTGTTGCCTGCTCACTTCAGTGGTGTTCACTGCTGCCTGTTCACTTCAGTGGTGTTCATGCTGCCTGTCACTTCGTGGTGACTGCCCTGCTCACTTCAGTGGTGTTCACTACAGTGGTGTTCACTGCTGCCTGTTCTGATCCAGCATATGCCTCTCTGAAGCCCCACAACATGACAAAAACTGTTTAGTCATAGAGCCAGCATATGCCCCTCTGAAGCCCCCAACATGACAAAAACTGTTTAGTCGTAGAGCCAGCATATGCCCCTCTGAAGCCCCCAACATGACAAAAACTGTTTAGTCATAGAGCCAGCATATGCCCCTCTGAAGCCCCCAACATGACAAAAACTGTTTAGTCATAGAGCCAGCATATGCCCCTCTGAAGCCCCCAACATGACAAAAACTGTTTAGTCATAGAGCCAGCATATGCCCCTCTGAAGCCCCCAACATGACAAAAACTGTTTAGTCATAGAGCCAGCACATGCCTCTCTGAAGCCCCCAACATGACAAAAACTGTTTAGCCATAGATCCAGTATATGCTTCTCTGAAGCCCCCTACATGACAAAAACTGTTTAGTCATAGAGCCAGCATATGCCTCTCTCAAGCCCCCAACATGACATAGTCATAGAGTCAGCAGGAGTGACAGTGATGATGATGACATAACCAGGTGTCATTATGGTCCATAGTCTACATGTTAAGCTTGAATTCTATGTTTCTTTTTATTGTGAAACTGGGATCATAAACCCTGCGAGATACAGACACTTGCAGAGTTGGTCAGTAACTTAACAAACTGTCAGAAATGTTCTTCATCAATGAATCAGAAATGTCTTCATCAATGAATCAGAAATCTCTTCATCAATGAATCAGAAATGTTCTTCATCAATGAATCAGAAATGTTTTCATCAATGAATCAGAAATGTCTTCATCAATGAATCAGAAATGTCTTCATCAGTGAATCAGAAATGTCTTCATCAATGAATCAGAAATGTCTTCATCAATGAATCAGAAATGTCTTCATCAATGAATGAAATCTGACAAAGCTGACTGTGTCATTCCAAGTTGTCATCACAGACCATTGTCTGCCCCCGCACTCTTGGGCTGACCTAGACCAAAATGTCCTACGATATGTGTGTGTGTGTGTGTGTGTGTGTGTGTGTGTGTGTGTGTGTGTGTTGTGTCTCTGTGTGTGTGGGCGCGCACGAGTGTGCGTGTGCGTGTGTGTGTGCGTGTGTGTGTGTGTCTGTGTGTGTCTGTGTGTTTATGTGTGTCTGTGTCTTTGTGTGTGTCTCTATGTGTATGAAATACCTTTGCATAACATGTATGCAGGCATAATGTGATTGTGACAGTGTACATACATGGCACAATCTTTTAAACATTCACAATGATGTTTTCCCTTCAGGTTTTATCATCACCCTGTGCAAGATTGGTATAGTCATTGAGACATGCTCATATCAACATGTGCAAGATTGGTATAGTCATTGAGACATGCTCATATCAACATGTGCAAGATTGGTATAGTCATTGAGACATGCTCATATCAACATGTGCAAGATTGGTATAGTCATTGAGACATGCTCATATCAACATGTGCAAGATTGGTATAGTCATTGAGACATGCTCATATCAACATGTGCAAGATTGGTAGTCATTGAGACATACTCATATCAACATGTGCAAGATTGGTATAGTCATTGAGACATACTCATATCACCCTGTGCAAGATTGGTATAGTCATTGAGACATGCTCATATCAACATGTGCAAGATTGGTATAGTCATTGAGACATACTCATATCAACTTTAATAAAAGTGAAACTTTACAAATACACACACACACATGCACACACGCACGCACACATGCACGCACACATGCACACATGCACGCACACACGCACGCACACACACATACACACACACAGACACACACACACACTCACACACACACACACACACACACACACACACACACACACACACACACACACACACACACACACCTTTTGATGGTCTTCCAATCCAATAGATTGTCTGATTGAAATATTCTTCTTGTCATGTGTGAGAGACGGATTTTTGAAACAAAGACTGACCTTCAGGTAAAAAAGACAGACTGTGTACAATGAAGACTGAAGTGTGGAAATCGAAGACAGAGCAATGGAGAAAGACTGACCTTAGCACAAACTGATGTTTGGACAAAGACTAATCTATGGCAAAGATTCACCTACGGACAAACACCAACCTTTAAACAAAGACCGGCTTTTTAACAAAGACTGACTTTGTTTCTGGGCCCTTTCAGCCTTCATGGACAAAGAAACAGAGGAGGAGGACATGAAGAAGAAACAGAAACCAGCAGTGGCCACAAAGCATGTGAGTGTTTGAGCTCCCAGAAAGGTGCATCAGATGAAATGTGTGTGTGTGTGTGTGTGTGGTGTGTGTGTGTGTGTGTGTGTGTGTGTGTGCGTGTGAATGTGCGTGTATGTGTGTGTGTGTGTGTGTGTGTGTGTGTGTGTGTGTTCCTGTGTGTGTGTGTGCGTGTGCATGTGTGTGTGTTTTGTGACGTGCATGTGCATGCATGCAAGCTTTATGCCTTTGTAGCCGGGTGCTAAAAGTGTATATTTCTTGGTCACCCGTCATAGACGAGATATTTTGTTCATGAGTTATCCTCCCCTTACCTCCCTTGATCGATTGATCAAATTTTTATTGTGTAAATTCTGTAAATCATGAATACCTCAGAACCTACATAGTTGTGTATACGTCGCTGAAGTCACAAAAATTAATGTATCCTATTCACTACAATCGTGTTGGACTGAGAAGCCCATATTTTCGCTAAAACTGGTATTTCGACCAAATTAATCTTGGCGCCATTTTGAATTGTCCGACGAACAAACCGTTGATAAATTCTTGATTTCACAAAAAGTATGAGAGAATCCAAAGAATCCATGAATGCGCATTGAAAGTAAAGTCCATAAGCTCTCATTTCGTATATCGCATGCCTATGATCTTTTCTGTACAAGCTTGTGACTATACGAAATGACTAACGCGCGCCGGTCGCTTGAACAAGTTGCCTCCTTTGTTGATTGTCGGAGTTTTGATCTAAATTGTCGTTGCATGAAATTCGGACTTCCCAATCGAAATCTTTTTAATAACTCCATTTCTATGACAGAAGCAAGCGAAAATATATAAAAATTATCATCCGATGGACCATTTCAAAAGAATAACACTTTATCGAAGATCGTGTTCGAAGCACATGGCGATGGCCATGTGACGATAAAGCAAGTTGTGTTTTCTATCAAACTTTAAACGCAAAGTTCTCCGCTTGGACAGCATTTTGGATAATGAAGTTTATATGTATAAAAAGAACGAGGTGCCAGCTTTTTATTCATTACAAAATTATTTCATGCTGTTTGGTATTTTTCATCGAAATAGAGGAAAATATGACGTAAACTCATTAAAAGTGGGTTCATTCTCGGACTTTAATCACCAATAACTTTACACAGCCACAGAATTGTCATAAATGACTTGTTGCATTTTATTCCTTGGGTTCTGAGGTTTTCATCGATATCAAATATGTTTGGATACTTTGAACAGACAGCGAGCTACACAACGCAGAAGCTGCGACAGATAGCACAAATTTTGTCATTTGCCGTCTCGCGAGGCTCATTTTGCGCGCGGCGCTGCGTTGCCTTCTTTGCGGTCCGGTCAAGCTGTATATAAGTGGGAGCGCTGGGTGAGTGCGATCAGTGTTCCTGGTTGAGCTCCTTGCCATGGGAGAGAAATAAAAGAAGAAAAACTCCACCTCGTCCTGTGTGTCTTCTTGACTGGCTGCTGTCCCTTGGTTCCTGCACATATCACCTCTGCCTGTCTTCACCTGCACACCCCTTACCCCTCCCCACCATCACACCTTCATGCATTTATATGTGTCAATCTTAATGACATGTAAACAATACACATTTACTTTATAGCCTAATTGTTGTTTGTTGTTGTTGTTTGAAGAGTGTTTCTTTTATACTTGTCAGTCTTAATGATGTGGAAACAATACATTTTTATTTTATAGCCTAAGTGTTAGTGTTGTTTGAAAGGTGTTTGTGTTCATGTCTGTCTCCTGCCTCATTTCCAGGCCTACACGTTGAAAGGTGTTTGTGTTCATGTCTGTCTCCCGCCTCATTTCCAGGCCTACTGTTGAAAGGTGTTTGTGTTCATGTCTGTCTCCCGCCTCATCTCCAGGCCTACTGTTGAAAGGTGTTTGTGTTCATGTCTGTCTCCCGCCTCATCTCCAGGCCTACATGTTGAAAGGTGTTTGTGTTCATGTCTGTCTCCGCCTCATCTCCAGGCCTACATGTTGAAAGGTGTTTGTGTTCATGTCTGTCTCCTGCCTCATCTCCAGGCCTACATGTTGAAAGGTGTTTGTGTTCATGTCTATCTCCCACCTCATCTCCAGGCCTACACGTTGAAAGACATAGAGTCAGCCAACCGCATGGAGGACCAGATTCTGACAGTGCTGAACACCGCCATTGAAGGTGAGCACCCTGCTCTGTGGACCCCTCCAACTGTGCTGTGGACACTGCAGCCAGTGCAGTTACCTCTCTTATACACTTACTGCCCTTAACACACCGTTCTGGCCACTAGGTAAGAGTCCTGTATATGCCGATTTTGTCCCCTTTATTGATATTTTTGTTTGCTACTTTCTAGTTTCAAACCTTTGGTCGCATACCACAACTGCAAAACCACCCCACACCCTCCATTGGTCTCCATATCCCCAAATGAGAAACTCATTATCCATGGTGAGGAAGCCACAGCTGGAACAAGGTTGAAAACTTGGATAACTAAGCTAGAAAATCTCTTGTGTACCCGTGACATTCAAGCAGATGATTGGAAGAAAGCCCTGCTCCTATACTGAGGGAGAGATGACATCTTTGAAATCTATGAATCGTTCACTGATGAACTGAAAGAAGTTAGAGAAATGATGGAAAACAAATACACAGTTCATTGTGAATACCAAATATTGAAAACATCCTTTGAGGATTATTTCTCCCCCAAGAAGAATACATCTTATGAGATCTTTAAATTCAGACATTTCTCAGAAACAGGGAGAGAGTATAGAGGCTTTTTCACCTCGCCTTAAAGCTTCAGCTGTTGTCTGTGATATGTGTGATGCTGGTGTCTGTGATGTGTGTGATGCTGGTGTCTGTGGTATGTGTGATGCTGGTGTCTGTGATATGTGTGATGCTGGTGTCTGTGATATGTGTGATGCTGGTGTCTGTGGTATGTGTGATGCTGGTGTCTGTGATATGTGTGATGCTGGTGTCTGTGATGTGTGTGTGATGCTGGTGTGTGATATGTGTGATGCTGGTGTCTGTGAGATGTGTGATGCTGGTGTCTGGGGTATGTGTGATACTGGTGTCTGTGAGATGTGCGATGTTGGTGTGTGTGGTATGTGTGATGCTGGTGTCTGTGGTATGTGTGATGCTGGTATCTGTGATGTGTGTGTGTGATGCTGGTGTGTGATATGTGTGATGCTGGTGTCTGTGAGATGTGTGATGCTGGTGTCTGTGTGATGTGTGATGCTGGTGTCTGTGAGATGTGTGATGCTGGTGTCTGTGAGATGTGTGATGCTGGTGTCTGTGATGTGTGTGTGATGCTGGTGTGTTATATGTGCGATGCTGGTGTCTGTGAGATGTGTGATGCTGGTGTCTGTGAGATGTGTGATGCTGGTGTCTGTGAGATGTGTGATGCTGGTGTCTGTAATGTGTGTGTGAATGCTGGTGTGTGAGATGTGTGATGCTGGTGTCTGGGGTATGTGTGATGCTGGTGTCTGTGAGATGTGTGATGCTGGTGTCTGTGAGATGTGTGATGCTGGTGTCTGTGAGATGTGTGATGCTGGTGTCTGTGAATGTGTGATGCTGGTGTCTGTGAGATGTGTGATGCTGGTGTCTGTGGTATGTGTGATGCTGGTGTCTGTGAGATGTGTGATGCTGGTGTCTGTGATATGTGTGATGCTGGTGTCTGTGGTATGTGTGATGCTGGTGTCTGTGATATGTGTGATGCTGGTGTCTGTGATATGTGTGATGCAGAGAAGGAAGTATTGGAGCAGAGGATTCAAGGATGTGTATGGACTAGCCTGAGACTTTCATCATAGTGCACACAGTTCATTTCACATCTTCACTTCCATTGTATTGCACACAGTTCATTTCACATCTGTACTTCCATTCTATTGCACAAAGTTCATTTCACATCTGTACTTCCATTATATTGCACACAGTTCATTTCACATCTGTACTTCCATTCTATTGCACAGAGTTCATTTCACATCTGCACTTCCATTCTATTGCACACAGTTCGTTTCACATCTGCACTTCCATTCTATTGCACAGAGTTCATTTCACATCTGCACTTCCATTCTATTGCACACATTTCATTTCACATCTGTACTTCCATTATATTGCACACACTTCATTTCACATCTGTACTTCCATTATATTGCACACACTTCATTTCACATCTGTACTTCCATTCTATTGCACACACTTCATTTCACATCTGTACTTCCATTATATTGCACACAGTTCATTTCACATCTGTACTTCCATTATATTGCACACAGTTCATTTCATGTCTGTACTCCCATCATATTGCACACAGTTTATTTCACGTCTCTGCTTCCATTATACTGCACACAGTTCATTTCACATCTGTACTTCCATTCTATTGCACACAGTTCATTCACATCTGCACTTCCATTGTATTGCACACTGTTCATTTCACATCTGCACTTCCACTGTATTGCACACAGTTCATTTCACATCTGCACTTCCACTGTATTGCACACAGTTCATTTCACATCTGCACTTCCATTCTATTGCACAAAGTTCATTTCACATCTGCACTTCCACTGTATTGCACACAGTTCATTTCACATCTGCACTTCCACTGTATTGCACACAGTTCATTTCACATCTGCACTTCCACTGTATTGCACACAGTTCATTTCACATCTGCACTTCCACTGTATTGCACACAGTTCATTTCACATCTGCACTTCCATTCTATTGCACACAGTTCATTTCACATCTGTACTTCCATCATATTGCACACAGTTCATTTCACATCTGTACTTCCATTATATTGCACACAGTTGATATCACATCTGTACTTCCATTGTATTGCGCACAGTTCATTTCACATCTGTACTTCCATTATATTGCACGCTGTTCATTTCACATCTGTACTTCCATCGTATTGCACACCGTTCATTTCACATCTGTACTTCCATCATATTGCACACCGTTCATTTCACATCTGTACTTCCATCGTATTGCACACAGTTCATTTCACATCTGTACTTCCACTGTATTGCACACAGTTCATTTCACATCTGCACTTCCACTGTATTGCACACAGTTCATTTCACATCTGCACTTCCACTGTATTGCACACAGTTCATTTCACATCTGCACTTCCATTCTATTGCACACAGTTCATTTCACATCTGCACTTCCATTCTATTGCACACAGTTCATTTCACATCTGCACTTCCATCATATTGCACACAGTTCATTTCACATCTGCACTTCCATCATATTGCACACAGTTCATTTCACATCTGCACTTCCATCATATTGCACACAGTTCATTTCACATCTGCACTTCCATCATATTGCACACAGTTCATTTCACATCTGCACTTCCATTATATTACACACACTTCATTTCGCATCTGTACTTCCATTGTATTGCACACAGTCCATTTCACATCTGTACTTCCATTGTATTGCACACAGTCCATTTCACATCTGTTCTTCCATTGTATTGCACACAGTCCATTTCACATCTGTACTTCCATCGTATTGCACACAGTTCATTTCACATCTGTACTTCCATCGTATTGCACACAGTTCATTTCACATCTGTACTTCCATCGTATTGCACATCGTTCATTTCACATCTGTACTTCCATTGTATTGCACACAGTTCATTTCACATCTGTACTTCCATTGTATTGCACATAGTACTTCTCTGAACTGTAGTTCCACCAAACAGCTCAGAATACTTCTCCCATCTGTAGCTTTGTCAATCGCACAGAGTAGAACAGGTTGGTTGTTTGTTGGATGTGTTTGTGTACATGTGTGTGTATTTATGTATGCATGAGTATTGTGTGTTTGCGTTTTGAAAGAGTATGTGGGGTTGTGTGTGTGTGTTGTGTGTGTGTGTGTGTTTGCGAAAATTTGGCTAATTCCCAGCCCTGTTTGTGCGCTTATGTATGTGTATTGTGTGTGCGTGGTGTGTGTGTGTGTGTGTGGTGTGTGTGTGTGTGTGTGTGTGTGTGTGTGTGTTGTAGAGTTTGACAAGTTCCTGGAGGGCCACAAGCAGGAGCTGAAGGAGAAGGTAGTGAGTCAGGACATGACGGATGCTGAGCTCGACCTGCAGGACATTGAGCTGGACGAGGCTGACCAGGAGGTGAGTCAGGCCGTCAGGTGGTTGATGCCTCACTGAGCACAGAATGTGTATTTTGAAAGTGTTTTCACATTAACTCATTCAAGAAAAGGGGATGGTTGGAAACCATAATTATATGGCACTTAATTATACATGGTATGATGATGTCTGAACTTTGTTCAAGTTGTAAATAAACAGCATGGAATGTGTTCCCTTGCCTCAGTAAATGATTAGTCGTACATTATACTGCTGGTGTCTGAAACTTATTTGTTTGTTTGTGCTTTTCAAACTCAGCTGGCCTCCACTGTAAATGGTACATCACACTTTTCAACACATGTTGTTTCTCTGCCTGTTGGCTCCATCATGACATAGTACATCACATGTTGTCTCTCTGCCTGTTGGCTCCATCATGACATAGTACATCACATGTTGTTTCTCTGCCTGTTGGCTCCATGACATAGTACATCACATGTTGTTTCTCTGCCTGTTGGCTCCATCATGACATAGTACATCACATGTTGTTTCTCTGCCTGTTGGCTCCATCATGACATAGTACATCACATGTTGTTTCTCTGCCTGTTGGCTCCATGACATAGTACATCACATGTTGTTTCTGTGCCTGTTGCTCCATCATGACATAGTACATCACATGTTGTTTCTCTGCCTGTTGGCTCCATGACATAGTACATCACATGTTGTTTCTCTGCCTGTTGGCTCCATCATGACATAGTACATCACATGTTGTTTCTCTGCCTGTTGGCTCCATGACATAGTACATCACATGTTGTTTCTCTGCCTGTTGGCTCCACTATAACATAGTACATCACATGTTGTTTCTCTGCCTGTTAGCTCCATCATGACATAGTACATCACATGTTGTTTCTCTACCTGTTGGCTCCATGACATAGTACATCACATGTTGTTTCTGTGCCTGTTGGCTCCATCATGACATAGTACATCACATGTTGTTTCTCTACCTGTTGGCTCCATTACATAGTACATCACATGTTGTTTCTGTGCCTGTTGGCTCCATCATGACATAGTACATCACATGTTGTTTCTCTACCTGTTGGCTCCATGACGTAGTACATCACATGTTGTTTCTCTGCCTGTTGGCTCCATCATGACATAGTACATCACATGTTGTTTCTCTGCCTGTTGGATCCATCATGACATAGTACATCACATGTTGTTTCTCTGCCTGTTGGCTCCATGACATAGTACATCACATGTTGTTTCTGTGCCTGTTGGCTCCATCATGACATAGTACATCACATGTTGTTTCTCTACCTGTTGGCTCCATGACATAGTACATCACATGCTGTTTCTCTGCCTGTTGGCTCCATCATGACATAGTACATCACATGTTGTTTCTGTGCCTGTTGGCTCCATCAAGACATAGTACATCACATGTTATTTCTCTGCCTGTTGGCTCCATGACATAGTACATCACATGTTGTTTCTCTGCCTGTTGGTTCCATCATGACATAGTACATCACATGTTGTTTCTGTGCCTGTTGGCTCCATCATGGCATAGTACATCACATGTTGTTTCTGTGCCTGTTGGCTCCATCATGACATAGTACATCACATGTTGTTTCTGTGCCTGTTGGCTCCATCATGACATAGTACATCACATGTTGTTTCTGTGCCTGTTGGCTCCATCATGACATAGTACATCACATGTTGTTTCTGTGCCTGTTGGCTCCATCATGGCATAGTACATCACAAGTTGTTTCTCTGCCTGTTGGCTCCATCATGGCATAGTACATCACATGTTGTTTCTCTGCCTGTTGGCTCCATCATGGCATAGTACATCACATGTTGTTTCTCTGCCTGTTGGCTCCATGACATAGTACATCACAGTTGTTTCTGTGCCTGTTGGCTCCATGACATAGTACATCACAGTTGTTTCTCCACCTGTTGGCTCCATGACATAGTACATCACATGTTGTTTCTCTGCCTGTTGGCTCCATCATGACATAGTACATCACATGTTGTTTCTCTGCCTGTTGGCTCCATCATGACATAGTACATCACATGTTGTTTCTCTGCCTGTTGGCTCCATCATGACATAGTACATCACATGTTGTTTCTCTGCCTGTTGGCTCCATCATGACATAGTACATCACATGTTGTTTCTCTGCCTGTTGGCCCCCAGCTGGAGGTGGTCCAGCACAGGTTTGAGCAGACGGTCAGCTCCATGATGATGGAGTTGGAGCTGCTCCGCAAGCACAACACCATGCTGATGGAGCAGATGCAAGTGCTGGAGGAAAGCAAGCCCCAAGTGTAAGTGAGCCCCAAGTGTAAGTGAGCCCCAAGTGAGCCCCAAGTGTAAGTGAGCCCCAAGTGTAAGTGAGCCCCATGTGTAAGTGAGCCCCATGTGTAAGTGAGCCCCATGTGTAAGTGAGCCCCAAGTGTAAGTGAGCCCCATGTGTAAGTGAGCCCCAAGTGTAAGTGAGCCCCATGTGTGAGTGAGCCCCATGTGTAAGTGAGCCCCAAGTATACATCAACCAGGAAAATAACCCCGAAGTGTCATTCAGCCTTGAAGATGAGCCCCCGAAGTGTAAGTGAACCGAGACAATAAACCCTCAAGTCCTGTGTGTAAGTCAATGATGACAATAAGCCCCCAAGTCCTGTGTGTAAGTGAACAGTGACAATAAGCCCCCAAGTCCTGTGTGTAAGTGAATCATGATAATAAGCCCCCAAGTCCTGTGTGTAAGTGAATCATGATAATAAGCCCCCAAGTCCTGTGTGTAAGTGAACAGTGACAATAAGCCCCAAGTCCTGTGTGTAGGTGAACCATGACAATAAGCCCCCAAGTCCTGTGTGTAAGTAAACCATGACAATAAGCCCCAAGTCCTGTGGTAAGTGAATCATGACAATAAGCCCCCAAGTCCTGTGTGTAATGAACAGTGACAATAAGCCCCAAGTCCTGTGTGTAAGTAAACCATGACAATAAGCCCCCAAGTCCTGTGTGTAAGTAAACCATGACAATAAGCCCCCAAGTCCTGTGTGTAAGTAAACCATGACAATAAGCCCCCAAGTCCTGTGTGTAAGTAAACCATGACAATAAGCCCCAAGTCCTGTGTGTAGGTGAACCATGACAATAAGCCCCCAAGTCCTGTGTGTAAGTGAACCATGACAATAAGCCCCCAAGTCCTGTGTGTAGTAAACCATGACAATAAGCCCCCAAGTCCTGTGTGTAAGTGAACCATGACAATAAGCCCCCAAGTCCTGTGTGTAAGTAAACCATGACAATAAGCCCCCAAGTCCTGTGTGTAGGTGAACCATGACAATAAGCCCCCAAGTCCTGTGTGTAGGTGAACCATGACAATAAGCCCCCAAGTCCTGTGTGTAAGTGAACCATGACAATAAGCCCCCAAGTCCTGTGTATAGGTGAATCATGAAAAGTAAACCCATGTGCAAGTGAACCTGGTTATGATGTACAGTTCAAATGTACTAGCAGTGCGTTTACATGATTGTGTTTGACAGATCAGATGTCTTGGCTTTCTGTTAACTTGATCATGAAATACAGTTCAGATGTACTAGCTGTGTGTTCACCTAGTGATGATGTACAGTACAGATGTATTTCTTGTGTGTTCACCTACTTATGATGTACAGTACAGGTGTATTCGTTAAGTACATACTAGCTATGTGTTCAACTAGTTATGATGTACAGTACAGATATATTCGTTATATATGTACTAGCTGTGTGTTCACCTAGTTATGATGTACTGTACAGATGTATTCATTATGTGTTTTCCTTTTGGTTCAGATGTACTAGCTGTGTATACACCTTGTGATGATGTACAGTACAGATGTATTTGTTGTGTGTTCACCTAGTTATGGTGTTCAGTACAGATGTATTCGTTACGTGTTTTCCTTTTCATTTGCTCACCTATTCACCGTCCAAGATTTTTTTTGTTACTCTGTTCAGTGTGATATTTTGATAGATAGTGTGAATACCACCATGTTCTCCGGAGGACAGGTTTGTTGCTGTGTGAGTTCAGACTGTATTCATTTGGTGTCCTGGGAATGCAGCTGACTGGGACCAAACCTGCAGGAAAGTCCGGCTCCTTGGGTGGCGTCTTCATGTCAGGTTTGCCAAGGAATGTACCTGTGACAAGCAGGAATGCTCAACCCTCTCGTTATAGATTGTGTCAACAGGTATGGCAGCTGACATGTGGCGTGGAGTTGAAGACCTTTGTCCCTGTTTGCTGTTTCAGGAAAAAGAAAGACACAGGGCGGTCCAAGAACTCGGATGGAAAAGGTGCGGCACAACTGTATTGTCTGTCTCGTCCTCATTGTCGGTACCAGTCTGTCTGTCTGTCTGTCTGTCTCTGTCTCTGTCTCTCTCTCCCTCTCTCTCTCTCCATCAGTACCTTCCTCTGTACATGTATGTAGAGATAGGTATACACACACACACACACACACACACACACACACACACACCACACACACACACACGTACGCATGCACGCATGTGTGCATGCGCGCACATACACACACACACACACCACACACGGTTCCGATTAAATGCTTTTAGAACAAAGTACTCTAAAAATATACATTGCATATGTGGCAAACAAATAACTGTAAACCACCTACTTCTTCACTGCCCACGAGTTAGGCACCTTGTTCCTAAGATAAAGTTAACAGATCAGTTGTCAGCCAGTGCACCAGTATCCACTGAAAATATTTTAAATAATCACTCATTACTTTGCGTGTTCTCTGAAATTTTTAATTCCGGTCCACTTGGTATCTATCTCTGATGTACTTTAAACTAAAATTGTTGTGTTGTACGACATTGATATAAAAGAGTTGCGATTATATGATATATATGGTTATCCCCCCACCCCCACCTCCCACTCCCTTCCTCTGTTCTGTCCTCCTTTCCACCCTGATGCCCCCCATCCCCACCTGCAAATTTTCTCCTCCCCCACCCATCCCCCTGCATTATGCTCCAGTTCTACTAAACTTGTTTCATTTGATATACTTTAATTCCCCCGTAGATAAGTAAATATCTACCTATCATACCACCCATCCCAACCTTCCCCTCTTGTCCCTAACACAGTCCTCTCTCTCTCTTGCACCCCCTCCCCACACACACACACACACACACACACACACAAAACACACACACACACACACACACACACACACACACACACACACACACACACACACACACACACATAATCATATGTTGTTTTTTTTTTGTTGTTTTTTTTCCCCCATCTAATAACACTTATAGTGAATAGACGTTAAACTAAAGAACTAACTAACTAACACACACACACACACACACACACACACACACACACACACACACACACACACACACATACATAGACATAGATATGATCACCATTGACAAAAGACCATGTTTTCACAAGAAGCCATCTTTTGACCACTGTTTAACTCTTACCAGTTCTAACATTTTAGCAATTTGCCTAGAGATACTGTCGTTTCAGGAATGTTGAATGAAAACAATGCAAACACTACGATATAGGCACACACATCATAATGCATCATTTGAAAGAGAAATAAATATAGTTTAGGACAAAATCAGTAGAAAAAATCAATCTGGTTAGATGTCAGTTATGATGTGTTATGATGTCAAATTGTGTTCTTTCAGTTGTAAAATCTCAGTGAATGTGTTTTACATATTCAAGGATGATGGGAAATGTCATCGTTATTTTTATTTTTATTTTTGTTCATTTTCAAAGGAGTGAACTGGTGAGAATCAATCACTTAATTCAGATTCCTGTTGAGAAGTGATTTCTGTTCAAAATGCTTTTCTTTCTGCTTTCGTTGTGTCATGTCTCGTAATTTTACGTCATACTGTTTGTACTTCTCCATTCCATATTGTCGTGTGCCTGTAGTGTTTGTGTGTGTGTGTGTGTGTGTGTGTGTGTGTGTGTTGTTAAATATTTGTGTGTGTGTGTATGTGTTCATATGCATGTGTGTGTGTGTGTGGTCATGTGTGTTTGTGTGTGATTATGTGTGTGTATGTGTTTTGTTGATGTGAAGGGGATGGGTGATGTGCTTAGTTGACAAAATAAATTTTTGGTATGTGTCTTCCTGTACAATCGCTGGGCCCAGATGTAGAGAGGTGTATGAAAGTTGTGTGGTTGGGTTTTTTTTTTTATATACTTTGTTTTGAGAATGAGCTCAGCACAGATGTGGTGCACATGAATCATGATCAGTGTTATCAGCATTGACAAAGGACCAGTGCTTTGTTCAGGGGAGACCATCCTATAGTGCTCATTATCAGTGGTAGCCTTGTTGACAGAGGACCTATGCTGTGTTCAGGGGAGATCATCCTATAATACTCATTATCTGTGGTACCGGTATTGACAAAGGACCAGTGCTGTGTTCAGGGGAGGTAATGACCAGTGCCGTGTTCAGGGGAGATGATGACCAGTGTTGTGTTCAGGGGAGATAATGACCAGTGCTGTGTTCAGGGGAGATAATGACCAGTGCTGTGTTCAGGGGAGATAATGACCAGTGCTGTGTTCAGGGGAGATGATGACCAATGGTGTGTTCAGGGGAGATAATGACAAGTGGTGTGTTCAGGGGAGATAATGACCAGTGCTGTGCTCAGGGGAGGTAATGACCAGTGCTGTGTTCAGGGGAGATGATGACCAATGGTGTGTTCAGGGGAGGTAATGACCAGTGCTGTGTTCAAGGGAGATAATGACCAGTGCTGTGTTCAGGGGAGATAATGACCAGTGGTGTGTGTTCAGGGGAGATGATGACCAGTGGTGTGTTCAGGGGAGGTAATGACCAGTGCTGTGTTCAAGGGAGATAATGACCAGTGCTGTGTTCAGGGGAGATAATGACCAGTGGTGTGTGTTCAGGGAGATGATGACCAGTGGTGTGTTCAGGGAGGTAATGACCAGTGCTGTAGGTAATGACCAGTGGTGTGTTCAGGGAGGTAATGACCAGTGCTGTGTTCAGGGGAGATAATGACCAGTGTTGTGTTCAGGTTAAATAATGACCAGTGTTGTGTTCAGGTTAAATAATGACCAGTGCTGTGTTCAGGTTAAATAATGACCAGTGCTGTGTTCAGGGGAGATAATGACCAGTGCTGTGTTCAGGGGAGATAATGACCAGTGCTGTGTTCAGGGAGGTAATTACCAGTGCTGTGTTCAGGGGAGATAATGACCAGTGCTGTGTTCACAGGAGGTAATGACTAGTGCTGTGTTCAAGGGAGATGATGACAGTGTGTTCAGGGGAGATAATGACCAGTGCTGTGTTCAGGGGAGATGATGACCAGTGCTGTGTTCAGGGGAGATAATGACTAGTGGTGTGTTGAGGGGAGATAATGACCAGTGTTGTGTTCAGGGGAGATAATGATCAGTGCTGTGTTCAGGGGAGTCAATCCTGTGGGCGGGGCTAGATGAGGACCCGGGGCAGGAGGAGGTGGTGGACCCCTTTATCCCCCAGGAACGGGTGTTCAGCAAGTACGCCGCCATGCTCTATACCTCCAATAACAGTGGCAAGACCTTTGAGGAGTTCAAGGACGCCAAGTTCTGTGCCAGCTGTGGGGAGAAGGTGGGGTGCCCTTCCTCTGTCTGAAATGGTTGTTTCCTTTGTCCTTGTAAATCTCTGTTTTTCAGTTTTGGCTTATTAGCGATTTGGGAAAAGTGTATATGTGACTGGTATGTTTTTCACACACACACACACACACACACACACACACACACACACACACACACACACACTGTCAAAGGTTGTCTGGTTGTGTGAATGAGTGCGTGGATGAGGCAAAAGGTTGTGTGGATCATGTACTCCTACAAGGAACTGATATATAGAATCTACTGAAAATGGGTGTTGATTTTCCACATGAAAATCATCAGTGTTCCTTGGACTTTCAACACGACAGTGAATGAGTGCTGATGACTGAAAGTTCTCTGATCCTTCTGTGATGAAAATACTGCAAGCTTTGCACTTTGAGCAGATTTTGCACGGCATACAGTTTGATAAGTTCAACATCAGCCACTGAACCTAGTCAAAGTACACCATTACTGTTGACAGATTGTTTGGTCTGTCTTCTCAGTTTACAATGAGTCAGCACTGATGGTTGTGTCAGTCTGTTTGGGCTGATGTTCTGGTTGTGGTGGCTGGAAAAATCTGAGTTTCAATGGAGTGTTTGCCAGTGTTTCATTTTTATTTTTGGGCCATCTTCACTTTACACCGATTTGGATTGATTTCTGTGTTGGACTTTTGCCATGTGGACAAATAGAGAGAGTGAACTACAGCAACCAATGATTATTTCACTGCCAACATACTGCATGAAAGGTCTTTGCAGATGTAGCAAGATATGTCAAGGGAAAGAACTCTTTACAGCCTGTGCATTCTTAACTTGTCATCCCTTTGTACTTTGACTGAAACCTCCTTCTGTTATGAGACTTCCTGTTGTAAAATCAGCACCTGTTCACACCCTTTGATTCATTTTCTTACCGCTTTCATTCTTTTTTTTCTTTTTTTTTTCTTTTCCTTTTTTTTTCTTGTTTTTTCTTTCTTTTCTTGTATGATTTTATTTGCTTTTTTTTTTATTTCAATACATTATTTATCCCCATGTGTGCGTGATGTAAATCCTGACATGGTTAAAGACATGTTTGATTCGGTGTCCTTTGGCTGTCATCTAGTGCTGTTTTGTTGAAGTTTTAGATTGAACATTAAATTACCAGTATGTCAACAGTGGTATATCAGTTGCAAATGGACAGTACATACACAGTCATACATTAGTTTTGAAACAGAACACACACAATGTAAAATGGACAGAGCATATGCAATGCCATATCAATGGTGAAATAGTCAGGTTGTAAAGAATGCCATTCCCAATGGTGAAATAGTCAGGTTGTAAAGAATGCCATTCCCAATGGTGAAATAGTCAGGTTGTAAAGAATGCCATTCCCAATGGTGAAATAGTCAGGTTGTAAAGAATGCCATTCCCAATGGTGAAATAGACAGAACATATACACTGGCTTGTTGTGAATTCATGCTTATGACTTCTGTGCCCTCTACTAGACCCATCTTCTTCGCGGCTTATTCTGGCTTCTCAGTGCACTGTGGTACCATTGCTGTCAGCCTGTCGGCAGACCACATGACAACATGAAGCAATCTATGTGGTCATGCAGCAGACCACATGAAGCAATCTATGTGGTCATGCAGCAGACCACATGAAACAATCTGAGTGGTCATGCAGCAGACCACATCAAGAAATCTATGTGGTCATGCAGCAGACCACATCAAGCAATCTATGTGGTCATGCAGCAGACCACATGAAGCAATCTATGTGGTCATGCAGCAGACCACATGAAGCAATGTGTCGTCATGCAGCAGACCACATGAAGCAATCTATGTGGTCATGCAGCAGACCACATGATGCAGTCTGTGTGGTCATGCAGCAGACCACATGAAACAATCTGTGTGGTCATGCAGCAGACCACATGAAGCTATCTATGTCGTCAAGCAGCAGACCACATGAAGCAATCTATGTCGTCATGCAGCAGACCACATGAAGCAATCGGTTGTCATCATGCAGCAGACCACATGAAGCAATCTATGTCACATGCAGCAGACCACATGATGCAATCTGTGTCATCATGCAGCAGACCACATGAAGCAATCTGTGTCATCATGCAGCAGACCACATGAAGCAATCTATGTCGTCATGCAGCAGACCACATGAAGCAATTCTGTGTGGTCATGCAGCAGACCACATGAAGCAATCGTATGGTCATGCATTGACCGCATTAAGTCAGTCTGTGTGGTCATGCATCAGACCACATGAAGCACTTCTGTATCGTCTGCAGCATGACCGTCATAACATCTCTTGTTTATGCAGACAGAACACACATGAAGCAATCAGTGTAGTCAATGCGAGACATCATGAAGCAATCTGTGTGGTGAATAGCAGAGAACCAAATGAAGCAATCATGTAGTGCCATGCAGATGGACATATGAAGCAGTCTGTAGATGTCATCCCATTAAATAGCAGACACATAACAATCTGTGTGGATCATGCAGCTTAGACCACATTGATAGCAATCTGTGTTCATGCGCAGACCACATGAAGCATCTGTGTTGGTCATGCAGCGCAGCCAGACCACATGAAGCAATCTGTGTGGTCATGCAGCAGACCACATGAAGCAATCTGTGTGGTCATGCAGCAGACCACATGAAACAATCTGTGTGGTCATGCAGCAGACCACATGAAGAATCTATGTGGTCATGCAGCAGACCACATGAAGCAATCTATGTGGTCATGCAGCAGACCACATGAAGCAATCTATGTGGTCATGCAGCAGACCACTATGAAGCAATCTGTGTGGTCATGCAGCAGACCACATAAGCAATCTGTGTGTCATGCAGCAGACCACCATGAAGCAATCTATGTCGTCATGCAGCAGACCACATGAAGCAATCTATGTGTCGTCATGCAGCAGACCACATGAAGCAATCTATGTCATCATGCAGCAGACCACATGATGCAATCTATGTCATCATGCAGCAGACCACATGAAGCAATCTATGTCGTCATGCAGCAGACCACATGAAGCAATCTGTGTGGTCATGCAGCAGACCACATGAAGCAATCTGTATGGTCATGCATCAGACCACATGAAGCAGTCTGTGTGGTCATGCATCAGACCACATGAAGCACTCTGTGTGGTCATGCAGCAGACACATGAAGCAATCTGTGTGGTCATGCAGCAGACCACATGAAGCAATCTATGTGGTCATGCAGCAGACCATATGAAGCAGTCTGTGTGGTCATGCAGCAGACCACATTAAACAATCTGTGTGGTCATGCAGCAGACCACATGAAGCAATCTGTGTGGTCATGCAGCAACACATGAAGCAATCAATATGGTCATGCAGCAGACCACATGAAGCAGTCTGTGTGGTCATGCAGCAGACCACATGAAGCAATCTGTGTGGTCATGCAGCAACACATGAAGCAATCAATATGGTCATGCAGCAGACCACATGAAGCAGTCTGTGTGGTCATGCAGCAGACCACATGAAGCAGTCTGTGTGGTCATGCAGCAGACCACATGAAGCAATCTGTGTGGTCATGCAGCAGACCACATGAAGCAGTCTGTGTGGTCATGCAGCAGACCACATGAAGCAATCTGTGTGGTCATGCAGCAGACCACATGAAGCAGTCTGTGTGGTCATGCAGCAGACCACATGAAGCAGTCTGTGTGGTCATGCAGCAGACCACATGAAGCAGTCTGTGTGGTCATGCAGCAACACATGAAGCAGTCTGTGTGGTCACAAGGTAACCCACCAGAGGAGACACTGCACTGATGGGGAGTTTGCCTGGTGTGTTGGCATATCATGACATAGGTATATTGTCCTGTTGGCATATGATGACATGGGTATATTGTCCTGTTGGCATATCATGACGTGGGTATATTGTCCTGTTGGCATATCATGACGTGGGTATATTGTCCTGTTGGCATATCATGACATAGGTATATTGTCCTGTTGGCATATCGTGACATGGGTATATTGTCCTGTTGGCATATCATGACGTGGGTATATTGTCCTGTTGGCATATCATGACGTGGGTGTCTGTTGGCATATCATGACATGGGTATATTGTCCTGTTGGCATATCATGACGTGGGTGTCTGTTGGCATATCATGACATGGGTATATTGTCCTGTTGGCATATCATGACGAGGGTATATTATCCTGTTGGTATATCATGACATAGGTATATTGTCCTGTTGGCATATCATGACATAGGTATATTGTCCTGTTGGCATATCATGACATAGGTATATTGTCCTGTTGGCATATCATGACATGGGTATATTGTCCTGTTGGCATATCATGACAAGGGTATATTGTCCAGTTGGCATATTATGACAAGGGTATATTGTCCTGTTGGCATATCATGACAAGGGTATATTGTCCAGTTGGCATATCATGACATGGGTATATTGTCCTGTTGGCATATCATGACGTAGGTATATTGTCCTGTTGGCATATCATGACATGGGTATATTGTCCTGTTGGCATATCATGACATAGGTATATTGTCCTGTTGGCATATCATGACAAGGGTATATTGTCCTGTTGGCATATCATGACGTGGGCATATTGTCCTGTTGGCATATCATGACATAGGTATATTGTCCTGTTGGCATATCATGACATGGGTATATTGTCCTGTTGGCATATCATGACATAGGTATATTGTCCTGTTGGCATATCATGATGTGGGTGTATTGTCCTGTTGCATATCATGACATGGGTATATTGTCCTGTTGGCATATCATGACATGGGTATATTGTCCTGTTTTCATATCATGACATGGGTATATTGTCTTCTTGGCATATCATGACATAGGTATATTGTCCTGTTGGCATATCATGACATGGGTAAACTGTCCTGTTGGCATATCATGACATAGGTATATTGTCCTGTTGGCATATCATGACATGGGCATATTGTCCTGTTGATAAATCATGACGTGGGTGTATCGTCCTGTTGGCATATCATGACATGGGTATAATGTCCTGTTGGCATATCATGACATAGGTATATTGTCTGATTGGCATATCATGACATAGGTATATTGTCCGGTCGGCATATCATGACATAGGTGCATTGTCCTGTTGGCATATCATGACATGGGTGTATTGTCCTGTTGGCATATCATGACGTGGGTATATTGTCCTGTTGGCATATCATGATGTGGGTATATTGTCCTGTTAGCATATCATGACATGGGTATATTGTCTTGTTGATAAATCATGACGTGGTTATATTGTCCTGTTGACATATCATGACATGGGTATATTGTCCTGTTGGCATATTGTGATGTGGGTAACCAGAAGATCAGCGGCCAGTGGATGACGGCAGATGGTGTGTACATCCCCAAAGAGCAAAACTCAAGTGACATTAGCCAGTTCAGGCCAATATCACTACTGAACGTCGAAGGGAAAATCTTCTTCTCTGTCATGGCAGCAAGGCTGACCAAGTACCTGATGGAAAACAAGTACTTGGATGTGTCAGTCCAGAAAGGTGGCATCCCAGGCGTGGCGGGCTGTGTAGAACACGCCACAATGATCTGGGACGCAATCCAAAAAGCAAAAACAGAAAAGAGAGACCTGGACGTAGTGTGGCTTGATCTGGCAAACGCATATGGATCTGTACCCCATGAGATGATACAGTTGGCTCTTGAGATGTACCATGTGCCAAAGAACATCCGCGACATGCTCAAGAAGTACTTCAATGGCTTCTCAATGCGGTTCTCTACCAAGGAGTACACAACAGACTGGATCAACTTGGAAGTGGGTATTGCAATGGGTGTGCAATTTCCCCAATACTGTTCGTGCTGGCAATGGAACTCATCTTGAAAGCAGCAACAAACAACGCGAGACAAACAGACCTTGGCGATGGATACAAGATGCCTCCTCTCAAGGCCTTCATGGATGACACTACAGTGATTTCATCCAGAGAAGACGAGACACGTCATGTGCTGGAGAGGCTGGACGACATAGTTGCCTCATCCAGAATGAAGTTCAAGCCAAAGAAATCACGGAGTCTCTCACTGAGGAAAGGAAAAGTGGCCGGATCTGTGGTCTTCAGTGTTGCCAACCAGGCCATTCCAACAGTCACAGAAGAACCAGTCAAGAGCCTTGGAAGATGGTATGATGATACGCTGAAAGACACACAAAGAGCAAAAGAAACCAAGCAGATGGCGGAGGAAGGCTTGGAGACCATTGACCAGTGTGGGCTCCCTGGCAAATACAAGGTCTGGTGTCTGCAGTTCATGCTGATACCAAAGCTGCTATGGCCTCTGATGATATACGACATCTGCACCAGCATAGTGGAGGCAATGGAAGCCAAAATCAACAAGTTCACAAGGAAATGGCTTGGTGTCCCACCCTGTCTGACTGACATAGCGCTGTACTGGCGCCAAGCAAAGCTGAAACTACCCCTGAAATCCATCCTGGAGGAATACAAAGCAGGGAAGATCAGACTTCAAAGCATGCTGGAGGACTCAGGAGACAAGGTGGTAGAAGCAATTAAGCCCCAGCTGAAGACAGGCAGAAAATGGAAAGTTCAAGAGGCGATGGATTCTGCAAAAGAAAGTCTCAAGATCAGAGAAATAACAGGACACACACAGACCAACAGACAGGGACTGGGGGTGACCAAAACTGAATGGTGGTCAAAGGCCAAAGGAAAAGCCAAAAGAGACATGATGATTCAGGAGATGAGAAAAGAAGAAGACCAAAAAAGACTCCAAAAAGCAGTCCAGCAGAGCCAGCAAGGGCAATGGACAACGTGGGAGAATGCACTCCAAAGAAGTCTCACTTGGAATGACATTTGGCACATGGCCCCTCTCAGGATCAGCTTCATTCTCAGATCTGCATATGACCTTCTGCCCTCAAATGCAAACCTGGTGAAGTGGGGGAAAACAGACGATCCTGCATGCCCCCTCTGCCATGAAAAACAAACAGTGGAGCATGTCCTAAGCTCATGTAAAGTAGCCCTGGCTCAAGGAAGGTACACATGGAGGCACAACCAAGTGCTCAAAGAAATTCTACAAGTAGTCTGGGCTAGTACCAACACCACAAAAGGGAAAATCAGGACTCCAAAAGCACCCGCAACATTCTTCAGGCAGGAGGCAGCAAATCATGGCCAAGAACAACAGTGCCACTCGAAACATGCAGGCAGAGTCTGCTGGACGGGGCAGATGACTGGGAGTGCACTGCAGACCTCCCAGAATGGAAGAGTCACCCAGAGATCATCAGCAAGAGTGGCATGAGACCAGACATAGTAGTCCACTCTAAGTCAACCAAGCAGCTGATCATGATCGAGCTCACGGTGCCATATGAGAACAGAATGGAGGCAGCTCAAATCTACAAGACTGAAAAGTATGCTGATCTGGCAAACAGCCTGAGGAGAGAAGGCTATCAGGTCAAAGTCCTCACTGCAGAAATTGGAGCTAGGGGGTTTGTAGGAACGTCTGCATACAGCCTCATGAAACAGCTCTCAGTTGCAGGGAAGGAAAAAACCAGAGCCCTGAAAGCAATGGCAGAAGCGGCAGAGAGGTGTTCAAGCTGGATCTGGTCAAGGAGGAACAAAAGTGAACTTCATAAGGCTTAATTTCCCTACAAATATCAGGTGTCCCTGTGGCTCAGTGGTTAAAGCGCGAGTCATTAAGTGGAAAATGAGCATGTCCAGAGGGTCATGGGTTCGAATCCCAGCCATGGCTCGTCCCAAGATGGGAAAAAAAGGGGCAGCAGAGGGACATCCGGAGTCATGAACCGGGTGTGGCCCAACCCCCCTAGAGTGTTAGGAGATAAGGGCCGAAACACTTGCTTGAAGGGGGCTTCTCTTCTGAGGACTCTCTGCTGCCACGCTCTCCACGAGTTTCTTTCTACTCCTGTTGGCATATTATGACATAGGTGCATTGTCCAGTTGGCATATCATGACATAGGTGTATTGTCCTGTTGGCATATCATGACACTGGTGTATTGTCCTGTTGGCATATCATGACATATGTGCATTGTCCAGTTGACATATCCTGACATGGGTATATTGTCCTGTTGGCATACAGTGATATGGGTATATTGTCCTGTTGGCATATCATGACATAGGTGCATTGTCCAGTTGGCATATCATGACATAGGTGTATTATCCTGTTGGCATATCATGACAGGTGTATTATCCTGTTGGCATATCATGACACAGGTGTATTGTCCTGTTGGCATATCATGATGTAGGTATATTGTCCTGTTGGCATATCATGATGTTGGTATATTGTCCTGTTGATGTATCATGACATAGGTGTATTGTCCTGTTGGAATATCATGACATGGGTGTATTGTCCTGTTGGTATATCATGATATGGGTGTATTGTGCTGTTGGCATATCATGACACTGGTGTATTGTCCTGTTGGCATATCATGACATGGGTATATTGTCCTGTTAACATGTCGTGACATGGGTGTATTGTCCTGTTGACATATCATGACATGGGTATATTGTCCTGTTGGCATATCATGACATGGGTATATTGTCCTTTTGACATATCATGACATGGGTATATTGTCCTGTTGGCATATCATGACATAGGTGTATTGTCCTGTTGACATATCATGACATGGGTATATTGTCCTGTTGACATATCATGACATGGGTATATTGTCATGTCGGCATATTATGACATGGGTATATTGTCCTGTTGGCATATCATGATGTTGGTATATTGTCCTGTTGACATATCATGACATAGGTGCATTGTCCTGTTGACATATCATGACATGGGTATATTGTCCTGTTGACATATCATGACATGGGTATATTGTCCTGTTGGCATATCATGATGTTGGTATATTGTCCTGTTGACATATCATGACATAGGTGCATTGTCCTGTTGACATATCATGACATGGGTATATTGTCCTGTTGACATATCATGACATGGGTATATTGTCATGTTGCCATGTCATGACATGGGTATATTGTCCGGTTGGCATATCATGACATGGGTATATTGTCCTGTTGACATATCATGACATGGGTATATTGTCCTGTTGCCATGTCATGACATGGGTATATTGTCCTGTTGACATATCATGACATGGGTATATTGTCCTGTTGCCATGTCATGACATGGGTATATTGTCCTGTTGACATATCATGACATGGGTATATTGTCCTGTTGCCATGTCATGACATGGGTATATTGTCCTGTTGACATATCATGACATGGGTATATTGTCCTGTTGCCATGTCATGACATGGGTATATTGTCCGGTTGACATATCATGACATGGGTATATTGTCCTGTTGACATATCATGACATGGGTATATTGTCCTGTTGCCATGTCATGACATGGGTATATTGTCCGGTTGGCATATCATGACATGGGTATATTGTCCGGTTGGCATATCATGACATAGGTATATTGTCCTGTTGGCATATCATGACATGGGTACATTGTCCTGTTGACATATCATGACATAGGTATATTGTCCTGTTGACATATCATGACATAGGTGTATTGTCCTGTTGATATATCATGACATGGATGTATTGTCCTGTTGATGTATCAACTCAGGGATGTTTTGTCCTGTTGGCATATCATGACATAGGTATGTTGTCCTGTTGGCATATCATGACATAGGTATATTGTCCTGTTGAAATATCGTGACAGGGGTATATTGTCCTGTTGCAGACTGTGGTGTGTCCACACAAGATGGGGGGTATGGAAAAGGTGTTTGTGCTCCCCCACAACTGCACCCACATCAAGATTGCCCGCCCTAAAGTCCGCATTAATCGGGAGCTGATACAGTAAGTGTGGGAGCATTAATGGAAGCTGATACAGTAAGTATGGGAGCATTAATGGGGAGCTGATACAGTAAGTGTGGGAGCATTAATCGGGAGCTGATACAGTAAGTATGGGAGCATTAATGGGAAGCTGATACAGTAAGTATGGGAGCATTAATGGGGAGCTGATACTGTAAGTATGGGAGAGTTAATGGGGAGCTGACACAGTAAGTGTGGGAGCATTAATGGGGAGCTGATACAGTAAGTATGGGAGCATTAATGGGGAGCTGATACAGTAAGTGTGGGAGCATTAATGGGGAGCTGATACAGTAAGTGTGGGAGCATTAATGGGGAGCTGATACAGTAAGTGTGGTAGCATTAATGGGGAGCTGATACAGTAAGTGTGGGAGCATTAATGGGGAGCTAATGCAGTAAGTGTGGGAGCATTAATGGGAAGCTGACACAGTAAGTGTGGGAGCATTAATGGGGAGCTGATACAGTAAGTGTGGGAGCATTAATGGGGAGCTGACACAGTAAGTGTGGGAGCATTAATGGGGAGCTGATACAGTAAGTGTGGGAGCATTAATGGGGAGCTGACACAGTAAGTGTGGGAGCATTAATGGGGAGCTGATACAGTAAGTGTGGGAGCATTAATGGGGAGCTGACACAGTAAGTGTGGGAGCATTAATGGGGAGCTGATACAGTAAGTGTGGGAGCATTAATGGGGAGCTGACACAGTAAGTGTGGGAGCATTAATGGGGAGCTGATACAGTAAGTGTGGGAGCATTAATGGGGAGCTGACACAGTAAGTGTGGGAGCATTAATGGGGAGCTGATACAGTAAGTGTGGGAGCATTAATGAGGAGCTGATACAGTAAGTGTGGTAGCATTAATGGGGAGCTGATACAGTAAGTGTGGGAGCATTAATGGGGAGCTGATACAGTAAGTGTGGGAGCATTAATGGGGAGCTGATACAGTAAGTGTGGGAGCATTAATGGGGAGCTGATACAGTAAGTGTGGGAGCATTAATGGGGAGCTGATACAGTAAGTGTGGGAGCATTAATGGTGAGCTGATACAGTAAGTATGGGAGCGTTAGTCAGGAGCTGATACAGTAAGTGTGGGAGCATTAATGGTGAGCTGATACAGTAAGTGTGGGAGCATTAATGGGGAGCTGATACAGTAAGTATGGGAGCATTAATGGTGAGCTGATACAGTAGGTATGGGAGCATTAACCCCTTGACTTCCACTATTTTGTGTCAGTTTTGTACTTCTGTGTGCCGGAGTAAAACTTGACTTTTTTTCGGAAGGTTCACTAATTTGATCAGTGCTCATTTTTTTGTAGAGATATCTCTTAGATTTTTGGCGTGTTTTCTTCTTATACCCAGGGCTATAATATCTGCAAATAATATTTGATTTTGTTTATTCTGAGTATAATAAATAATCTTATAATTCAAGTTGTTGTTTTTTTAAATATACTTTGCAAGCATACAAAACCCCACAGCAACAAAACAAAAAAACATACAACCCCAGCAAAAAGTGGTTTTAGTCTTTACTGAACACCTGTGTAAATATTTGGTAGTGAATTTACAACCCACAATTGTTGTTTTACATGATAAATCCATATATTTCTGGGGTACAGTACAATCCAGGTATCAAGGGACACAATTTTGTTTTCTTAGGTAGGTTCACTAATATGCCCACTGCTCTTTCAATTCTTGACATATATCTTAGATACTTGGGAAATTTTCATGTTATATCCTTGGCTACAGTCAGATATCACAATAGTTTGATTTTGTTTGTAATGAGTAGACCAAAAATATATATAATGATGAATGTTTTGTTTGAAAGACAGACACTTTCTGAACATAGACAAAACTGTAGCACTAAAACCACAAAAAACTGGTGTTAGTATCCTTTGAACTTCAGGACAAACATCTGACAATGCATAAAATGTTTAGCAACTCATATCATAGGGGACACTCCAGTCCTGGTAAAGCTCGCCCTCTTCCTCTGCCACGCCCCCTCACTCTGGAACCTTGCCGTTGTCCTGAACCTCCTCCCCTTCCTCGACTCCCCTCCCGACCTCTCATGAAAGGAGGGAGGGGGCAGTCGACATAGACGGAATCGGCTCGTCACTCTCCGATTCGGCCCCACTTGAGCCGGTATCGCTCAGTTCAAAGTCGGGAATCAGCTTCGTCATCAACACCAATGGTGGTGTTGATTGTGATCGCTTTCTTCCTCCTCCAAATCGCTTCGTTCCACTTCTCTGAAGTCTTCATCATCACTTTCACGGTCTCGGATAACTTCTTGAAGCACTTCAAGAGCATTAGATCATTTGAAAACGGCACGCGCCTGAATGAACTGTCTGCTTGAGTCACCATTTTGAACCGAGAATGACTCAGCCGAACCTTGCCGAAGTATTATCGTCCGAACGGACATGAGCCCGTCAGTCAGCGACCCGTGAAAGGGAAGAAACCGTCCTTTAGGGTCCCAACAACCGTTTAAACCATTTTTTCTCCTTGCCTCCCTTCTTTAAATCGCCGAATTTTGATGATGAAATTACCTCGAACGGCATTCGTTGTGAGGCACACAGCTTTCCAGAAACCACCTCGAACGCTGTATCGTGCAAGGGCAGTCAACGGGTTAATGGGGAGCTGATGCAGTAAGTGTGGTAGCATTAATCAGGAGCTGATACAGTAAGTGTGGGAGGCATTAATGGGGAGCTGATACAGTAAGTATGGGAGCATTAATGGGGAGCTGATACAGTAAGTGTGGTAGCATTAATGGGGAGCTGATACAGTAAGTATGGGAGCATTAATGGGGAGCTGATACAGTAGGTGTGGGAGCATTAATGGGGAGCTGATACAGTAAGTGTGGGAGCATTAATGGGGAGTTGATACAGTAAGTGTGGGAGCATTAATGGGCAGCTGATACAGCAAGTGTGGGAGCATTAATGGGGAGCTGATACAGTAAGTGTGGGAGCATTAATGGGGAGCTGATACAGTAAGTGTGGGAGCATTAATGGGGAGCTGATACAGTAAGTGTGGGAGCATTAATGGGGAGCTGATACAGTAAGTGTGGGTAGTGTTGAGTACAGTCAAATCATGTAGTGTCAGACTAGATTGGCTCTCCATTGCATCACCATGATCATCCTCATTCTCATTGATCGTTAGTAAAACCAAGATAACAGTACCAATCCATAGCATCACCATGGTCATCCTCATCCCATTAATCGTCAGTAAAACCAAGATAACAGTACCAATCCATAGCATCACCATGATCATCCTCATCCCATTGATCATTAGTAAAACCAAGATAACAGTACCAATCCATAGCATCACCATGATCATCCTCATCCCATTGATCGTAAGTAAAACCAAGATAACAGTACCAATCCATAGCATCACCATGGTCATCCTCATTGACAATTAATAAATTCAAGATAACAGTACCAGCCCAGTATGTTGTTTCTGCATTTTCAACGCTAGGATTTGGTTTGTAACTTAAAAGTTACGGTAATCAGTGAGAAAGTACTGGCAGATGTACAGTTACAGGTGCACAGGCCTCCTCACACCCACATATCCCTTTTCTCACACACACTCGCGCACACACACACACATGCACACACACACACACACACACACACACCACACATACACACACACGCATGCATGCACGCATGCACGCACGCATGCAGGCACTCACGCACGCGCACGCGCACGAGCGCGTGCCGCTCACTCCAACACACACACCACACACCACCCCACACACACTACACACACACACACACACACACACACACACACACACACACACACACACACATGTACTCAAACATACACAGAAATGCACACTTAGGAAGAATTTGTCTTAAAGCTTATTGTTTGCCTTATGTAACAGATAAAACCCCAAATGATATGATTTATTCTGAGTTAGATGTCTGTTGTTGTCGAATTCTGTTATGAAAGGTACCACATACTGGCTTTGTCAACAAAATAACCAGAGAATGTTTTGGGGTTTTTTTTCCTAAAGAAGCATATCACATGTTCATATTTGTGGAGCTTAAAGAAGATTACACAGACATTTTTGGGTTTGGGGGTTGTTTTTTTAAGTCCTTAGATATTTTCAAGCTAGTAACAGATTCTTCTTGTAAGAATAATGCAAGACTAGAGTGAGAAAAATGCGATTGTTCTGGGGATGTGCAGTTACCTGTCACCATGGTGTCAGTGTTCAGATTAAGTTGGAAGTACCACCAATAAATCTTCACAGATATCATTACTGATAGGAGGATAAACTGGACAGAAAATACAGTGATTTTTCAGTAATAGACATTCACAAAATATTGTTAGTATCGAATGATTTAAAAATATTCCCACTTTATAAGCTTTCCAGCAGGAAAGGCTCTTGATTTTAGCTTCTTTTTTTATCTGTTTGTTTATCGTCTGTCTGTCTGTCTCTCTTTCTGTCTGTCTGTCTGTCTCTCTCTCTTTCTGTCTGTCTCTCTGTCTGTCCATCTGTCTCTGTTTCTCTGTCTCTCTCTGTTCCCCCCCTACTCCTCGCTGTCTCTGTCTGTCTGTCTGTCTCTCTCTGTCTCTTTCTCTTTCTCTCCCTCTCTGTCTGTCTGTCTGTCTGTCTGTCTGTCTCTCCCTCTCTCTCTCTCATACAAGCCAATCTTGTACGTTGTAGTACATAATTTACATATGTTCCCCCAGCCCACCTCACTCCCTACCCCCACTCTCTCCTTCCTCTTCATTATTGTTATTCTCATTTTTATTTTTATTTTATTTTATTATTATTATTATTATTATTATTATTATTATTATTTCTTTTCTGTTTATTATTATTCTTATTTTTTTGTTTTGTTTTCATTTCTCTTCTATTTTCATTTGCTGTTCCTCTATGATTACATGACCGCTTTGCTTGCTTCTTTGCTTTCTTACATTAATTGATTTCACTGCATGTTGTAGTCCCTACTCAGGGCGAGGACTGGATGTAAAAAAGCACGTCAGCGCTTATCTATTATCCTCGTAAATAAAGAATTTTGTCTTGTCTTGTCTTGTCTTGTCTCTCTCTGTCTCATAAAGTAGGATGTATGTATCCACACTTGTGGTCAAGAATCATAAACTAGCATCAGTAGCTGTATTTGGTACATTCATGATTTATTTCCTCACAGATTTCCACTGAATAATCCTGCCACATCACCCCTTTCACTCTGCCACCTCTCAACCCCCCCCCCCCCCAACCACCAGACAAAGGGAAAAGATAGCTATCATCTTCAACTGTGCTGCTGTTACCAGCAGGACCACCTTTTCCTATGCGAACAACAGTGAGGAAAGTTAGTTTCAAAGTGAGGTTACTGAAGGCAAAATTGAAGCAAATTTTGAAAAAAAATCTTATTGATTCCATAAGACAGTATGGACAAACAGACTACACGACAAAACACAATGCATTTTGACTTCATAGGTCTTCTTCAGGTAACACAAACAACATTCAGGACAATGAAAACAAGCAACGAGCAATCACTTATCTTCACATATTTGGCGGAAAAGGGGTGAAAAACACAAAAAATGAAAAACTCAGCACTTACAATGTTTGCACTCTTGAGTCGCTCACCCCCTCTTATCCTTCTCCTCCCCTGAACCCTATCATGCTCCATTCCTTTCTCCTTCCATGGTCTGTCATCACCACATGTCCTTCTCTCCCATTCCTGCCTCCTGTGTCCCGTCCTCCTCATCGGGAGCTTTGTCACCAGGTTGATGATGAAGCCTCACAGCCCAGAACCGACCTTTGACCTGGGTGCGTCAGTCAGCAGCGCTGCTCGCAGTTACCAGTCGGGCATGCAGGCGCAGGACCTGGCGGTGACCCCGCAGACAACGACCTCTCAGGACAGCCCCAGCTATGGCATGGGAGAAGACTTCATGGTGAGTGTTCACTGTTGTTTTGACGTCTGATGGGAAAAGACTTCATGGTAAGTGTTCACTGTTGTTTTGATGGGAGAAGACACTATGATGAGTGTTCATTGTTGTTTTGATGGAAGAAGACACTATTGTGAGTGTTCACTGTTGTTTTGGTGTCTCCTGGGAGAAGACACTATGGTGAGTGTTTACTGTTGTTCTGATGTCTGATGGAAGAAGACTTTATGGTGAGTGTTCACTGTTGATTTTATGTTTGATTGGAGAACACTTCATGGTCAGTTTGCATTGTTGTTTCTAATTAAAGGAGACATCATGGTCAGTTTGCAGTTGACTTCCCAATACCATGCAGTTGACTTCCATTTATTCCACATACAATATAGTGGACTTCCACATACCGTATACTTTGATCTCCACAAATTTGTACTTTATCTTCATAAGCCATACAGTTTGATCTCCACATACCATATAGTTGACTTCCACGTACCAAATAGTTTGATCTCCACATACCATATAGTTGACTTCCACACACCATATAGTTGACATCCACATACCATATAGTTGACTTCCACGTACCAAATAGTTTGATCTCCACACACCATATAGTTGACTTCCACGTACCAAATAGTTTGATCTCCACACACCATATAGTTGACTTCCACATACCAAATAATTTGATCTCCACATACTATTTAGTTGACTTCCACATACAATGTAGTTGACTTCCACATACCATATAAATTATAGTTGACTTCCACATACCATATAGTTCACTACCACACACCAGATAGTTGATTTCCATATAAGACAGTTGACTTCCACATACCATACATTTGACTTCCACATATCATATAGTTGACTTCCACATACTACATAATTGACTTCCACATACCATGTATTTGACTTCCACATATCATATAGTTGACTTCCGTGTACTACAAAGTTGACTTCCACATACCATATATTTGACTTCCACATATCATATAGTTGACTTCCACATAGCATATAGTTGACTTTCACATGCCGTACACTTTGATGTCTGCATGCCATGTAGTTTAGTTTGTCATACTCTGTTATGTTTTGACCTTCATGTGTCATGACACTGGTAGTATTGCTTGAACACTTCCCAGGCCTGGAAAGTATGAATGTCTCAGTGTACTAAATTTCTTCAAAGTTGGAAAAGTATTTAACTTTTGAAATATCAGAGAACAGAAAATTTTGAAAATGAACAAGACATATTTTGTTCTTTGGCTAAACCCTTGCTGTCTTTGATTGACAAAAAGGATAAATTTTCTTATCTGAAAAAGGATCTACCATTCTATCATTTACACAGCAACTCATGGATCATGTCAGTTATTGTTAGGAGTGGAGTCCATGAGAATCTGTGTCTGACAGGACATCTATCAGACCTTCCCTGTCAGGAGACTGACGTCTGACAGGACATTAATCTCACCTTCCCTGTCAGGACAGTGACTGACGTCTGACAGGACATTAATCTCACCTTCCCTGTCAGGACAGTGACTGACGTCTGACAGGACATTAATCTCACCTTCCCTGTCAGGAGAGTGACTGACATCTGACAGGACATTAATCTCACCTTCCCTGTCAGGACAGTGACTGATGTCTGACAGGACATTTATCTCCCCTTCCCTGTCAGGACAGTGACTGATGTCTGACAGGACATTTATCTCCCCTTCCCTGTACTGTCAGGAGAGTGACTGACATCTGACAGGACATTTATCTGACCTTCCCTGTCAGGACAGTGACTGATGTCTGATAGGACATTTATCTCCCCTTCCCTGTACTGTCAGGAGAGTGACTGACGTCTGACAGGACATTAATATCTGACCTTCCCTGTCAGGACAGTGACTGACGTCTGACAGGACATTTATCTCCCCTTCCCTTACCTGTCAGGAGAGTGACTGACGTCTGACAGGACATTTATCTCCCCTTCCCTTACCTGTCAGGAGAGTGACTGACGTCTGACAGGACATTTATCTCCCCTTCCCTTACCTGTCAGGAGAATGACTGACGTCTGACAGGACATTTATCTCCCCTTCCCTGTCAGGACTGACTGACGTTGATAGGACATTTATCTGACCTTCCCTGTCAGGAGAGTGACTGACGTCTGACAGGACATTTGTCTCCCCATCCCTGTCAGGACAGTGACTGATATCTGACAGGACATTTATCTGACCTTCCCTGTCAGGAGAGTGACTGACGTCTGACAGGACGTTTATCTGACCTTCCCTGTCAGGAGAGTGACTGATGTCTGACAGGACATTTATCTCCCCTTCCCTGTCAGGAGAGTGACTGACGTCTGACAGGACATTAATATCTGACCTTCCCTGTCAGGAGAGTGACTGATGTCTGACAGGACATTTATCTGACCTTCCCTGTCATGAGAGTGACTGACGTCTGAAAGGACATTTATCTGACCTTCCCTATCAGGAGAGTGACTGATGTCTGACAGGACGTTTATCTGACCTTCCCTGTCAGGAGAGTGACTGACATCTGACAGACGTTTATCTGACCTTCCCTGTCAGGAGAGTGACTGACATCTGACAGGACATTTATCTCCCCTTCCCTGTACTGTCAGGAGAGTGACTGACGTCTGACAGGACATCTAGTTTTACCTTCCCTGTCAAGAGACTGACTGATGTCTGACAGGACATTTATCTGACCTTCCCTGTCAGGAGACCGATGTCTGACTGGACATCTATCTCACCTTCCTTGTCAGGAGAGTGACTGATGTCTGACAGGACATTTATCTGACCTTCACTGTCAGGAGACTGACGTCTGACAGGACATTTGTCTGACCTTCCTGTCAGGAGAGTGATTAGTCTGACAGGACATTTATCAGACCTTCCTGTCAGGAGAGTGATAAGTCTGACAGGACATTTATCTGACCTTCCCTGTCAGGACAGTGACTGACGTCTGAAAGGACATTTATCTGACCTTCCCTGTCAGGAGAGTGACTGACGTCTGAAAGGACATTTATCTGACCTTCCCTGTCATGAGAGTGACTGACGTCTGAAAGGACATTTATCTGACTTTCCCTGTCAGGACAGTGACTGACGTCTGACAGGAATTTATCTCACCTTCCCTGTACTGTCAGGAGAGTGACTGCCGTCTGACAGGACATTAATATCTGACCTTCCCTGTCAGGAGAGTGACTGACGTCTGACAGGACATTTATCTGACCTTCCCTGTCAGGAGAGTGACTGACATCTGCTGCAGGTCCATACCATGCAGAGGGTGTGGGATGACTATCGCCGCCGCACCAACATGGAGCGCTCCATCCCCCGCCCTTTGACCTTGGTAAACTGAACTGGCTTCTGTCTGTGTTTCGCTGTAATTGTCTTTGTTTCGCCCAAAGCGTCTCTGTGCGGTGATCAGTGTTGTCATTTTTCTGTGTGTAGCTGCAGTTGTCTTTGTTTCACCCAAAGTGTCTCTGTGCGGTGATCAGTGTTGTGATTTTTCTGTGTGCGATTGTCTTTGTTTCGCCCAAAGTGTCTTTGTGCGGTGATCAGTCTTGTGATTTTTCTGTGGGTAGCTGTGGTTGTCTTTGTTTCACCTGAAGGTGTCTCTGTGTGGGGATCAGTGTTGTGATTTTTCTGTGGTGTGTCCTGGTTGTTGAGGTGTGTGACCGTCAGTAGAGGAAATGTGGTATGACTGGGGATGTTGAGGAACAGTCATAGGGAAGGACCATTGTCCAAGTCCTTCAGTGTATCCAAGGACTATTCTACTCAAGTCTTTCAGTAGATCCAAGGACCATTCTCCTTAAGTCTTTCAGTGGATCCAAGGATCATCTCCTTAAGTCTTTCAATGGATCCAAGGACCATTCTCCTCAAGTCTTTCAATGAATTTAAGGACCATTCTCCTCAGGTCTTTCAAATGATCCAAAGACCATTCAGTAATGTTCTTCTCAAGTCCTTCCAAACCTTGTCATTAAAGTAAGACAATCTTTTGTAGAAAGTAAACCATGCAGAGACAAAGAGAACTATTTTCCTTTTAAAGTATGTAAAGAGACTCTTTTTGGTGGAGGTAAATATTAAGGCAAAAAGTCTTTAAAACAATGGCCCTTCAGGAGATAAAGAAAATGTAGACACTGAGAGAGCTGTCCCAGGACAGAAGAGAGGTAGACGAGTCTCTTCCTTGGGAGGTTTTGCTGTTTTTAGATACACTTATTATAGAAACAGATGCAAGATGTGTATATGCTGATGACATGGTGTGACTGCTGATCATTTTGTTTTGTGAACAGGATCGAACCAAATCGATGCTGGAGCAGTTTTGTGCTTACATCATCTATCAAGACGACTTCACCCCTGCAGATCAACAAACCTACAGCTCCATTCTGGTATTGACACAACACACTTCCTACCACTCCATTCTGGTATTGACACAACACGCTTCCTACCACTCCATATTCTGGTATTGACACAACACACTTCCCTACCACTCCATTCTGGTATTGACACAACACACTTCCTGCCACTCCATTCTGGTATTGACACAATACATTTCCTACCACTCCATTCTGGTATTGACACAACACATTTCCTACCACTCCATTCTGGTATTGACACAACACACTTCCTACTACCATTCCATTCTGGTATTGACACAACACACTTCCTAACCACCACTCCATTCTGGTATTGACACACACACATTTCCTACCACTCCATTCTGGTATTAACACAACACACTTTCTACCACTCCATTCTGGTATTGACACAACACACTTCCTACCACTCCATTCTGGTATTGACACAACACACTTCCTACCACTCCATTCTGGTATTGACACAACACACTTCCTATCCACCACTCCATTCTGGTATTGACACAACACACTTCCTACCACTCCATTCTGGTATTGACACAACACATTCCTACCTCTCCATTCTGGTATTGGCACAACACACTTCCTACCACTCCATTCTGGTATTGACACAACATACTTCCTACCTACCACTCCCTTCTGGTATTAACACAACACACTTCCTACCACTCCATTCTGGTATTGACACAACACACTTCCTACCTACCACTCCATTCTGGTATTGACACAACACACCCCCAACCACTCCATTCTAGTATTGACACAACACACTTCCTACCTACCACTCCATTCTGGTATTGACACAACACATTTCCTACCACTCCATTCTGGTATTGACACAACACACTTCCTACCTACCTCTCCATTCTGGTATTGACACAACACATTCCTAACCACTCCATTCTGGTATTGACACAACACACTTCCTACCACTCCATTCTGGTATTGACACATTTCCTACCTACCATCCATTCTGGTATTGACACGACACACTTCCTACCACTCCATTCTGGTATTGACACAACACACTTCCTACCTCTTCATTCTGGTATTGACACAACACTTTCCTACCTACCACTTCCATTCTGGTATTGATACAACACACTTCCTACCTACCACTCCATTCTGGTATTGACACAACACCCCCCAACCACTCCATTCTGGTATTGACACAACACACTTCCTACCTACCACCATTCTGGTATTGACAAACACACTTCCTACCTACCACTCCATTCTGGTATTGACACAACACATTTCCTACCACTCCATTCTGGTATTGACACAACACACTTCCTACCTACTACTCCATTCTGGTATTGACACAACACATTTCCTACCACTCCATTCTGGTATTGACACAACACACTTCCTACCTACCTCTCCATTCTAGTATTGACACAACACACTTCCTACCACTCCATTCTGGTATTGACGCAACACACTACCTACCTCTCCATTCTGGTATTGACACAACACACTTCCTACCACTCCATTCTGGTATTGACACAACACACTTCCTACCACTCCATTCTGGTATTGACACAACACACTTCCTACCTACCTCTCCATTCTGGTATTGACACAACACACTTCCTACCTACCTCTCCATTCTGGTATTGACACAACACACTTCCTACCTACCTCTCCATTCTGGTATTGACACAACACACTTCCTACCACTCCATTCTGGTATTGACACAACACACTTCCTATCTTTCCATTCTGGTATTGACACAACACATTTCCTACCTACCACTCCATTTGGCATTGATGCAACACACTTCCTACCACTCCATTCTGATACCTGCACAACATGCACACTACCACTCTATTCTGATACCTGTACAACGTGCATACTACCACTCCATTCTGATACCTGTACAACATGCATACTACCACTCCATTCTGATACATGTACAACATGCATACTACCACTCCATTCTGATACCTGCACAACATGCACACTACCACCCATTCTGATACCTGTACAACGTGCATACTACCACTCTGTTCTGATACCTGCACAACGTGCACACTACCACTCTATTCTGATACCTGTACAACATAAATACTACCACTCTGTTCTGATACCTGCACAACATGCATACTACGACTCTATTCTCATACCTGTACAACATGTATACTACCACTCTATTCTGATACCTGTACAACATGCATACTACCACTCTATTCTGATACCTGTACAACACGCATACTACCACTCTGTTCTGTTACTGTATAACATGCATACTACCACTCTATTCTGATACCTGCACAACATGCTTCCTGCCTACAAACTTGTATAATTTGCTGTGGATTTACATTACGACCTAGATCCAGTGAGCAAAACAACACTCCTAAGGGAATGGGGAAAAAGGGGGCAGGATGGATGGGTATTATTTATTCATTTACTGCACTGAAGCAAATTTAGCAAGAAATCAGCAGTTACCACATCCCTAGGACAATGAGGATTTAGTGAAGTCCACATGGTTTGGATGTCTTTGAATAGTAATACACAAAAGGGGTATACCACAGATTTAGGGTAGAGTTGGTTGAAGTTCAGAAGCCTGTTGGTCAAATTTGACGGAGGTCTACACTACCATTAGTTCCCTCCTGTTTAATAGTTTTGTACTGGTGTGTGACCCTGGTGGAGGTCAGTGAAGATGGTGGTGACTGTTGACCTCTGTGTAATAGTTGACAATGGTGACCCCTGATGGTCAGAGTGATGATGTGTGGTGACTGTTGACCTCTATGTAATAGTTGACAGTGGTGACCCCTGGTGGTGGTCAGAGTGATGATGTGTGGTGACTGTTGACCTCTATGTAATAGTTGACGGTGGTGACCCTGGTGGTGGTCAGAGTCAAGATGTGTGGTGACTGTTGACCTCTAATAGTTGACAGTGGTGACCCTGGTGGAGGTCAGAGTGATGATGTGTGGTGACTGTTTACCTCTATGTAATAGTTGACAGTGGTGACCCCTGGTGGTGGTCAGAGTGAAGATGTGTGGTGACTGTTGACCTATATGTAATAGTTGACAGTGGTGACCCTGGTGGAGGTCAGATGTAAGGTGTGTAGTGACTGTTGACCCTGGTGGAGATCAGAGGTAAGGTGTGTAGTGACTGTTGACCTGGTGGAGGTCAGAGGTAAGGTGTGTAGTGACTGTTGACCTGGTGGAGGTCAATGACGAGGTGCAGTGACTGTTGACCTGGTGGAGGTCAGTGACGAGGTGCAGAGACTGTTGACCCTGATGGAGGTCAGTGACGAGGTGCAGTGACTGTTGACCCTGGTGGAGGTCAGTGATGAGGTGCAGTGACTGTTGACCTGGTGGAGGTCAGAGGGAAGATGTACAATGACTGTTGACCTGGTGGAGGTCAGTGACGAGGTGCAGAGACTGTTGACCCTGGTGGAGGTCAGTGACGAGGTGCAGTGACTGTTGACCCTGGTGGAGGTCAGTGATGAGGTGCGGTGACTGTTGACCTGGTGGAGGTCAGAGGGAAGATGTACAATGACTGTTGACCTGGTGGAGGTCAGTGACGAGGTGCAGAGACTTGACCCTGATGGAGGTCAGTGACGAGGTGCAGTGACTGTTGACCCTGGTGGAGGTCAGTGATGAGGTGCAGTGACTGTTGACCTGGTGGAGGTCAGTGACGAGATGCGGTGACTGTTGACCTGGTGGAGGTCAGTGACGAGGTGCAATGACTATTGACCTGGTGGAGGTCAGTGACGAGATGCGGTGACTGTTGACCAGGACATGCTGTACCACTTCATGGGGGCCCGCTATCTGGTGGAGGACGTCATGTTCCTGGCCGCCCACGACTTCCTGTCCTCCATCATTGAGTACTCCGGTGTCAACAAGGTAAGTCTTTCACCTGCCTGCCGGGTCTTAGTTGGAGGTACAGGAGCCTTGGTCTTCACTGAGGGGCACTGAAACGATATGGGAGGAGGGGGAGTCATGGAGAGAAAAGAATGTAATCATTTTACCTTGTTAGCTTACTCCCATTCAGGTCAGAATCCACAGAACTGAAGTGTATGGTGCAGTGTTGTTGGGTCAGTTGAGAATTTGGACAAAAAGAAAAAAAAGGAAAATTATTTGTGGGCCTTAGCATGGCTTTTTAATGTTGAACATTTCCCTGTACAAGACACAGAGAAGACATTGCACAGGATTTCCTTGTACAAGACACAGAGAAGACATTGCACAGGATTTCCCTGTACAAGACATAGAGAAGACATTGCACAGGATTTCCTTGCATGAGACATTGAGAAGACATTGCACAGGATTTCCTTGTACAAGACACAGAGAAGACATTGCACAGGATTTCCCTGTACAAGACATAGAAAGACATTGCACAGGATTTCCCTGTACAAGACATAGAGAAGACATCGCACAGGATTTCCTTGTACAAGACACAGAGAAGACATTGCACAGGATTTCCCTGTACAAGACATAGAGAAGACATCGCACAGGATTTCCCTGTACAAGACATAGAGAAGACATTGCACAGGATTTCCTTGTACAAGACACAGAGAAGACACCGCACAGGATTTCCCTGTACAAGACATAGAAGACATTGCACAGGATTTCCCTGTACAAGACATAGAGAAGACATTGCACAAGATTTCCTTGTATAAGACATTGAGAAGACATTGCACAGGATTTCCCTGTACAAGACATAGAGAAGACATTGCACAGGATTTCCCTGTACAAGACACAGAGAAGACATTGCACAGGATTTCCCTGTACAAGACACTGAGAAGACATTGCACAGGATTTCCATGTACAAGACACAGAGAAGACATTGCGCAGGATTTCCATGTACAAGACACAGAGAAGACATTGCACAGGATTTCCTTGTACAAGACACAGAGAAGACATTGCACACTGTGCAAGACACAGAGAAGACATTGCACAGGATCCAAAGTCATGCCAGTCTGGAATCAAAGGTCATTTGTACATGTCCATTATTTCTGCTATTGTTGCTGGCACAGAGATCAGTGCAGAGCTTGACTCTCCATGCTTTGCTGGCACAGAGATCAGTGCAGAACTTGACTCTCCATGCTTTGCTGGCACAGAGATCAGTGCAGAGCTTGACTCTCCATGCTTTGCTGGCATAGAGATCAGTGCAGAACTTGACTCTCCATGCTTTGCTGGCATAGAGATCAGTGCAGAACTTGACTCTCCATGCTTTGCTGGCATAGAGATCAATGCAGAACTTGACATTCCATGCTTTGCCGGCACAGAGGCCAGTGTAGAACTTGACATTCCATGCTTTGCCGGCATAGAGGCCAGTGTAGAACTTGACATTCCATCTGTGGTGCAGATGTTGGGTCTTGTGGTGTCTGTGGCGCGGATGTTGGGTCATGGGGTGCAGATGTTGCAGATGTTGGGTCATGTGTTACCTGTAGTACATGTGTTGTCTGTGGTGCAAGTGTTGGGTCATGTGTTACATATGGTGCAGATGTTGGATCATGTGTTGTCTGTGGTGCAGATGTTGGGTCATGTGTTAGCTATGGTGCAGATGTTGGGTCATATGTTACCTATGGTGCAGATGTTGGATCATATTGTTGTCTGTGGTGCAGATGTTGGGTCTTGTGTTACCTATGGTGCAGATGTTGGGTCATGTGTCACCTGTGGTACAGATGGTGCAGATGTTGGGTCATGTGTTACCTGTGGTGTAGATGTTGGGTCATGTGTTACTGTGGTACAGATGGTGCAGATGTTGGGTCATGTGTTATGTATGGTGCAGATGTTTGGTCATGTGTTACCTGTTGTGCGAAGGGTGCAGATGTTGGGTCATGTGTCACCTGTGGTACAGTTGGTGCAGATGTTGGGTCATGTGTTATCTGTGGTGCAGAGGGTGCAGATGTTGGGTCATGTGTTACATGTGGTGCAGATGTTGGGTCATGTGGTGCAGATGTTGGGTCATGTGTTACCTGTGGTGCAGATGTTGGGTCATGTGTTACATGTGGTGCAGATGGTGCAGATGTTGGGTCATGTGTTACCTGTGGTGCAGATGGTGCAGATGTTGGGTCATGTGTTACCTGTGGTGCAGATAGTGCAGATGTTGGGTCATGTGTTACCTATGGTGCAGATGTTGGGTCATGTGGTGTGTGTGGTGCAGATGTTGGGTCATGTGGTGTGTGTTGTGCAGATGTTGGATCATGTGAGGTGTCTGTGGTGCAGATGCTGGGTCATGTGGTGTGTAGTGCAGATGTTGGGTCATGTGTTACCTGTGATGCAGATGTTGGGTCATGTGTTACCTGCGGTGTAGATGTTGGGTCATGTGTTACCTGTGATGCAGATGTTGGGTCATGTGTAGTCTGTGGTGCAGATGGTGCAGATGTTGAGTCATGTGTGGTGCAGATTGTGTAGATGTTGGGTCATGTGTGGTGCAGATGGTGCAGATGATGAGTCATGTGTGGTGCAGATGGTGCAGATGTTGGGTCATGTCCTGGTGGGCAACCTGGACGCCTCCTGTCTGCGCTATGTCCTGCTGATGGCGGACTTCATTGATCTGGTGGACTGGGTGGAGGTGGAGGACTTCAGGGCCTTCGCGTCCGTCATCTACCCCTTCTTGATGGTAGGCGTGGTGGACTGTGGGTCTCTGTGTCTGCCTGTGTGTCTGTGTCTGCCTGTGTGTCTGTGTCTGTGTCTCTGTGCCTTCCTGTGTGTCTGTGTCTCTGTGCCTGCCTGTGTTTCTGTGTCTCTGTGCCTGCCTGTGTCTCTGTGCCTGCCTGTGTGTCTGTGTCTCTGTGCCTGCCTGTGTGTCTGTGTCTCTGTGCCTGCCTGTGTGTCTGTGTCTCTGTGCCTGCCTGTGTGTCTGTGCCTGTCTGTGTCTGCCTGTGCTTCTGTGCCTGCTTGTGTCTCTCTGCCTGCCTGTGTGTCTGTGTCTCTGTGCCTGCCTGTGACTCTGTGCCTGCCTGTGTGTCTGTGTCTCTGTGCCTGCCTGTGTTTCTGTGTCTCTGTGCCTGCCTGTGACTCTGTGCCTGCCTGTGTGTCTGTGTCTCTGTGCCTGCCTGTGTGTCTGTGTCTCTGTGCCTGCCTGTGTGTCTGTGTCTCTGTGCCTGCCTGTGTGTCTGTGTCTCTGTGCCTGCATGTGTGTCTGTGTCTCTGTGCCTGCCTGTGTGTCTGTGTCTCTGTGCCTGCCTGTGTCTCTGTGCCTGCCTGTGTGTCTGTGTCTCTGTGCCTGCCTGTGTCTCTGTGTCTCTATGCCTGCCTGTGTGTCTGTGTCTCTGTGCCTGCCTGTGTGTCTGTGTCTCTGTGCCTGCCTGTGTCTCAGTGCCTGCCTGTGTGTCTGTGTCTCTGTGCCTGCCAGTGTCTCTGTGCCTGCCTGTGTGTCTGTGTCTGCCTGTGTCTCTGTGCCTGCCTGTGTGTCTGTGTCCGTGTGCCTGCCTGTGTGTCTGTGTCTGTGCCTGCCTCTGTGTCTAACTCTGTGCATGCCTGTGTGTCTGTGTCTCTGTGCCTGCCTGTGTGTCTCTGTTTCTCTGCCTGCCTGTGTGTCTCTGTGCCTGCCTAGGTGTCTGTGTGTGTGCCTTTGTGCTTGCAGGCATGCATTTATGCAGGCATGTGTGTGTACATGTGATCATGAGATTGATACATCAGAGCATTTCACAGTATATGGATTATGGTATTTGTGGAAGTGAGCACCATTGTCTTGACTGTTACCATCATTCCTAACAAAAAAGGGGCAGCATTGTTGACAACACTGTACCTGTCACACACCCAAGTTGTGTTGTCATGGATGTCTTACCCCATACCTGTCACACACCTAGGGTGGGAAAGGTAAGCCATGTGATGGGATCATACCCCAATAGCTCTCAAACCCCTGAGGTGGGAAAGGTAAACTGTGTGATAGGATGTGGTAACCCAGTAACTCTCACACACCTAGGATGTGAAGGTTAACTGTGTGATATGTCTTACCCCAGTAGCTCTCACACACCTAGGATGGAAAGGTAAACTGTGTGATAGGATGTGTTACCCCAGTAGCTCTCACACACCTAGGATGGAAAGGTAAGCTGTGTGATATGTGTTACCCCAGTAGCTCTCACACACCTAGGATGGAAAGGTAAGCTGTGATATGTTTTACCCCAGTAGCTCTCACACACCTAGGATTGAAAGGTAAGCTGTGATATGTCTTACCCCAGTAGCTTTCACATGCCTAGGATGGAAAGGTAAGCTGTGGATAAGTCTTACCCCACTAGCTCTCGCACACCTAGGATGGAAAGGTAAGCTGTGGGATATGTCTTACCCCAGTAGCTCTCACACACCTAGCGTGGGAAAGGTAAGCTGTGATATGTCTTACCCCAGTAGCTCTCACACACCTAGCGTGGGAAAGGAATCCCATGATAGGATGTGTTACCCCAGTAGCTCTCAAACACCTAGGATGGAAAGGTAAGCTGTGTGAAATGTCTTACCCCAGTAGCTCTCACACACCTAGGATGGAAAGGTAAGCTGTGATATGTGTTACCCCAGTAGCTCTCACACACCTAGGATGGAAAGGTAAGCTGTGATATGTCTTACCCCAGTAGCTCTCACACACCTAGGATGGAAAGGTAAGCTGTGGGATATGTCTTACCCCAGTAGCTCTCACATGCCTAGGATGGAAAGGTAAGCTGTGATGTGTCTTACCCAGTAGCTCTCACACACCTAGGATGGAAAGGTAAGCTGTGATATGTCTTACCCCAGTAGCTCTCACACACCTAGGATGGAAAGGTAAGCTGTGATATGTCTTACTCCAGTAGCTCTTACGTGCCTAGGATGGAAAGGTAAGCTGTGATATGTCTTACCCCAGTAGCTCTCACACACCTAGGATGGAAAGGTAAGCTGTGATATGTCTTACTCCAGTAGCTCTCACACACCTAGGATGGAAAGGTAAGCTGTGATATGTCTTACCCCAGTAGCTCTCACACACCTAGGATGGAAAGGTAAGCTGTGAAATGTCTTACTCCAGTAGCTCTCACACACCTAGGATGGAAAGGTAAGCTGTGGGATATGTCTTACCCCAGTAGCTCTCACACACCTAGGATGGAAAGGTAAGCTGTGGGATATGTCTTACCCCAGTAGCTCTCACACATCTAGCGTGGGAAAGGAATCCCATGGTAGGATGTGTTACCCCAGTAGCTCTCAAGCACCAAGGGTGGGTACGTTTTGCTATATGGGCATCCTGCTTTTCATTTTGATGGCATGCACTCACCCATCATTTTCAAACTTTAATGGGAAGTCTGTTTGGATTATGCACATTCACTATTCTTGGTTATGGTTTGTCTTTGCTTGCTGTTTTTGTTGTTGTTTTTGTGCGTTTTGACATGTGAGTGGTATACATTGGCTATTCTTGCTTTTTTTGTCTGTTTATTTGTATGTTCTCATTTGGTTATGAATATGTTTGTGTGTTTGTGTTGCTTGCTTTTAATTATGTAGTTAAGATTGTTTGCTGTATATACATTGTTATTCTTGTGATGTATGTGAAAAGTGGTTGAGAAGAAGGTTACTTCTGACCAGATCCAGATGTACCCTTTACAGGTGCTCCATCCTTATTACCTTTAGGGCTGGGGTCCTGTTCTTCCCAGCACTGAGTGTGGTCATGATCGTCAGGGCATGGTGTGTGTGTGTATGTGTGTATGTGTGTGTGTGTGTGTTGGGTGTGTGTGTGTGTGTGTGTGTGTGTGTGTGTGTGTGTGTGTGTGCAGGAGGACAATCTGCCTGTAGGGCTGTGACTACCTGTAACCATGATCATCAGAGCGGTGTTGTGTTGTGCTGTGTGTGTGTGCAGGAGGATGACTTGGAGAGCCTGCAGATGAGCTACACGTCGTTCAGCGAGAACCGCATCTCCAAGCAGCTGGTCTGCAACTTCCTCATCCACGTCATCCTCAAGTACCGCGAGCCCAGGTTTCTGGATGTGAGTGCCAGAACATTGCTGTCTTCTTGCTGTCTGTCTGATTGTCTGTCTGTCTGTCTGTCTCTCTCTTTCTCTTTGTTGATCTCTGTCTTTGTCTCTCTCTGTATCTCTGTCTCTGTCTCTCTCTCTCTCTCTCTGTCTCTCTCTCTGTCTTCTTCTCTCTGTCTCTGTTTCGCTCTCTCTCACTGTCTGTATCTCTTTCTGTTCTTCTCTCACGTTCTCTTTTTCTATATCTCTGGTGATTTTTTTTGTCTGTCTGTGTGTCTGTTTCTGTGCTCCCCCCCCCCCCTCTCTCTCTCTCTCTCATTTTGAAAACTATTGCATGTGTGTCTGCATGGCTTTCTTTGATGTCTACACATCTGAGAGTTCTGTAATTGCCAAAGACATGTTACATTGTGCTCTGCTGCTCTCTGTTCTCTCGCAGCCCCCAGTGATTTTTAACAACTAGAGAAGAAAGCAAATGATAACTGTTCACAGAATATTGTGGTCTTGAACCAATGGAAGACAGACAAACATAAGAGTTATGTGACTCTAAACCTATTCAACAGTTGAAGAACACAGAGTAACAACATCTAGTTTTAAGCAGCTCCATTTTTGTTTAAAACTAAGGTAAACAGTAAGCGTTAAGTGGCTCCATTTTTGTTTAACAACTAGGGAACACAGAAGAACAACAATTGTATATGACTCTTGCTGCACAGCTAGATAACATGAACAAGTGTTGAATAACTTCATTGCTTTTGAACAATTATAGGAAACAAACAAGTGTTCAGCGACTGTCAAGGGAGCAAAACTCCTTAACTCTTTCATTCTTACTTTTCTATGAACCATTACTTCCTCTTGTTCCTAGATTCTTATAATACGAGTGTTCCTTTCATTCCTGGATTTAGAGAAAAAAAGAAGTGTAAAGTGAGAACTGCCATGTATACAGTAGCAAACCAGCCAGAATAGAGCGGTGACCACTTTCCCACGCTGTAGGGGCTGTCTGGCATCCATTCCATTCATAAACACTGCCCCGCAAGCGACCCGGTCATGACGTGTACGGATGATGCGACTCGTGCAAAGTTCAAAGTGCTTACTGCGAGAACTGATTTTCTGGGCTGCAGGAAGGAAGGGTACGATTTCTGCAAACCGGAAAACCGGGTTGTAGGGATGAAAGAGTTAAAGGCTTTAAAGACAATAATTAAGAATGTGATAAACAAGAGGATCATTTGCAGTTAGCATTAGGGTCCTCAGCTTGTGCAGTTGGAGAACATTGACACCATGTGTTAACTGATGTCTATGATGTTCAACAGTTTGAGAACACCGACACCATGTCTAACTGACGTCAATGATGTGTAACGGTTGGAGAATACCCACACCATGTGTTAACTGATGTTAATGATGTTCAACGGTTTGAGAACACCAACACCATGTCTAACTGACGTCAAGGATGTGTAACAGTTCGAGAACACCAACACCATGTTTAACTGACGTCAATGATGTTCAACGGTTTGAGAACACCAACACCATGTTTAACTGACGTCAAGGATGTGTAACAGTATGAGCATGCCCACACCATGTGTTAACTGACCTCTATGATGTTCAAAAGTTGGAGAACAACTACAACCCATGTTCAATGATATGTGACAGTTGGAGAACAAGCTGGTGCCGTTCCAAAGCTCTGAGAGCGGTCAGCTGACGGACAAGGAGCACAAGGATGCCCTGGACAACATCCTGCCACTCTGCAACGAACGCCTGCGACGTCGCTTCTTCCTGGAGGCCGAGAAAGCCGTGATGATGGATGGTGTGCTGAACGCTGTGCCCATCATGCGACTGGCGCGTATCCTTTGTGTAGTGTGAATGCTGTGCCCATCATGTGACTGGCGCTTATCCTTTGTGTAGTATGAATGCTGTGCCCATCATGCGACTGGTGTGTATACTTTTTGTACAGTCTGTGTGAATGTTGTGCCTGTCACGTGACTGGAGCGTATCCTTTGTGGAGTCTGTGTGAATGCTGTGCCCATCATACGACTGGAGCGCATCCTTTGTGTAGTGTGTGTGATGTGGTGTACAGTGGTGAGGGGACGCAGGCCAGGCCTGACAGTGCAGTCACCACATCCTTTGTGTAGTGTGTGTGATGTGGTGTACAGTGCTGAGGGGACGCAGGCCAGGCCTCACAGGGCAGTCACCACATCCTTTGTGTAGTGTGTGTGATGTGGTGTACAGTGCTGAGGGGACGCAGGCCAGGCCTCACAGGGCAGTCACCACATCCTTTGTGTAGTGTGTGTGATGTGGTGTACCGTGGTGAGGGGACGCAGACCAGGCCCCACAGGGCAGTCACCACATCCTTTGTGTAGTGTGTGTGATGTGGTGTACCGTGGTGAGGGGACGCAGGCCAGGCCCCACAGGGCAGTCACCACATCCTTTGTGTAGTGTGTGTGATGTGGTGTACCGTGGTGAGGGGACGCAGGCCAGGCCCGACAGGGCAGTCACCACATCCTTTGTGTAGTGTGTGTGATGTGGTGTACCGTGGTGAGGGGACGCAGGCCTGGCCCGACAGGGCAGTCACCACATCCTTTGTGTAGTGTGTGTGATGTGGTGTACCGTGGTGAGGGGACGCAGGCCTGGCCCCACAGGGCAGTCACCACATCCTTTGTGTAGTGTGTGTGATGTGGTGTACAGTGGTGAGGGGACGCAGGCCTGGCCCCACAGGGCAGTCACCACATCCTTTGTGTAGTGTGTGTGATGTGGTGTACCGTGGTGAGGGGACGCAGGCCTGGCCCCACAGGGCAGTCACCACATCCTTTGTGTAGTGTGTGTGATGTGGTGTACCGTGGTGAGGGGACGCAGGCCTGGCCTGACAGGGCAGTCACCACATCCTTTGTGTAGTGTGTGTGATGTGGTGTACCGTGGTGAGGGGACGCAGGCCAGGCCCCACAGGGCAGTCACCACATCCTTTGTGTAGTGTGTGTGATGTGGTGTACCGTGGTGAGGGGACGCAGGCCAGGCCCCACAGGGCAGTCACCACATCCTTTGTGTAGTGTGTGTGATGTGGTGTACAGTGGTGAGGGGACGCAGGTCAGGCCCGACAGGGCAGTCACCACATCCTTTGTGTAGTGTGTGTGATGTGGTGTACCGTGGTGAGGGGACGCAGGCCTGGCCCCACAGGGCAGTCACCACATCCTTTGTGTAGTGTGTGTGATGTGGTGTACCGTGGTGAGGGGACGCAGGCCAGGCCCCACAGGGCAGTCACCACATCCTTTGTGTAGTGTGTGTGATGTGGTGTACAGTGGTGAGGGGACGCAGGCCTGGCCCCACAGGGCAGTCACCACATCCTTTGTGTAGTGTGTGTGATGTGGTGTACCGTGGTGAGGGGACGCAGGCCATGGCCCACAGGGCAGTCACCACATCCTTTGTGTAGTGTGTGTGATGTGGTGTACCGTGGTGAGGGGACGCAGGCCAGGCCTGACAGGGCAGTCACCACATCCTTTGTGTAGTGTGTGTTGATGTGGTGTACAGTGGTGAGGGGAAGCAGGTCAGGCCTGACAGGGCAGTCACCACAGCAATGTCCACAGCACAATGCTGATGAGTGGTGTCCTCCCTGGTGCTATCACACCATGCTGTGTGAACACCACCACAGGGACTCGGGGGCAGGGCAGGTTGTACTTTGGTGGGCAGCCTTCTGATGACTTGATATGAAGACAAAAAACACTCATTTAAGCTGTTTGTACCAAGATTTTGATGAGACTGAGTTACTATGAAGAGCAGAGTGAACGTTCTGGACTGTGCTGAATATGATGATGATGATATGATGATGATGTTGAAGACCTGTTTCCCCACAGATTTTGCCATATTTTGTAAGCATTTGCCGAGTATTTGACAAAGATGAGGAACTTTGAAAAAAAAAATTACATTAAAAAAAGTTCAAAATAAAAGTCTAGATATGAAGTTCTTGAGCAGTTATTGCAGATGTTTAATGTAACCACAACGTGGTTTTGATGTGCCAGTTGGAGGCTTTCATCAAAGAGCGACAACTCTTGCTAACTCTCACAAGTCTGCTTGCGGCTGTTTTTTCAATAACATGCCAAGAAGTGTTAACAACATTGGGGACTGCAGGTTCTAAACTTTAAAGACAATTTTGAAAAAAACAAACAAACAAAAACAAAAAAAATGGCGTTGGATCATGAATTTGTGTGAAAGTATTCTGATGAGCCAGGTATGAAAGAAATGTAGCATTTGAAGAACCTTTTTTTTTTTTTTTTTACTGTGGTTGGTGCATTGTAATCACTTTGCTGTGTGGTGGTGGTTGAGCAGAGGAGAACGACCCCCCCCCCCCCTCCCCCCCTCCACATGCCCTCCTCCCCACTCACCCTTTGCTTTAACAAGTATTTGGAGAAGATGTGTACACATGCTTCGCAGAAAACACGCATGTCTTTGTGGCAGAGTATGCCAGCAGTTCTAGGATAAACAGATCTGATGATGATGATCATCATCATGACTACTGTTAAATGGTAGCTCTGTGAGATGCTTGTTAGACTAAGCATTAACGTTTGCATTGTTCACCATCATTAGCGAATTTAAAGAAAGTTATAAAAAAAAAAAAAAGGAGACATGGTCTCACAATCTAAAGAAGAGTGACAAAGATCAGCAAAATAGCAGAATAGTGAGAGACAGACAAGGAAACCTAAAAGATGACAAAGGCAAAAAAAAGTCTAAAAGGTGACAAAGACAGACAAAGAAGTCTGAAAGGTAACAAAAACAAAGAAACCTAAAGGGTGACAAAGACAGACAAAGAAGTCTAAAAGGTGACAGACAGACAGAGAAGTCTAAAAGGTGACAAAGAGAGACAAAGAAGTCTGAAAAGTGACAAAGACAGACAGAGAAGTCTAAAAGGTGACAAAGACAGAAGTCTAAAAGGTGACAAAGACAGACAGAGAAGTCTAAAACGTGACAAAGACAAGAAGTCTAAAAGATGTGACAAAGACAGACAAGAAGTCTAAAAGTGACAAAGACAGACAAAGAAGTCTAAAAGAGTGACAAAGACAGACAGACAGACAAGAAGTTAAAAGGTGACAAAGACAGAAGAGAAGTTCTAAAAGGTGACAAAGACAGAGACAGAGAAGTTAAAAGGTGACAAAGACAGATAAAATTTAAAGGTGACAAAGACAGAAGTCTAAAAGGTGACAAAGACAGAAAAGTCTAAAAGGTGACAAAGAAGACAGAAGTCTAAAAGGTGACAAAGACAGACAAAGAAGTCTAAAGGTGACAAAGACAGACTAGAAGTCTAAAGGTGACAAAGACAGCAAAGGGAAGTCTAAAGGTGACAAAGTAGGACAAAGAAGTCTAAAACGGTGACAAAGACAGACAAGGAAGTCTAAAAGGTGACAAAGTGGACAAGAAAGTCTAAAAGGTGACAAAGACAGATAAGAAATCTAAAAGGTGACAAAGATCGACAGAGAAGTCTAAAAGGTGACAAAGACAGGAAAAGTCTAAAAGGTGACAAAGATGGACAAGAAGCCTAAAAGGTGACAAGACAGGAAAGAAGTCTAAAAGGTGACAAAGACAGACAAAGAAGTCTAAAAGGTGACAAAGACAGACAAAGAAGTCTAAAAGGTGACAAATATGGACAGAGAAGCCTAAAAGGTGACAAAGACAGACAAAGAAGCCTAAAAGGTCAAATAGACAAAGAAGCCTAAAAGGTCAGATAGAGAAAGAAGTTGGAAAGTGACAGAGGCAAACAAAGACAATGGAAAAATGCAAAAGAGGGACAAAAAAGGACTTCCTTGACCTTGGTTCAGAGATCTCGGGCTACCTGGCGCTGCAGCAGATCACGGCCATCATCAAGGAAAACATCAACGCCCGCATCACCGAGTGGAGGGAACGCCCCAACAGTGCTGGATCAAGTATGTGTGGCTGACATGTGGGCCCCCTACAGGGTACCTCCCTGTGTGTGTGTGTGTGTGTGTGTGTGTGTGTGTGTGTGTGTGTGTGTGTGTGAGTGTGTGTGTGGGGTTTGTGTTTTGTGTGTGTGTGTGGTGTGTGTGTGTGTGTGTGTGTGTGTGTGTGTGTGTGTGTGTGTGTGTGTGAATTCTATTCAGGTTTAACATCCACACTGCACGTGACATGTCTTTAGAAGGAATAACCATCTCAGAAGAGTGGGGAAGAGAGCTTAGTTTATTTTACAAAATACCACCTGAACGACAAAGCATGTGATGTGTTTGTGTGTGTGTCTGTAAATGCAAGTATGTGTGCCTGTGTATGACTACATTGTGTGTATCCCTGTGTAATGTGCGATCATATTGTGCCCAACATGTGAGGTGCAGCAACAGTTGTACAGGAATGTGGTTCACGATGATAATGAAAACCTAGAGAGCCAGAAAATCTGCCTGCAATACTTCACAAAAACTGTTCCTATCTGAGATTTCCTCTCCCATCCCATTATAGCTGCATATGTATGTGCACATGCACACACCTACTCAAACACACAAATGCATATGCACACATACACACATACACCACACACACACACACACACACACACACAACACAAACACACACGCATGCACACACACACACACCCACACACACGCGCACACACACACACACACACACACACACACACACACACACACACACACACACACACTACACACACACACACACACACACACACACACATACACACACGCGCGCACTTATACACACACACACACACACACACACACACACACACACACACACACACACACACACACACACACTTATGTGCACACACATTTGTACTCACACATTTAGGAGTGCCACTTTTCAGGCTCATTAAGGAAAGCCATCCAATAAAAAATCTGAAAACCATGTTGGGCTGTGCCCTTCAGGACCAGAACCATTTCCTTCTGGCTTTTGTGGCTCAAGGGGTGCCATTCTCAGGCTCAGGCCACAAATCCATGCCATGAATTAATCTGAAATCACCTCTGAGTGGGTTCCTGATAGTTAACAGACTGCTTTCAATTTGATTCACAGTCTGACCAGAGTGTTGGGTCAGCGCATTGGTCAGACATCTGCTGAGTTGTAGCCATGAGATCCTCATCTGATATCCTCTCATCTCTGTCATTAATTCATTTATCCATCAGTTTTAAATCATGTGCAGTGGGATGTAGCAGATGCATTGCAGCATATATGGACAAGTCCGCATGCAGTGACACCTCCTTGATGAAACTAAAATTTTAAACACACAGGTTGGCAAGGATTTCCTTACACAGACAATGGAGAACGAATTGACTTGCAGGCTGCAAAGTGCCATCCCTGTTTGGATTGGTCAAAACCCAAAGTTGGCATGATCAGGACCATTATTCCACACACCTGTTCCATTCTGTGCCCTGTAGTCCCTTTGCTGACCAGGCAGCAGTCACCATGTCAAGAAATGTAGTGAGTGGGACAAGATATTTCAACACTCAAACAGTAGCAAAAATGGTATCTACTCCCCTCCCCACCCCTCTTCCTCCTGCTTTTACAAGATTGAAAGTGCCCCCCCCCCCCCCTCCAACACTCGCAACCCCCATCCTGTCTTCCCACTTCCCCCTACTTACTCTTTCTGGCTGGGAAAACTTTAAAAATCAGTTTTCAGGCATGGAACATTTTTAGATCCAGTGTTCATCCACTTGTTGAGCCTATCACCTAGGTCACACAACACCCCTGTGTATATACCATGGCTTTAGCCCTGTGTTGTGTGTTTGCCTTGATCAGCACGGCCCACTCAGGAGCTGCCCCATGGCTATGACCTGTCAGCTGAGGACAGAATTCTGACCCTGTCCAGTGTGAAGAACCTGGCCTCCAACCTGTCCAGGTAAACCCTCCTGTCTTGTCTCATGCTGCCAGGCAGGCCTCTCATTACCATGGTGTTGTCAGGCCTCTCATTATTACCCTGGTGTTGTCAGACCTCTCATTATACCCTGGTGTTGTCAGGCCTCTCATTTCTCTGGTGTTGTCAGGCCTCTCATTATCACCCTGGTGTTGTCAGACCTCTCATTACCCTGGTGTTGTCAGGCCTCTCATTGTCACCCTGGTGTTTTCAGGCCTCTTATTATTACCCTGGTGTTGTCAGGCCTCTCATCACCCTGGTGTTGTCAGGCCTGTCATTATTATCCTGGTGCTGTCAGGCCTCTTATTATTACCCTGGTGTTGTCAGGCCTCTCATTACCCTGGTGTTGTCAGGCCTCTCATTATTACCCTGGTGTTGTCAGGCCTCTCATTACCAAGGTGTTGTCAGGCCTCTCATTATCACCCTGGTGTTGTCAGGCCTCTCATTAGCCTGGTGTTGTCAGACCTGTCATTACCCTAGTGTTTCGCCTCATTACCTAGGCCCCTCATCATTATCCTGGTGTTGTCAGGCCTCTCATTACCCTGGTGTTGTCAGGCCTCATCATTATCCTGGTGTGTCAGGCATCTTATTATTATCCTGTTTTTGTCAGCCTCTCATTACCCTGGTGTTGTCAGACCTCTCATTATTATCCTGGTGTTGTCAGGCCTCTTATTATTACCCTGATGTTTCAGCCTTTCATTACCCTGGTGTTGTCAGACCTCTCATTATTATCCTGGTGTTGTCAGGCCTCTTATTTACCCTGATGTGTCAGGTCTCTCATTACCCTGGTGTTGTCAGGGCCTCTCATTATTACCTGGTGTTGCAGGCCTCTTATATACCCTGTGTTGTCAGGCCTCTCATTACCCTGGTGTTGTCAGACCTCTATTATCATCCTGGTGTGTCAGGGCCTCTTATTATATCCTGGTGTTGTCAGGCCTCTCATTACCCTGGTGTTGTCAGACCTCTTATTATCATCCTGGTGTTGTCAGACCTCTCATTATTATCCTGGTGTTGTCAGGCCTCTCATTACCCTGGTGTTGTCAGACCTCTTATTATCATCCTGGTGTTGTCAGACCTCTCATTATTATCCTGGTGTTGTCAGGCCTCTCTTACCCTGGTGTTGTCAGACCTTTCATTACCCTGGTGTTATCAGGCCTCTCATTATTACCCTGGTGTTGTCAGGCCTCTCATTATTACCCTGGTGTTGTCAGGCCTCTCATTATTATCCTGGTGTTGTCAGGCCTCTCATCATTACCCTGGTGTTGTCAGGCCTCTCATTATTACCCTTATGTCATCAGACCTCTCATTACCCTGGTGTTGTCAGGCCTCTCATTATTACCCTGGTGTTGTCAGGCCTCTCATTATTACCCTGGTGTTGTCAAGCCTCTCATTATTATCCTGGTGTTGTCAGGCCTCTCATTACCCTGGTGTTGTCAGGCCTCTCATTATTACCCTTGGTGTTATCAGGCCTCTCATTATTACCCTGGTGTTGTCAGGCCTCTCATTACCCTGATCTTGTCAGGCCTCTCATTTATTACCATGGTGTTATCAGGCCTCTCATTACCCTGGTGTTGTCAGGCCTCTCATTACCCTGGTGTTCTCAGGCCTCTCATTTTTACCTTGGTGTTGTCAAGCCTCTCATTACCCTGGTGTTGTTAGGCCTTTCATTACCCTGGTGTTCTCAGGCCTCTCATTACCCTGGTGTTCTCAGGCCTCTCATTTTTACCATGGTGTTGTCAGGCCTCTCATTACCCGGGTGTTGTTAGGCCTCATTACCCGGTGTTGTTAGGCCTCCTTACTCTGGTGTTGTCAGGCCTCTCATTACCCTACATGTCTTTGTTCTGTTGTTGTTTAGTCCTACATGTCTTTGTTCTGTTGTTGTTTAGTCCTACATGTCTTTGTTCTGTTGTTGTTTAGTCCTACATGTCTTTGAATGTTGTTGTTCAGTTCTACTGTCTTTGTTCTGTTGTTCAGTTCTACATGTCTTTGTTCTGTTGTTGTTCAGAGCTACATGTCTTTGTTCTGTTGTTGTTCAGAGCTACATGTCTTTGTTCTGTTGTTGTTCAGTTCTACATGTCTTTGTTCTGTTGTTTTTTTTAGTCCTACATGTCTTTGTTCTGTTGTTTTTTTTAGTCCTGCATGTCTTTGTTCTGTTGTTGTTCAGTTCTCTTTGTTTTGTTTTGTTGTTTTTTAGTCCTACATGTCTTTGTTCTGTTGTTGTTCAGTTCTCTTTGTTTTGTTTTGTTGTTTTTTAGTCCTACATGTCTTTGTTCTGTTGTTGTTTAGTCCTACATGTCTTTGATCTGTTCTTGTTTAGTCCTACATGTCTCTGAACGTTGTTGTTCAGTTCTACATGTCTTTGTTCTGCTGTTGCTCAGTTCTACATGTCTTTGTTCTGTTGTTGTTCAGTTCTCCATGTCTCTGTTCTGTTGTTCAGTTCTACATGTCTTTGTTCTGTTGTTTTTCAGTTCTACATGTCTTTGTTCTGTTGTTGTTCAGACCTACGTGTGTTTGTTCTGTTGTTGTTCAGTCCGGCATGTCTTTTTTCTGTTGTTGTTCAGTTCTACATGTCTTTGTTCTGTTGTTGTTTAGTCGTACATGTCTTTGAACCATTGTTGTACGGTTCTATATGTCTTTGTTTTGTTGTTGTTTAGTCCTACATGTCTTTGAACCATTGTTGTTCAGTTCTACATGTCTTTATCCCGTTGATGTTCAGTCCTATATGTCTTTGTTCTGTTGTTGTTCAGTTCTACATGTCTTTATCCCGTTGATGTTCAGTCCTATATGTCTTTGTTCTGTTATTGTTCAGTTCTACATGTCTTTGTTCTGTTGTTGTTTTCCTACATGTCTTTGAACCATTGTTGTTCAGTTCTACATGTCTTTGTTCTGTTGTTGTTCAGTTCTACATGTCTTTATCCCGTTGATGTTCAGTCCTATATGTCTTTTTCTGTTGTTGTTCAGTCCTACGTGTCTTTGTCATGTTGTTGTTCAGTTCCACATGTCTTTGTTCTGTTGTTGTTTAGTCCTACATGTCTTTGTTTTGTTGTTGTTCAGTTCCACATGTCTTTGTTCCATGGTTGGGTCTGTTGGTAGATGTGGGAATGTGCACAGAGCATAAATATCCTGCCAATAAAAGGCAGCAAATCTCAGTCTATCACCCTCCTTGTCCGTCTTCCATCTCTCTGCCTCTCTCTCTCTCTCTCTCTCTCTCTCTCTCTCTCTCTCTGTTTTAATGTGTTTATGTTCATCCTCAGTGTGTGTTCATGTTCATCCTCAGTGTGTGTTCAACACTTCATTCTTACATAAATTGAGAAACAACCTGTCAGACTTATTTTTTACGGTGTTCTTATGTTGATTTTTATCTGTTTGGTGATCCGTATAAATACCATTAAAATCATGTTTTCATTACAAGTTGTGAGAGAAGGCCTCAGCCTAAAATCTGAATCCTTGCAGATTAAAGATAAATCAGTCTTTTCCGTTTCATTGTCTTTCTTTCCCCATCTGCCCCTTCATTCTTTCCCACTCTGTCAGCTGGCGCGCTGTACACTTCATTCTTTCTCACTCTGTCAGCTGGCACGCTGTCAATCACTGGCTCACAAATGACCAAACTCTGTGAAGTGCAGCAGACTGAATCCTCTGACGATGAATTCTCACTGTTTTGACTCTTATGTCTTTTTGGCAGAGCGGCCAAGCACCGTGAGGTTCGACAGAACGAATCGTATGATGATGACTATGGGGATGACGAAGAAGAGGAAGGATGGTGATCGTGTCATCGTGGCTTGTCAGCATGACTTGATGACCGATGTCTGGATGAATTGTTATCCTGTGTGCCACACTGCTGTGATGAGATGTCGTCAAAGGAATCATATGAACTGTTGGTCCATGTGAATTGGATGACTCCGTTGTCTGTGATAAAGTCAAATCTGTCCGTGGAAACATTTGGTGTAAAGACTCGCTCCCTTTTAGATATTGGATCATTTTTTTCCCTGTCTGTACTATACAGGCATCACACCAATGTCTGCTGCCTTTGATGACTCAAGAACGACTCTCTTCCTTCACTTAAAGACTCCCCCTCCCCCTCCTGCTAAAGACCTACTAAGACTCCTTGCTCTAAAGAGCAGTAAAGTTATCCTCCCTTTCAGGGGCCATTTTCGTGAACTGATTAAGGAAACAGCTGACTTAATCATTCATACAGTAAACTGCTTTAACTCGTCCCACTTCACTGGTTGAAGAGCCACTGTAGTTTCAGTGGATGTTTATTTAGGGTTGATTGTCGCAACTGACTGATCCAACTTTTCTGCCCATTCATTCCAGCTGATTCATTCTCTGTTTACTCTCTGTTTATTCAGTGTATACTGAGGATGTGATGCAGTGAACTGTGATTATGGATCCCACATCCATTTGTGTCCCTGTGTGTTTTTCTTTTTAATACTTTGTTCAGTATGTGACATCTGTTTTCATTGTAAGAATTGTTTTATGTAAGTCATTATGTTTAAAGAAAACTGATCACATCACAGGAAGTCTCATTTTGTTATTGGTTTTGACGTTTTATTTCAATAAAATTGAAAAGAAAGGCTGTGTTTTCGTTATGTAAATGAAACAAGAAAACTTACTTACAGAGAGTGCGAGGGTGGCAAGTTTGTTATGACACTGATTGTGGTGAGCACACACACACACACACACACACACACACACTGAACAAGTGTTGAAAGAGTTCATAAAACAAAAAAAGTATTGAGATGTCATAGGATTGAATAAGTGCTGAACAGTTCTGAATGTCTAAAGAAGTTCATGAGTCTCAACAAGTGTTAAGACCGTTGAGCTCCAAGGACTGAACAACTGTTTTAAAAAGTTTATGGGTCTGAACAATTGTGCAGAGAGTTCACTGGACTGACCAAGTATTTAGAAAGTTCATATGGTTGAACAGATGTTAAATAAAGTTCATGAAACTGAACAAATATTCATGGATTCATAGGCTCATAGGACTGAACAAATGTTCAGAGACTTCATTGAATTGAACAAGTGTTCAAATCTTCAGAGAATTCATACAACTGAACAAGAGTTCAGAGACTTTATATGCGTTCATTGGTCTGAACAAGTGTTAAGACAAGACATAGAACTGACCAAGTGCTCAGCAACATTTACAGGTCTGAGCAAGTGTTCACTGAGTTCTCTGGACTGAAAAAGTGTCAAAAGAGATCATCGACATGAACAAGTGTTCACAAAAGTTCTCAGGATTGAACAAATGGTCAGAAGTTCGTAGTACTGAAGAAATACTCTGAGAGGTCACAGGACTGAACAGGTGTTCAGCGAGTGTGTAGGTGTTACGGATGGAATGGGTCGTGTCTGCGGGCGTCTGACTGTCTGACTCTCACACAGAAATTATGGATGCATGCACGACTTTTCCAATTCACATACACACACACACTCACCCGAACATTAACAGCCAGGCAACAGAACAACACTTCTTTTTTTTTGTTTTATGCTGCCTGAGCCATCAGACAAACATATATAATAAATACAAGAACATCAATAGGTCAGCACGCCAACCATAAGGCGTACACACAGAACTATATCTATATATTTTTGGCTATCTACTAGCGCTGCTGGTGCTGGCCGCGTCCGGTCCAACATAGTTCTCTGAACGGCGCAGGGTTCCAACGATGACAAGGAGAATGCTGAAGACGATGAGGACGACGTCTACAGAGTCAAGTCCAACACAGGACTAATAGAACTTCACAGAGCTGTGGCTCAAAATCACTACCACACTGACGGCGTCTCTGCCGGCGACAAGGCGACAGTTCTCACACAGGAGCTTTGGCTCACAATACAAACAAAACGCAGCGACGGCCTACCCAACAGGTCTCTGGATCAAATCTCGGGAGCGGCGCTCTGGCTTGGCAGCAGCGGCGTCTCGCACAACTGGCTCAGCAGGTAGTCGGTCCCGGGTGCAGTGGCAGGTAGGGTAATTGTCAGCACTCAGGCCGACCTCTCCACGCCGACCCAAGGCGGAGAACAAGGGGGTAGAACAAAGCTACGGCCCCGACCCTCAGAAAGTGGTTGCCAGTCCCCCTCAGTCCAGGGTACACTTCTACCTGGGGGAAACTGATTAACTACCTTGATTATCATGGCTACTATTCATTATAATCACGACTACATTCATATTCATTAGCCACATCACATTCCACTAGAACTTGGGACAAACATCAGCATATTTCTTTCTTCAACACTACAACATTCCCTTTTCCGGAATCATAACACTACAACATTCCCTTTTCCGGAATCATAACACTACAACATTATCTTTTCCGGAATCACAGCACTACACAGGAAAGGATTTCAATATGTATCTTTCAGAATCTAGTTTTCCAAACTGGGGAAAGGATTCCCACCTAGACCCTCTTCAATAAACCATGAATACAATTAATTACACACAATTAATGATTACTTTTCATCAAACTATAAATGTCACGACAAAAATGTTCATTTCTTTTTCTTGTAACACGACAAGAATGTTCATTTCATTTCATATAATCACCAGATTTTAGAAGGTATCTTTTTCCAAAAGATTCATCTACTTCAATATATGTAAGGGAAAGATTTCCACACACTCTTGTTTACCAACACACAACTATTCAATATTCATATCAAGAGTGAGTTAAATACTCATCCACATCAAAAATCAAAACCAGTATATATGATTGTCTATGTCGCTCACTTTGGGAGCTTATTATCCATAGCATCAAAACTCTCCCTCTTCTCGCAAAGCCTAGCTAAACCACATTGGAATAATTAACTTTTTTTTCATCATGAAGTTCATAACTAGTTAAGTCACAGAATAAACAAAATCTTTTTTTTCCCCTGAAGACCACTTTCTTTAACACTCACTTCATCTATTCATGTTTTCCGAAATAATTTCGTTTTGCTACCCTATCAAGTCATAGGATAACAGAACACAACAAATACTTTTCTTTTCTAAACAAAACCCTCACAGTGCGCTGAGGAAGTTTCAGTCACTCCTAAACGGGAATACGGTTTCGGTTTGCCAATAAATAAATATTGAATGATAAATACCTGACTGTCACCAAAAACAGATAGGAGTCCCTCTTCGACTTCTGGGTAGTTGTGTTGCCGGAATCGCTGCAGAGACTGCCTAATCGTTTGCATTGAAGGTGAGATTATCGGCCAGAGGCCCTTAAGGACAAGGTTCCTGCAGACATAGGTCTGCATATTTGTGGCAACTGCTGTCGCCTGGCAGTAGTGGGTAGTTTCGATGGGGGTCGTCGCATTTGTCTCTCAGAGCTCGTGTTCCTCTTGAATATTGGCTCAATTCTGGTCGTCATCTTCTTGAATGTTGGTTCAAGTTTGGTTGGACTGGTCTTGAATGTTGGTTCAGTTTCAGGTTCTTGGTCGACCGACGATAGGCGTCGGTGTGTGTTGCCTGCTGTCCCCCAAACATCGGGCTGTCTTCGGGACCACCGGGCGGCCTTCTTCATGCTCGGATGGCGATGGCCCTGTGCCGCGTGAGGCCGCCACAAGGTGGGAGCAGGACGAAAGTCGCTGGAGCGCTGCACGAGTCCCTAAAACTTGGCGGGCACTCGCTGACTGCGGCCAAGAGGGCAATTTTTCAGCCCAACCCCATAAGGAGTGCCCCCATGTCTGTCACCCCTCAAAACAGCACGGTATTCCAGGCCATGGTAGTCACAGCCAGGCAGCGCTCCTTCGCCAATTGCCCCACATCTCCAGGAGCCGTCCCCCGGCGACACAGGCTAGACCCGTCATCACCCACATGGCTGGAAGGTTGTCTGTGCCGCCCGACGACACTAATCTCTCACATCAGCATCCCTCAAAGGAGAGCTGCCACCTCTCCCCTGGCGTCCACTGCTATGCCACACTTGCAGTGAACAGGGCTAATCGTTTCAGCTCACCCGGCTTTAACAGTGCGCAGGTGAGCAGCAGTCAGGTAAACTTTTCAACCGGCTTCCGGACGACTACCTTCCGGTTAGCATGGTTGCATGAAAACTTGTGACTGGACGGGAAACGGTCCGTCACAGTAGGACTGAACAGGTGTTCTGAGTGTGTAGGACGGAACAAGTGTTCAGAGAGTGTGTAGGACTGAACAGGTGTTCAGAGAGTGTGTGGGACGGAACAAGTTTTCAGAGAGTGTGTAGGACTGAACAGGTGTTCAGAGAGTGTGTAGGATGGAACAAGTGTTCAAAGAGTGTGTAGGACTGAACAGGTGTTCAGAGAGTGTATAGGAGCAACAAGGTGTTCAGAGAGTGTATAGGACGGAACAAGTGTTCAGAGAGTGTGTAGGATGCAACAAGTGTTCAGAGAGTGTGTAGGACTGAACAGGTGTTCAGAGAGTGTGTAGGACTGAACAGGTGTGTCAGAATAGTTCATTAGGACTGCACAGCTGTTCAGATAGTTCATAGGACTGAACAGGTGTTCAGATAGTTCATAGGACTGAACAGGTGTTCAGATAGTTCATCGGACTGAACAAATGTTCAGAGAGCGTGTAGGACTGAAAAGGTGTTCAGATAGTTCGTAGGACTGAACAGGTGTTCAGATAGTTCATAGGACTGAACAGGTGTTCAGATAGTTCATAGGACTGAACAGGTGTTCAGTATAGTTCATCGGACGGAACAAGTGTTCAAAGAAGTTCATGGATATGAAAGACTGGTTGAAGCTTCAGTTTGCAGGACTGAACAAGGGTGCAAAGAAATTAACTGCACTGAACAAAGTGGTACGATGAACTCCCATAAGACCTGTGAACGCTTGTTCAGCCCTGTGAACTAACTGAACATTTCTTCAGACCATTACCTTCATTGAACACTTGACCAATCCTATTAACTTTTTGAACACTTGTTCCGCCCCAAGAACTTCTGTGAACTCTCGTTTAGTCCCAGAACTTCACTGAAGTAACACACTTTGTTCAGCAGACTCAACCGACTTTTGTATACCCAACATTGTCTCAGTCCATATGTATACTCTCTTACCACTCTTTACCACTATCCAGTTCTATTATCTCTCTGAACATTTGTGAACACTCTCTCGTACCACTTATCCGTTCTATTATCTCCTGAACATTTGTGAACACTCTCTCGTACCACTTATCCAGTTCTATTATCTCTCTGAACATTTGCTCAGTACTATGAATTTCTTTGCACACTTGTTCAGTCCTGCGAACCGAAGCTTCAATCAGCTGTTCATATCCATGAATTTCTGCATAGCAAAGCTGAGCCTGTCTCTGAAATCCATCCTTCAGGGGTACAAAGTTGGTGACGTAAAGTTACTAACCATCCTCGAGGACTCGCAAGACAACCTTCTGAGATCAGTCCAGCCGAAGTTTAAGATTGGCAGAAAAAGGAAAAATTCGAGAGGCAATGGACGAGGAGAAGGAAACCCTCAAAATCAGCTAGATGACAGAACACACGCAAACCAACAGACAGGGGCTGGAGTCAACAGAAATGAAGTGGTCGTAAAATGTAAGATGTAAAGCAAAGAGAGAGGTAATAATATAAGAATTAAAAGAGGAAGGAGATGCCAAGAAAATCCTTTAGGTCGTCCAGCAAGACCAACTGGGGCAGAGAACTACCTGTAGGTCGTCCAGCAAGACCACCTGGGGCAGAGGACTACCTGTAGGTCGTCCAGCAAGACCACCTGGGGCAGAGGACTACCTGTAGGTCGTCCAGCAAGACCACTTGGCGCAGAGGACTACCTGCAGGTCGTCCAGCAAGACCACCTGGGGCAGTGCTTTACCTGCAGGTCGTCCAGCAAGACCACCACGGCAGAGGACTACCTGTAAGTCGTCCAGCAAGACCACCTGGGGAGTGCTTTACCTGCAGGTCGTCCAGCAAACCACCTGGGCAGAGGACTACCTGTAGGTCGTCCAGCAAGACCACCTGGGGCAGAGGACTACCTGCTGGTCGTCTAGCAAGACCACCTGGGGCAGAGGACTACCTGTGGTCGTCTAGCAAGACCACCTGGGGCAGAGGACTACCTGTAGGTCGTCCAGCAGACCACCTGGGGCAGAGGACTACCTGTAGGTCGTCTAGCAAGACCACCTGGGGCAGAGGACTACCTGTAGTCGTCCGAACCTAGCAAGGCCAACCATGGGGCAGAGGACTATTTACACCGGGGCAGAGGTCCGTCTCAGCAAGACAACCTGGGGCAGAGGACTACCTGCAGGTCGTCCAGCAAGACCACCTGGGGCAGAGGACTACCTGCAGGTCGTCCAGCAAGAAACCAACCTGAGCGCAGAGGAACTAATACCTGCAGGTCGTCCAGCAAGACCACCTGGGGCAGAGGACTACCTGTAGGTCGTCCAGCAAGACCACCTGGGGCAGAGGACTACCTGTAGATCGTCCAGCAAGACCACCTGGCAGAGGACTACCTGCAGATCGTCCAGCAAGACCACAGCAAACCTGGGGCAGAGGACTACCTGCAGATCGTCCAGCAGGACTACCTGGGGCAGAGGACTACCTGCAGGTCGTCCAGCAAGACCACCTGGGGCAGAGGACTACCTGTAGATCGTCCAGCAAGACCACCTGGGGAGCAGAGGCACAAGCACCTGCAGAATAGGTTCCAGCAAGACCAACTGGGGCAGAGGACTACCTGCAGATAGTCCAGCAAGACCACCTGGGGCAGAGGACTACCTGCAGATAGTCCAGCAAGACCACCTGGGGCAGAGGACTACCTGCAGATAGTCCAGCAAGACCACCTGGGGCAGAGGACTACCTGCAGATAGTCCAGCAAGACCACCTGGGGCAGAGACTACCTGCAGATCGTCCAGCAAGACCAACTTGGGCAGTGGGCTACGTGGGAAGAGGCATCCACAGAAATCTCAGTGGAGTGAGTTATGGACCATGGCACCTCGTAGGATCAGCCTGAATCTGAGATGTGTTTTTGACCTCCTACCCTGGAAATCAGACCTGATGAAATGAGGGAAATCAGATGACCTTGTGTGTCCGATCTGTATTTGACCTCCTACCCTGGAAATCAGACCTGATGAAATGAGGGAATCAGATGACCTTGTGTGTCCCATCTGTCAGAGCAAACAGTGGAACATGTCCTGACTTCATGGAAAGTAGCGCTAATCCCAAGAAAGGTACAATAACAGCTTAAAGAATCCGTTTGGCGCATACCAATGAGCCAAATTTAATGCCGTGGATGAATATGTATGTATAAAGTTAAAGCAATAAAAAAAAGAAAAAATCAGTCACCTTCGAGTATGAATTGGTAAGGATCATAGACTAGCTAAAGAAACAATTCAGAGGATTTTGTAGAATGTTTACGAGTGTCCAGCAAATGGTTGCCAAACCTACAAGAAGATTCCAGGTCAGAAATCAAATATTCGTGATTTGGTTATGAGTTAGGATAAAAGTTTACTCTTTGACATGGACCATAGCTGCCCAGTCGATCAAAGTGACGAGTATTGCTCATTACACTGCATGCTGAATGAAAGACAGAAACTATAAATGGTTGCAGCTATCACTTTGCAAAAGGAGATGATGACCTAAGATAAGACCAGAGGCAAACAGACTGGAGTCAGTTATTGAACCAGACGATGACAACACTTAGGACAGCATTGACAACATTTCATAGTGTGGAAAAGATTATTCCAAAGTCAAAATGGGCAAGTAATGTGACGAGAAAGCCCCCTTTGTTATATATGAAAAATACATCGAGAAAGATTAAAAGCAACAGATTTCTGTGCACTTAGAAGGGTAGTTTGCCTGAAATGTCTTTACGAAAAAAAACTAGAGCAAGTTCAAAAGAAAAACAGATTAGATTTGACAAAAAGAAAACAAAAAATTATATGGCAAAAACAAACTCAAAATATTTTTGGAGATCTATTCATCAACAAAAATGAATCTTATCCTAAGTTCACCAGCCTCATGTGATGATATTCTTCCAGTCACTGATGAACGAAAATGAACATTGGTGAAAGTCCATCAGCTCCACATAAAGGTAGTCATCCAGTCACTGATGAACGAAAATGAACATTGGTGAAAGTCCATCAGCTTCACATAAAGATAGTCATCCAGTCATTGAAGAACGAAAATGAACCTTGGCGTAAGTCTACATGCTTCACGTGGTGGCAGTCTTCAAATCGCTGACAAATAAAAATGAACCTTGGCACAAGTCCACCACCTACAAGTGAACATGTGATGCTGGTCTTCTAATCACTGATGAAACCGTATTCAATTGTGTGTGTGTGTGTGTGTGTGTGTGTGCGCGCGCGCGCGCGCGCGCGTACGTGCGTGCGTGCGTGTGTGTGTGAAGGAGAAGAAGAGAGAGAGCTAGAGCTGGATTAATCCTCGCACACCCTGGCCTCCCAGCTACGATATGAACACCAAAGAGACACTGGTCTCACTTGGTGTTCATTACCACAGCAGCCCTCAGACCCCCATCCTGCCCCCGGTTCAACAGCCACCTACAATGCCTGGAACAACAGATGGGTCTATTCCCATCCTCCACATCTGGCGACCCGACATCCAGCCACCCCTATCTCATCTTTGACAACCCGACATCCAGCTACCCATCCTGCACATCTGGCGACCCGACATCCACCTTCTTATCTTCCACCTCTGGCAACCCGACTTTCAACTTGCCATGTACTGCCTCCGCCCTACAAAGCAGCATCATTCCCTGACAGTTCTCAGCCATCTTTCCATGCTTCTTTCCTACCCCGCAATGTGTGTGTTTTCGAGACACAAGTATGAACATATCCACAGTGTGTGTGTGTGTGTGTGTGTGTGTGTGTGTGTGTGTGTGTGTGTGTGTGTGTGTGTGTGTGTGTGTGTGTGTGTGTGCACGTACAAGCGCGCATTTGCGCGATCGTGAGAGCGCAGATTTATGAAAAGTTCTACTATGCTTAAATACCCATACCCCCACCACTCCATTTCACCATCCCCCCCCCCCCCCCCCCCACACACACACACACACACACACCTTTTTTAAAAAAATTATTTCTATTACTTTTTCATTTTTACTTTTTTCTCCAAACAACAATCAAATCAAAGGGTCTACTCATGGACACTGAGAATGTATGAACACACAACTATTTCTATTTTGTGTGTGCTCAGAACATCGATTGTGTTTATTGCTCTAGACTTCCTCTCTGCCATCCTGTGAAGATCGTTGTCGCTTTAGACTGACACTGCAAACTTTGCTGTGGCATCACCGTTCAGCAGCCGCGAATTTCAGAGTGACTTGTGTACACCAGCAACTGCGGTTGGCGGCCCATGCAGGTGCTGTCGTTTTGAGGACTGAAAAGAAACTTTGGGCCAACCTCCTGACATTGGGACCAGGACTAATTTCTCACCGCCACAGATTGTTTGTGAATTTTTAAAAAAATCTATTTGTTTTGTTTTGTTTCCTTTTTCTTAATCGATACACTCTTTAAATCTGCTCTATAGTGGATTGTGCACTCCTAGCATCTTCCTTATCTGCACTACTTACACATTGATTTTTTTGTTTTGTTTTTGTTTTATCGTCATTCATTGTTTTAAACTTAATTCTTTGTTTATCTTTGTTTCTATTTGTTCTACATCGTGATCCAACCATAGTCTTTCTTGTTGTTTGCTGTTTTAACGGCTTATTGATTTTTCTAAAGATACATTCTGTTATCTGTCGCTAGGCTCAATAGTTTGCCTTTCTTTCTCTGCCTTTGTCATCATTGTGCGTCATCCACAAACGTTACTTTTATTAACTGTTCTATGGTTTGTTGATCTATAATTCTCTTTGTCTTCTTTCTTTCTGTGGGTGTGAAACTGTCTTCCTAGTCGATTTTGTGTCACTATTCCATTACCACCCATGCCTTCCCATAATTCCGCTATTCCAGGACTTAAAGTTGGACATCTCAATGTCTATTATTTATTTAATAAGGTCCATGAAATCTCCTCACTCTTAAAACAGTAACCCCATCTAGTACAAGTATTTGGTGTAAGTGAAACAAGGTCAGACTCTCGCATCACAGATAATCTTTTTAGCATTCCTGACTATAACATAGAACGACGCGACAGTAATCAACCCCAACATACTGGCCTTGCTGTATACATTCATCAATCGATTGCCAACATTACCCGACGCAGAACTGATCTTGAAACTAATATGTTGAATGTATCTGGATTGAAATAAAGAACTCCAAATCACTGCCATTAATAATCGGACATTTAAATAGACGCCCATCTTCCACATACGAATGGTATGACAACTTCGTGCAAATGATGGATCGGATCTGTCACAAAAATTCGAATATTCTACAGTTAGGGGACTTTAATATTGATATGTTAAAACAACAACCAGCTTGGACAAGTACATTGTCACTTAATGCACTACATCAGTTAGTACAAACACCAACGAGAATAACTTAAAACAACTGCGACCCTTATTGATCATATATACACAAACAACACGTCTGCAAAATTAGATGTTTCAGTGGTACATTCTGGTAGTAGTGATCACTGTCCAGTCTTATGCACGTAGTCCTTCAGGCTCCAAAAACCACCACCCAAAGGTCACACGACCATCCAATATCGCTCTTTCAAAAAGTTTAATGATACAGCATACCTCTATGACTTAAACATTCCCCCATTTCACTTAACTTATAATTACGCAGACGTCAATGATGTGCTGTCCTGGTACCAAACGTTCCTCACCATTATAAATAAACACGCGCCGCTACATCGAAAAAGAGTTAGTCATCAGCAGATGAACCCGTGGTTAACACCAGAGTTGCTACAAGAAATGGTTCTACATGACCAACTCAAGGCAGCAAATTTATTTGACGAATACAAAGAGCAGAGAAACTTTGTTTCAAACGAAGTTGAAAAAGCCAAATGAGACTGCTTCAGTCAAATGACAACGGCTGCATAAACCACAGCACCCATCTGGATGGCAATGAACACTATCGTACACAACAAGCGTACAGTCTCACCAAATTCAGTTACAAACAGCACTCTAGACGAATCTACTACCCACTTTCTGTCATTATCATATATCCTTACTCAAGCTTCGGAGACTCTAAGACCTGAGAAACAACCAGAATAACCTAATACAGGACCCTGAAGGGAAAGCAAATTTACTAAACAAGCAGTTTTGTTCGGTTTTCTCAAATCCCAAGCCTTTAATTAACGTTAGACTAAAAGATGATGATAAACTCCCTGAAATGCAAAACATCAAAGTAAACAAAGCAGGAGTATTTAAGTTACTGACCAACATCAATGAAAACAAAGCTACTGGTCCTGATGGCGTTCCTGGAAAGCTCTTAAAATTATGTGCCAATGAATTGAGTGAGGTATACCCAACTACTTTACCAAGCTTCACTGGACCAGGGAGTAATACCTGATGAGTGGCGAGATGCGAGCATTGTTCCTTTATTCAAAAAGGGTGACAAAACAAAAGCAGAGAACCATAGACCTGTATCTCTTACATCCATATCAGCAAAACTGCTAGAACACATAATATATAGTAGCATAATGGATCATCTTGACAAATATCACTTCTTAAATAACGCCCAGCATGGCTTTAGACAGCGAAGGAGTTGTGAGACCCAACTTATAACAACTCTCAATGATTTTAATAACTGTCTTAACAACAGACAGCAAATAGATGCAATTTTATTAGACTTTTCTAAAGCCTTTGATAAGGTTGACCAGAGGGCCTGCTGCTTAAATTAGAACACATCGGCATTGGCGGTTCTTTGCTAAAATGGGCTAGATCATTCCTCGTTGGGAGAACGCAGAAAGTTGTTGTGGAAGGGTCGTCATCCCATTGTAAACCAGTCTTGTCAGGTGTACCACAGGGAACTGTTCTGGGGCCCTTGTTTTTCTTAATTTATATAAATGACATAAGTAGAAATCTTTCTCCTGGAACAACAGGGAACTGTTCTGGGGCCCTTGTTTTTCTTAATTTATGTAAATGACATAAGTAGAAATCTTTCTCCTGGAACTACTATAAGGCTTTTTGCAGATGACAGCTTAGTATATAGAACAATCAGAAGCAAGAATGATACACGCATTCTACAAGAAGATCTAAACGGTTTACAAGAGTGGGAAAGAACTTGGAAAATGGAATTCCATCCCCAGAAGTGCCAAGTGTTGCGTATATGTAATAAACGCTCACCAACTAGATCAGAATATTCTATTCATAATACCATTCTTAAAGAAATCAATGCTGCAAAATATTTGGGCGTGATTATAGATAGTCGTCTCAAATGGAAAGAACATTACAATTTAGTATGTAAGAAAGCAAATAACATCTTAGCTTTCTTATACAGGAATATCAACGACTGCCCCCAAAAGGTTAAAGACGACTGCTACAAAACACTGGTTAGACCAGTTCTGGAATATGGTTGCTCAGTCTGGGATCCTTACCATCTAAAGGACATTGGTAACCTCGAAAAGATTCAGAAGAGAGCAGCACGGTTCGTAACAGGGAACCATATCAGAGAAAAGGGGAATACTAGGAAGAACATGAGGAAATTTGAATGGAAACCCTTAGAAGAGAGAAGAGCTTTTATCAAACGTAATATCTTCTTCAAAGGCAGAGCTAAACTAATTGACATTCCAATGGAACAACTAGTATTGAATAAAAGTAGCACCAGGAGTGGCGGTCAATGTTATACCATACCTGCATCAAATATTGACAGCCACTTACATTCATTTTATCCTAGTTCTGTACGGCTGTGGAACTCACTGCCGGGTGCCATCAAGATTGCCACAAATGCAGTCTCATTTAAAAAGCAAATTGATACGACAGTTTTGAGATCTGCATATTGACGATTTTCTATTTTAACTTCCCAGATATTTTATGGTTACCTGGGCCTGAATCTGGCCACTGCTTTTAACTTCTTGAATATCGAGTGCGACCCCCTGTTGCCAAATTTGCTCCAGAGGCCAACAGACTGAGTCGCACTATTTTATGTTATTTTATTTTACTTTTTAACATGCGCGCTGGTGACCTACTCGTTTTTGAGTGAACCAGTATTTTAGGAAGAAGAAGAAGAAGAAGAAAAGAAGAAGAAGAAGAAGAAGAGAGCACCATATTAATATACATGCCCGACTTCCGTAATATCATTTTGCAATTAAAAACTTGTTACCTATTTGTGAGATATGAGTGAAAAAGCGTAAGAGTTTGTGTGGATAAGCCACACAATTCTAATTTTCTACGAAGAAGGTTATGGTCTATCACATCAAATGCTTTTTTGAAATCAATAAATAGCACACCACACTATCTGTTGTTGTTAATGCTATTTAGCCAGTCATCAACCAGGTTGATTAGGGTTGTGTGGCATGAATGGAACCCGGACTGTCTTGGATGAAGCAAGCGGTAAGTATTAAGGTGGTGTAATGTGTGTTCGTTTATGTGTCTTTCCAAAGGTTTGGAAATAGTGGAAATGATTGAAACTGGTCTGTAGTTTGCAGGGTCTGAGTTGTTACCTGTTTCGTAGATAGGTATGACTTTCGCTTTTTTTAAACTATGGGGAAGTTGATTTTTGTCGATGCATAAATTGCAGACGTATGTTAACGCATCTGTAATTGCTGGTGCTCATAGTTTGAGGATTTTGCCATCTAGGCCATCCACCCCGCAGGTACCTGACTGTTTTAGGTGCGTTAGGTAGTGATAAACTTCAAAGACTGTTATTGGTGAAATATAAAGTTCAGACTTGATGTTTTTATCTTGGCAATATTGTTTCAGTTTTTGAAGGTCGTTTGATCTGGAACAATCTGTCGTGACAACTTTATTGACTATAGTGCAAAAGCGGGTGTTTAGCTGTTCGACAGAGATGTCTTTAATTGCAGTTGATTTTGAAGAAGATTGATTGTTTGTAAGCTCGTTAATAGCTCTCCATAGCAATTTTGGGTTCTGGTTTGATGACATTAGTTCTCGATGATATTTCGGTTTTTCTCTGCGCTTCTGTGAATTTATTGCATTTTTCAGTATTCTAGATTCCTCTTCATAGCCATGTTGTTTGAGCATATCTCTAAGGTAACCAGCCTCCTGTAACTCTTTAGTGTACCATGCCAGTTTAGGATCATGTCGTACTCTAATCGTTTATAGAGTGGCGTGTTTATCATATATTTCTGTAAATGTTTTGATCAAAAATTCAACAGCAAGATCTGGATCAGTTATGTTGAAAACCGAAGAGAGATTTCAGTTAAGCAAGTCATGCAGAAAGTCTTGGTTGTTAAAGTTTGTAACGCAACGGTAGAGAGAGAGAGAGAGAGAGAGAGAGAGAGAGAGAGAGAGAGAGAGAGAGAGAGAGAGAGAGAGAGAGAGAATCATAAACAAGTAAAACTGAAGTCACTAAACGGAGAAAATCATGTTAAAGACAACCATGTTAATCATGTGTGTTACACAACCCAGAAAAAAAAAAAAAAAAAAACTGACGAAATATAATGATCCAAATAGGCCTACAAATACACACCGAATACCAAATACACACCTATTCTCTCTCTCTCTCTCTCTCTCTCTCTCTCTCTCTCTCTCTCTCTCTCTCTCTCTCTCTCTCTCTCCACACACACACACACACACACACACACACACACACGCACACACGCACGCACGCACGCACGCACGCACACACACACACACCACACACACACACACACACGCGCGCGCGCGCGCGCACACACACACATCACACACACACACACAAAAAGAGAGAGAGAGAGAGAGAGAGAGAGAGAGAGAGAGAGAGAGAGAAGAGGAACGACTTAACTCGTCCCAATTCCATGTCCGATTTGACGTACAACTTCCTTCCCTTAGCCAACTTCTCGGCGACAGACACCCTTTTGCCCATCGTGTCTTCAGACACCGATCAAATATACTAAATACACAGCTGACCAGTGTGCAGAATGCAATGTTAGGCAATACCAGTGCAGATGGTTTATGTAACGCATGCATGACTCAGATTGGGCGGATTTCTCCCAACCTGTTTATAGGTTTCGTAGCAACCGACGCTATCAGGGTGGCAATGCATGGGCCAAAGCAATTTTTAGCCAATCACTGCAACTCAAAGCTGCACAGCTCGGTCCTGTGATCGCCGGAAGTCAACACCAACTAACACATTGTAAGATCAAAATTCCAAATAATGTTTTGATTAATTCATAGCACCATGGCAGACAACGAATCCTTTACTTTTGATGAAGAAGGCAATCCCATTCCTGCAGTGAAACCACCATCAGCTAGAAAGCCCCCAGCTGCACCCAGAAAAAGCCGCAGTAAAAAGCGAGCCAGTGCAAGTGAAGGATCCACGTCGCCTGAAAATGTCGAACCACGAAGCAATGGTGTTGCTGCAGATGCCGAAGTGGCAAGCAGACGACATTCAGCAGCCGCAGCTGATGGAGAGTGGTTGATGACCGACATGTTTCACATCGACGGCACAGGCTATGATGTCACATTATCTCTCAGACAGCAAAAAATTTGTTGGGAATCTATGAACCCCAACGGTAAGTAGGAACGACAACTTTTGTTTAAGGTACAGATCTTCTTCTTCTTCTTCTTCCTAAAATACTGGTTCGCTCAAAAACGAGTCGGTCACCAGCGTGCATTTATTTATTTTAAACAGCCACTAATATTTAATCACGTGTCGGTTTTAGGTCAATGCCCCATACGGGATAGACATCTACCCATGATGAACACAGAGGCATACAGAAAAAGCACTGACTACAAATTAATTTTTAAAGTATATGCAGCCGATGCCAGGAATCGGTCAATTCATTCATTTATTTATTTTAAACAGCCACTAATATTTAATCACGTGTCGGTTTTAGGTCAATGCCCCTTACGGGAAGGAACACATATACTGTTCAAAAAAAGTTAAGGACCAACATTGAGAATGCACAAAAACTTTTAAAATTTCACAAAAATTCAATTGTACCACCTTTGTGGTCCAAACAAATTGAACCACACACACAAATTGATAGTGAATGTGGCAACTGCAATTTTGTGGCACACATTTCTCACGCGCCTTGAAAAACACGTGTCGCGACTTTTCATTTTTGGAACAAATTGGGGTGAATTTCTGATGTGCTTGGGATCCGAGGAGCATGTGCTGAATCAAAATCATGTGAAGCACGAGCTAAATCAGGCTGTAGGTCATAAAGTATGCTCAACCAAATGTCTTTAAAAGCCACTGTACTGGTGAAAAATGCAATGCAACAGCATGCCTCCACGTCGAAGACTGAACGAGCTGGATCAAGGAAGAGCAATAGGATGGCTCCAAGAAGGAGGAGTTGCAGTCTGGGAAGTGGCACGGAGACTTGGGGTATCACACTCTGTTGTTATCAGACTCAGACAACGCTTTCAAGACACAGGAAGAGTGCAAGAACGACCACGCTCTGGTCGACCCAGAATAACAACCACCACGATAGGACCAATACATTGAAAGGCAGGCCACACAAGAAAGAACAGCAAGTGCAAACAACATCAGATGTCGCCTTAGAGACGCCACCAACACTGTTGTCAGTGATCAGACCATACCAAACCGCCTACACACCGCTAACCTCCGTGCTCAACGACCAGCCATAAGACTCGTTTGACTGAGCCCACAGAGCAGCACGCCAAGTATGGTGCACACAGCACATGAGATGGACACATAAACAGTGGGCTAACGTGATGTTTACAGACGAGTTGCGGTTCTGCCTGGATCCCACCGATAGACAGAACAGGGTCTGGAGACGCCGTGGGGAGCGTTTTGCAGAAGAAGCTGTCCTGGGAAGGAACCGCTATGGTGGGGGATCCATTATGATTTGGGGCGGCATAAGCACATGCTACAGAACGGTTCTCTACAATGTGGCAGGGAACTTGAATGGTGTTTGCTACCAAACAGAGATTTTGCAACCCCTGGTGCTGCCAGCCCTTCAACAGCTTGGACCTCAGGCAGTCTTTCAAGACGACAATGCACGGCCCCATCGCACCAGAGCAGTAAACACGTTTCTCCAAGCTGCTGGTGTCAACAGAATGCAGTGGCCAGCAAACAGCCCAGACCTGAACCCCATCGAACATCTTTGGGATGAGCTGGGCCGGAGACTGCAGCAGCGTCGTCCTCCTCCTGCTAACCTGGGTCAGCTGTTTGAGTCACTCCAGCAGGAGTGGGCTGCTGTCCCCCAGGCCTTTCTGCGCACACTGGTGAACTCCATGCGACAATGCTGCCTTGAATGCCTTGCCAATAATGGGGGACACACACGTTATTAACCATGACATTGAACAAACACTCCTCCTGTGACTTTCAAATTTGGGGGTGGGGGTGTTTGTACTGCGCTCAATTCCAGTTTCTTGATTCATCGGACTTGTCATTGTCTTTACACACTTTTCACATATTCAATAAATTCATGTTACACTTGGAGATTGATCACTTCCCAATTTTCTTTTTTATAAGTCAGTGAAATGTTGGTCCTTAACTTTTTTTGAACAGTATATATAAAGAACACATTAATGCATAATGTTGCAGCAGGTAAAGGAAGTTATGTTAAAAAGGATGAAATCGCCATGCATAAGAATGACTGATGTTGTTTTGCAGAATTTACTCTCATATTGTATTTAAAATCTGTTGACAATATGTCTTGATGTATAGATTGACTGATAGAAGACACATGTCTTCAAGGGTATACAAATAGACACAGTGATTGACCAAAACAGCATCAAACAATTTCTTTACAAATACTTTGTTCAGGTAAAGAGACAGGGTCAGTACAGGTCATGGACATTATGGACAGTCATGGAATAAAAAAAACAAAAAAAAAAACAATGTTGCAGGACTGGAAAGTCAGAGAAGTTTTTGTCACGGCCATGGGGAAAGCCTTATTTTTAAATTCAAGAAACATAAAATTGTGTGTGTGTGTGTGTGTGTGTGTGTGTGTGTGTGTGTGCACGCACTTATGTTTATGTACAAAAATCAAACAAACAAATATCTCATTACAGATGCTGTTGAAATAGCCATGGTCACAGTAGCAGAAACACATTTTGTGTAGAACAGTAGCTTATTTGTGGTGATGGAGATGTCACAAAATGTCATGGGAAAAGTCATGGAAAGTCTTGGCAATACCAGGCATGCTGACCTTGTCAGTCAGTGTGGACCCTGAGAGGGAAAGGTGACAGAGCTGAACTGCCCACACATTCCTCTTCTCCCCCTTTCAGTTCCCTTCCTTCTGGTCAGTTTCTGCAAATGGACAGAGGGATCGCCCAACATTGATAGACAGACATGGCCAGTTGATGAATTAATCAAATTTAGGTAAATAATGTTAGCAGACAGAGAGATATAATGTGCTGATTAATAATAGGATGTTAACAGACAGAGATATGTAATGTACAGATTAATAATCAAATGATACTGACAGACTGAGACAGAATAGATAGATTAATCGATATTCACAGAGAGATAGAGAATGGACAGAAAGATTACATGATGTTGACAGAGATGGACAGCCAGAGTGCGGACATGATGTTGACAGTTTTGCTGGATCATCAGTATCATACGTTTGGGATTTTTTTTTTAGAGCAGTATACTGTCAGAAAATGTGTATCAAATGCTGTAAATTTGGTATGTATGGCAATATATATGTTGTCATGGCTCCCTGTCTTAGAGTGTTGTGCAGTGTTCAGTGAAGAGTGGATGTGCCAAAGGCAGAATAAATGAGTCCTGGATGGACAGTGTGAAGGAATGAAAGTACACCTCTGTCCTGTCATCCCTGACTGAGGATAGAGTGCTAGGAGATAATGACCACCCTGTCACTCACTGTTCAGGGACAGGGCACATCAGATAGCTTAGGAATGGTGCTGTTTAGCAGGTTTGTTACACAATGTCAGTGTTGTTAGTTGACTTCAGAGTCAGTGTTATTTCTCATGAGAATGTCCTTATTTGCCTTAAAGACTTTAACTTGCTTGTTACCCAGGTCGGAGACGAACGAGATCAGGGAGTTTGTCTGGACTCTTCCGGCGAAGAAAGTCTTCCTCTGGCTTGAAAGATCACTCACAGAACAGTATTGACTTGAGTAAACTGTTTGGTGCTAGAATAAAACGGCGGCGCAAGACTGGGCAGAATGAGGAAGAAGGTTTTGTGCTTGGACTGGGGCTTTTCACATTTGAACAGAAAGATCCCAACACACTGCGAGAACGAGAGATCTACTTCGAACATCCCAGTGTGGAGATTTGCACACGGTGGAGTGAACAGCTCAACAATTTTCTCTCCTGTAAGTTGACATGTCCTGAGTGTGATCTGTCTCTGCTGTAGTCTTTGCTGGTTGTGTGGGAAGAGATCATGCTGGGCCAGGTGACAGTTTCTTCATGTTGTGCTATCCACTGGAGTATGTCATGTCCTCATATCTGTTCATGTGTCTGTCATATGTAATTTAAGTGTTGAAAAACTGTCCTATCCAACTTGTTCGCTCCATCCATAAGAATGATCAGACGCAATTTAAATCTAAATTAAACTACAAAATAACATCTGATATGTGTCAGCCTCATCTGACTCTTCTCTGCACAACCTGCTTGACAGACAGAGACACACGCACGTACGCGCCCCCCCCCCCACCCCACCCCTCCCCCACCCCACCCCCCCCCACACACACACACACACATACACACACACATACACATACACACACATATACACACGCACCCATCAGCTCACAATCAGGGAAGATAGAGCCATGCCTTGGTACACAAAGTTGCCCCCCAACTCACTGTGTTGAAATGTGAGCGTTGCAAAGCACAAAGGTGCTGGCTGTCCACTGGTCTCACAATTTACAAGTAGATCTCAGCTTAATTTATCAGAACATTTCAGACTTGATTCCAAAAGCTAAGACTTATTTGTTTTCAAGAGAGATCTCAGCCACAAGAAATGTACAGAGCTCTATCGCAACATGAACCAAATTCTAGGCAAAACAAGGACTGTTTATTTTCTACCAAGGCAGAACCTTCTACCTTTCTGATCTTTTACTAAGGCATAATATTTACTATTCATGATGCATTTGCTTCTTCTTGTCCTTCAAGAGTTACCACTACTTATTCCAGTCCAACTTTGTCCAAGTATGAGCCCGTTGCCCTTAAACTTCTGTGAACTTGATCCTGTCCCTTGCTTGTTTCCTTTGTGAAAATCTCAACACCCTACCATCTGTCACCGCAAATCTTTTCAACACTTCTCTTTTGAGTGGTTTAGTTCCTGATGATTTCTAACTTGCAGTTTGTAAAATCTTCTTGCTTGTAAAAAAATTTAGAGAAGATGGTTCTCCATCAATTATCCCAGTATCTTCTAAAAAACAATCCTCATAGCTACTACCAGTCAGCTTACCATGCTGGGCATAGCACAGAAACTGCTGTTATTGGAATGTTGAACAACATCCTGATGTCTCTTGATGATGACATAGTATTGCTTCTTCTTAATGTTGAACAACATCCTGATGTCTCTTGATGATGACATAGTATTGCTTCTTCTTGTGTTAGATCTGTCTGCAGCTTTTGACATAGCTGACCATAAGATATTCCTCTCATGTCTGAACACAAACTGTGGCACATGTGACACTGCACTAAACTGGTTTAGATACCTCTCAGGCAGCAGTTTGTCTTTATTAATGAGAAATAGTGTTCTAAAATACCATTGGCCTTTGGTGTTCCCCAGGGTTCTGTGCTAGGTCCAGTGCTTTTCAGAATGTACGCAACGCCTCAAGTGATCACAAACCATTCTGTTCATCATGAAGTGTTCACTGATCACATTTGGCTTGAATAATCTGACATGCTACATAACTATGATAGTCTTGTACAAAAAATTTCGAGATTATATCTCTGATATTAAAGAGTGAATGTTTCACAATCAGCTGAAATTAAAAACTAAAACAGAAGCTACCTGGGTCATAAAACACTTTTAGGCTCATGACCCCATGTTCATCTGTCTGTTATAGTCCTAGGCACTGACATCTCATTTATGCCGTGTGTTCATGGTCTTGGCCTCTGTCTGGACTCTGATCGCACTCTGACATACCACTCAGCCACAATCTGCTGAGCATCCTTGCATTGTGTCGCATCAGCTCTATCAGACCTTTCCTTACAGAACAGGCCATGAAAACACGGGTGTCTTCCTGTATTCTATTAAGGTTAGATTATTGTAATGCTCTCCTTACTCCAACCACTAAAACATGTTCAGAATACAACTGCCCCCCTCCTCCACCCCTCCCTCCTTGTCCATCAGATGCCAAAATGACATGATACATCAGATCTCTAGGACTAGTAGAAGAAATTGCACTTGCTCAAAATTGAGAATAGGATTCAATGAAAATCTGCATGTCTGTGTGACAAGATGATCACATGTGGCGTGCAAGTCTCTGCTTTCTGACCTCTTCAAAATAAGACATTCCGCCCATTTCCTGCAGTCTTCCTCTGATGACCAAATGTTTTGAATTTTCTCTTTTAATTGAAAGCAGCACAGTTTTAGGGTATTCTCATTTTCTGCTGTGACACACTGGTACTCACTACCTTTTCAGTAGCAGAATGCTTCTTCCTTCATGACTTTCAAGTCAGCACTTAACACTTAAGTGTTTAAATGCCATCTGCAGAATACCAGCTGAAATATTGATCACTTGCTGTCAGTCAGATTTGCTTTTTCACAATTTCACAAATACACACGTACATGAATATATAGAACTCCATACAGTTTAGACATGCACAAGTCTTAATCTCTTACTCATGCACTATTTTTTTTTTTCATCTAATATCACGATTAGTGGAAAGACATTAAATAAATGACACACACACACACACAAATGAGCTGTTCACCTGCGTTAAGTGGTGTGTGTGTGTGGGTGTGTGGGTGGGTGTGCTTGTGGGTGTGCGTGTGTCCATGTTCATGTACAAGTGCATGCATGCATATATGTATGCCTCTCAATCGCAGAAGCATGAATATGTGTGTGGGCGCATATATATTCGAATACAAACTTGCTAAAATTTGTAAAGTGCCCAGTAGCCTATGTTGTTAGAATGGGGGCTAAAGAGCTGTCCTCATGATCATCATTTCATTTATCTGGCCCAGATCTTTTTTTTTCAATGATAGTATGCCAGGACATGCATTAAGATCAAGTCATTACCTTCCAGAAAACTTATTGTTCACCAGGGTAATAAAAGTGTCAAAGTACATTTAACATGCAAGATTGATTTGGTTTTAAACTATGGCATACAAAGAAATAGCTGTCAGTCACATACACATGGCAAAATCATTGTGAGCCATGTGCAGGTATATTGATAAGAACATTATGGTTGACAATAATTTGTGGCATAGTTCATGTTGAAAGAGAGCAGTTGGTCATTGGATATTGCCAGCTTCTGCTTGTTGTTGATGTCAGATAGGTTTTTTTTTAGTATCTTTCTATGCGTGTAGGTATGTATATCTATATATCTATCAGTCAATCTGTCTAGCTAGCTAGCTAGCTAGCTATCTAAATATGTGTGTGTATCACTTCTATCTATCTATCTATCTATCTATCTATATAGTCTGTCTATCTATATATCATTATATGCATATATATCTATATCTATATATATGTTGTGTGTGTGTGTGTGTGTGTGTGTGTGTGTGTGTGTGTGGTGTGTTGGGTACACACACACTCACACACATACACACACACACAATGGTTTTCAAGTGCTTCTTAAATGATACCAGTTTAAATTGCAAACTGAATTTTTATGTGGCAAAATTAATGGATATTTCTTACTCGACATCATTTAGCAGTTTTAACAATTACGATATTACATCAAAAAACAAGCATGTCAGTGACATTTCTATTTAATGGTAAAGTTCATTTCCTGACAGAATGGCACTAAACGCAGAGCAGAGTTCAAAGTTCGACCTTTCTTTGAAATGTTTTGTTTTCATTTAGAGTGGTCACTAATTTGTATGAACGAAGTTTTACCGCCGATGATTTTTTTTTTTTTTTCATGTGAATGTGTTTGAGACCTTTGGCTTATCTTGTATACACTCTAATTAAAATTATAGTAAAAGGGAAACAAATCCTTGGTCATGGGAGCTAATTCTATCCTAATCCCATCCCATGAATTGAGAGTGTAGCAAGTGTCAGCCCTTCCCCTTAAAGGTAGTGCCAGAATCAACATCATGGCATGTTGTGCAGTATCCAGTTCTTTTCTAGCTAATCATCCATGCACCCAGCCATGCCAACATGCCAACTATGGCGCTGTCATTGCTGTGTCTTCTTGTCGTGCTGTGGCAGCAATAAACTGTGGCGCTGTCATTGCTGTGTGTTCTGGTCGTGCTGTGGCAGCAATAAACTGTGGCGCTGTCATGCTGTGTGTTCTTGTCGTGCTGTGGCATCAGCCATGCCAACATGCCAACTGTGGCGCTGTCATTGCTGTGTGTTCTGGTCGTGCTGTGGCAGCAATAAACTGTGGCGCTGTCATGCTGTGTGTTCTTGTCGTGCTGTGGCATCAGCCATGCCAACATGCCAACTGTGGCGCTGTCATTGCTGTGTGTTCTGGTTGTGCTGTGGCAGCAATAAACTGTGGCGCTGTCATGCTGTGTGTTCTTGTCGTGCTGTGGCATCAGCCATGCCAACTGTGGCGCTGTCATTGCTGTGTGTTCTGGTCGTGCTGTGGCAGCAATAGAAGGGCGTCCCAAGAACATCAAGGTGTTTCTCCAGCCCTACGCCGGAGACAAGAACGGCCGCAGCATTTTCAAACACAAGATTTTACCGCTGTTTCAAAATCGCTGGGGTGGCAGCTGACTTGACAAGTATGTATAAATGTTCCTGTTTATGATGTGGATGTATATGTAAATGTTTGTGTATGTGATGAGGATGTACATGTACCTGTTTGTGACAAATATGTTTATGTACTTCTTTATGTCTATGATGAGTATGTATGTGTACCTGTTTGTTATGAATATGTATGTGTACCTGCTTGTGATGAATACGTATATATACTTGTTTGTGATGAATATATATATGTGTACCTGTTCATTGACAAGTATGCATCTGTACCTGTTTGTGGTGAAAATATGTGGACCAGTTTGTGATGGTTATAGGTGTACCTTTTTCTATTTGTGATGAGAAAATGAGCATGTTTTGTGTTTGTGATGAGTATGTAACTGTACCTGTTTGTGAAAAGTGTATATATGCATGCCTATTTCTGTTTGTGACAAGTGTGTACACATACCTGTTTCTGTTTGTTTTGGGAATATATGTGTAGTCGTTTCCATTTCTGACAAATATGTATGTATACCTGTCTGTTTTGACAGGTTTGTTAGTGTACCTTGTTGTGAATGTTTATGACAGGTAAGTAATTATGTATACCTTTTTTGTGAATGTGACAAGCATGTAAATATGTCTACTTGCTTGTGACTGTTTGTGACATGTGTAATCATGGACACCTGTTTCTGGGAGGGCATGGCTCACTGTGTCCTTTGTTGAAGGGCGGGAAGTGAGGAAGGGTTAAAGAGAGGAGGAAGGGTGAAAGGAATATGGGGAAACCTGTAAATTGACGAGAGTTCATGGGGAAGCCTGTAAATTGACAGATTCAGAGAAAACTATGCATCATGAAAGTGTCTGCCTCACCCCCAGCCTGTCTCCACTACACATACACCTGTATGCATTGCCCTCCCCACCCCCAGCCTATCTTCCCCCTATACATACACCTGTCTGCATTGCCCTCCCCTCTCCCACTTCACCTTCTGTCCTCATTGCCCTCCCCTCTCCCACTTCACCTTCTGTCTGCATTGCCCTCCCCTCTCCCACTTCACCTTCTGCCTGCATTGCCCTCCCCTCTCCCACTTCACCTTCTGTCTGCATTGCCCTCCCCTCTCCCACTTCACCTGTCTGCATTGCCCTCCCTTCTCCCGCTTCACCTTCTGTCTGCATTGCCCACCCTTCTCCCACTTCACCTTCTGTCTGCATTGCCCTCCCCTCTCCCACTTCACCTTCTGTCTGCATTGCCCTCCCCTCTCCCACTTCACCTTCTGTCTGCATTGCCCTCCCCTCTCCCACTTCACCTTCTGTCTGCATTGCCCTCCCCTCTCCCACTTCACCTTCTGTCTGCATTGCCCTTCCCTCTCCCACTTCACCTTCTGTCTGCATTGCCTCCCTCTCCCACTTCACCTTCTGTCTGCATTGCCATCCCTTCTCCCACTTCACCTTCTGTCTGCATTGCCCTCCCCTCTCCCACTTCACCTTCTGTCTGCATTGCCCTCCCTTCTCCCACTTCACCTTCTGTCTGCATTGCCATCCCTTCTCCCACTTCACCTTCTGTCTGCATTGCCCTCCCCTCTCCCACTTCACCTTCTGTCTGCATTGCCCTCCCCTACTCCTCACCACTTCACCTTCTGTCTGCATTGCCCTCCCTTCTCCCACTTCACCTTCTGTCTGCATTGCCTCCCCTCTCCCACTTCACCTTCTGTCTGCATTGCCTCCCCTCTCCCACTTCACCTTCTGTCTGCATTGCCCTCCCTTCTCCCACTTCATCTTCTGTCTGCATTGCCCTCCCCTCTCCCACTTCACCTTCTGTCTGCATTGCCCTCCCCTCTCCCACTTCACCTTCTGTCTGCGTTGCCCTCAACTCTCCCACTTCACCTTCTGTCTGCATTGCCCTCCCCTCGCCCACTTCACCTTCTGTCTGCATTGCCCTCCCCTCTCCCCTCTCCCACTTCACCTGTCTGCATTGCCCTCCCCACTCCCACTTCATAGTGAACCAAAGATTTCTGAACCAGTGATGTTCAGCAAAACAGCTGAACTGAGTTTGTGGTAAGATGGAAAAGAAAACACATGTGCTAATGTGTGTTAAGGATGATTGTTTTGACTGTCGGTATCACTAATATAGACATGCTAATTATTGTTTTTATCAATGATATAGATAGTTGATTATAGTTATGATCATGAAAATGATATAGATAGTTGATTATAGTTATGATCATGAATGTTGATGAGACTTGATTGCTATTGCTTTTTAGTTAAGTTACTTATAATTTTTGATCACTAATGTAGATAATTATAGTTGTTACCACTAAGTTAATTATAGTTGTTATTACTGATACAGATAAGTTAATTATATTTGTTATCGCTAATATAGATACGTTGATTTTAGTCCCATCATGGGTCAAAGACACTCTGTGAATGTTTTTGTCTCAGTCAAAGCAAGTTTTGCCTGCATTCACCAGGGCACATACAATTTTTTATTCAAAGAATGTGTGGTTTAAGTCATGTGGTGTACATTTTCTGTGAGAAGGAAGCTTTCATTGCTGCTGAAGTAATGGTCTGTTGAGGACAGTGTAGAGATCAGTGGTAGCTAAAGATTTCAGCATCTGACGCTGATGTTTTAATCATCGTTCAGGAGTATTGTTCAGCTGACAAAGCAGAGACAAGTCACAAACTCTGTGGAATCTTATTCAGTGTCCTGTTCTCTAGAACGATGACACAAAGGAAGCATCAAGCCAGCCACAAAATTGTTACGACCAGACAGGATTTTTGTAAGACTGTCTGTAATACAGCTGATTTGGATTATCTAGATTTAAAGTATCTTCTATGAAAATAATGCATACTGTATTCTTTGTTTCATGCCATCTGTTGATGGTTCTAATCTGTGTCATAATTCAAGAATGTTTTTTTCTTTTCAGTAATTCAACACAACGAACATGTGAAACAAGAGATGATCCATTTGAACATTGATGATTTTGATTGGTGAGTTTGCTCATAGACATGAACATTGATGATTTTGATTGGTGAGTTTGCTCATAGACATGAACATTGATGATTTTGATTGGTGAGTTTGTTCAAAGACATGGATGGTTTTGTCTGCAGCATGTAAAATTTGTAGTCTGTGTGTCTGTTTTCCCTCTCTTAGCTGCCACCACCCCCATCCCCCTTCTTTTACTTTCCCACTCCTTCGGTTTGTCTCCTCTTACTATGTCTCTTTCTTATACACATCAGTACAGGTGTATACACATGATGCATACATGATATCCTAAAAGTGTGTGTGCATGCACACCTGCATGTGTATGCAAGCTGTATGTGCGTGCCAGGGATTGTTACTCATGTGTTGACAACCACATTGAGTACAGTTGTTCAGTGATGATAAAAATAGCCGCTCTGTGTGTGTGTGTGTGTGTGTGTGTGTGTGTGTGTGTGTGTGTGTGTGTGTGTGTGTGTGTGTGATATGTTGAGGGTGAATTAAGAAAGAAAAGTTCTTTTGTCATGGCACTGTGGCTCTGTGTTTATAGACAGTCAGCCAGTTCACTGTCCGGGTGGGTCATCAGTGACATGCTGACTGTCCTTGATGCACTGATTCTCTCTGTGCTCAGCTGCCTTGACTTCACTAACATCACCTGTGGTTCACTGTGGGGCTATCAGAGGGGAAACATACAGTATGTGTCACACTGTGGTGGTCATGGGCGGGAAAGCATACATTGACCTGTGTTGCAGTGTGATGGCCATGGGTAGGGAAACATCATACAGTGTGTGTTGTAGTGTGATGGCTATGGGTGGGGAAACATCATACAGTGTGTGTTGTAGTGTGATGGCAGTGGGTGGGGAAACATCATACAGTGTGTGTTCTAGTGTGGTGGCGATGGGTGGGGAAACATCATACAGTGTGTGTTGTAGTGTGGTGGCTATGGGTGGGGAAACATCATACAGTGTGTGTTGTAGTGTGGTGACTATGGGTTGGGAAACATCATACAGTGTGTGTTGTAGCATGGTGACTATGGGTTGGGAAACATCATACAGTGTGTGTTGTAGTGTGGTGGCTATGGGTAGGGAAACATCATACAATGTGTTGCAGTGTGGTGGGTATGGGTAGGGAAACATCATACAATGTGTGTTGTAGCATGGTGACTATGGGTTGGGAAACATCATACAGTGTGTGTTGTAGTGTGGTGGGTATGGGTTTGGGAAACATCATACATGTGTGTTGTAGTGTGGTGTTATGGTGGGGAAACATCATAAAAATGTGTTGCAGTGTGGTGGTATGGGTAGGGAAACATCATACAATGTGTGTTGTGCTGGTGCTATGGGTGGGGAAACATCATATGTGTGTTAGTGTGTGGATATGGGAATATACAATGACATGTGTTGCATGTGGTGGGTATGGTAGGAAACACATACATGTGTTGTAGTTGTGGCTATGGTGGGGAAACATCATACAATGTGTGTTTAGTGTGGTGGGTATGGGTGGGAAACATCATACATGTGTGTTGCAGTGTGGGGCTATGGTGGGGAAACATCATACAATGTGTGTTGCAGTGTGGTGGTATGGGTGGGGAAACATCATACAATGTGTGTTGCCAGTGTGGTGGTTGGGGAAATCATACAATGTGTGTTCAGTGTGGTGGGTTGGATTGGGATAAACATCATACGTGTTGATTGAGTATGGTGCTTTGTGTGGGAAACATCAACGATGTGTATCTTTGTTATGTGGTGTATGGTGGGGAAAACATCAATGTGTAGTTCATGTGATGGTATGGTGGGGAAACATCATCCATGTGTGTTGCAGTGTGGGTATGGGGGGAAACATCATACAATGTGTGTTGCAGTGTGGTGCTATGGGTGGGGAAAATCATACAATGTGTGTTGCAGTTGGTGGGTATGGGTGGGGAAACATCATACAGCATGTGTTGCTGTGTGGTGTATGGGTGGGGAAAATCATAAGTTGTTGGTGTGGTTGAATGGTGGAAAACTAATGTTTGCAGTGGTGGTGGTAGGGAACATAATGTTGTATGGGTCTGGGAAACTATCATGTTTGGGTGGAAGTGGATCATCATGTGTTGCAGATGTGTGTGGAAACATCATACATGTTTGCAGGTGTAGTGGAAATCATACGGTATGTGGGAAAACGTGTGTTTAGTGTGGTGGGGAAATTATCAATGACCTGTGTTGTAGTGTGATGGGAATTGGTTGGGGAAACATCATACACTGTGTTTGAGTGTGGTGGGAATTGTGGGAAACATCATACAATGTTTGTTGCAGTGTGGTAGCTATGGATGGGGAAATATACAATTTGTGTTGTAGTGTGGGGTATGGTGGGAAACATCATACAATGTTGTTGTAGTGTGGTGGCTGTGGTGGGGAAACATACAATGACCTGTGTTGCAGTGTGTGGGTATGGGTGGGGAAACATCATACGTGTGTGTTGCAGTTGTGTGCTTTCTTTGAAGAAACACCATACAATGTGTGTTGCATGTGGTGGTAGGGTGGGGAAACATATACATGTGTGTTGTAGTGTGTTGGGTATGGGTGGGGAAACATATACAGCTGTGTTGTGTGTGATGGTATGGTGGGGAAACATCATACAATGCTGTGTTGCAGTGTGGTGGAATTGGTGGGGAAACATCATACAATGTGTGTTGCAGTGTGGTGGCTATGGTGGGAAATATACAATGTGTGTTGTAGTGTGGTGGTATGGTGGGGAAACATACATACAATGTGTTGAGTTTGCGTGTGTGGTAAACTACTGGTGCGGGAAAATATGGTGGGAACATTACGGTGTTGAGTGTGGTGACTATGGTTGGAGAAACATCATACAGTGTGTGTTGCAGATGTGGTGACTATGGGTGGGAAAAATCATACATGTGTGTTGTAGTGTGGTAGGGTGGGGAAACATCATACATGCTGTGTTGCGTGTGGTGGAACATGGTGGGGAAACATCATACAATGTGTGTTGCAGTGTGGTGGATAAAGGTGGGGAAACATATACAGTGTGTGTTGCAGTGTGTGGCTATGGGTAGGGAAACATCATACAATGGTGTGTTGCAGTGTGGTGGCTATGGTGGGAAACCATACAAGTGTGTTGCAGTGTGGTGGCTATGGGTGGGAAACATCATACAATGTGTGTTGCAGTGTGTGTGGCTAGGGTGGGAAACATCATACAGTGTGTGTTAGAGTGTGGTGGCTATGGGTGGGAAACTAAATGTGTGTTGCAGTGTGGTGACTATGGTGGGGAAAATCATAAATTGTGTTGCAAGTGTGGTTGGTGTGGGGGAAAAATCATACATAAGTGTGTTGCAGTGTGGTGGTATGGATGAGGAAAATCATACATGTGTGTTGCAGTGTGGTGGTGGGTGGGGAAATATCATACATGATGTGTTGCAGTGTGGTGGCTATGGGTGGGGAATATCATACATGTGTGTTGGAGTGAGTGGTGCTATGGGTGGGAAACATCATACATGTGTTGTAGTGTGGCTAGGGTGGGAACATCATACTTTTGTGCTAGTGGTGGCTAGGGTGGGGAAACACTACAATGTGTGTTGAGGGGTGTGTGGCTAATGGTGGGGAAACATCATAATTGTGTTGCAGTGTGGTGCTATGGGTGGGAAACATCATACATGCTGTGTTTGCATGTGGTGGCTATGGTGGAAAATCATACAATGTGTGTTGCAGTGTGGTGGTATGGTGGGGAAACATCATACATGATGTGTTGCAGTGTGGTGGCTATGGGTGGGGAAAATCATACAATGTGTGTTCAGTGTGATGGTGTATGGTGGGGAAACATCATACACTGTGTTTGCAGTGTGGTGGCTATGGTGGGAAACATCATCAATGTGTTTGCAGTGTGGTGCTATGGTGGGAAACATCATACAATTGTGTTGTTGTGTGTGGGCTATGGGTGGGGAAACATCATACAAGTGTGTTGAGTGTGGTGGCTATGGGTGGGGAAACATCATACAATGTGTGTTGCAGTGTGTGTGGGTATGGTGGGAAACATCATACAGTGTGTTGCAGTGTGGTGGCTATGGTGGGGAAACATATACAATGTGGTTGCAGTGTGGTGGCTATGGGTGGGAAACATCATACAAGTGTGTTTTCAGTGTGGTGGCTTTGGGTGGGAAAATCATACATGACCTGTGTTGCATGTGTGGTATGTGGGGAAACATCATACAATGATGTGGTATGCAGATGTGTGCATATGGGTGGGGAAACATCATACATGTGTGTTTAGTGTGGTGCTATGGTGGGAAAAACAATGTGTGTATGTGGGGCTATGGGGGAAACATCATCCGTGTGTGTTGCAGTGTGGTGTATGGGTGGGGAAACATCATACAATGACCGTGTTGCAGTGTGGTGGTATGGGTGGGGAAACATCAAATGTGTGTTGCAGTGTGGTGGGTATGGGTGGGAAACATCATACAGATGTGTTGCAGTGTGGTGGTATGGGTGGGGAAACATCATACAATGACCTGTGTTGCAGTGTGATGGGAATTGGTGGGGAAACATCATACACTATGTTTGCATGTGGTGGTATGGTGGTGGGAAAACATCATACATGTGTGTTGCAGTGTCATGCATGGTGGGGAAACATCATACAATGTTTGTTGCAGAGTGTGGTGTATGGATGGGGAATACTATACAATTGTGTTGTAGTGTGGTGGCTTGGGTGGGAAACTCATACATGTTTGTTGAGTGTGGTGGCTATGGATGGGAAACATACAATGACCTGTTGCAGTGTGTGGTGCTATGGGTGGGGAAACATCATACTGGTGTGTTGCAGTGTGTGGCTATGCTTTGGGGAAACATCATACAATGTGTGTTGCAGTGTGGTGGCTATGGGTGGGGAAACATCATACATGAGTGTGTTGCAGTGGTGTGGTATGTGGTGGGGAAACATCATACACATGTGTTGCGTGTGGTGGCTATGGGTGGGAAAACATCAATGACCTGTGTTGCAGTGTGGTGAAATTGGTGGGAAATCATCATACAATGTGTGTTGCAGTGTGGGTGGCATGTGGGTAGTGGAAACATACAAATGTGTTTGTAGTGTGGTGGCTTTGGGGGGAAACTTCATACAGTGACTTGTGTTGCAGTGTGGACTATAGGTGGGGAAACGTCATACAATGAAGTGTTGGAGTGTGGTGACTATGGGTGGGAAAATCATACAGTGTGTTTGCAGAGTGGTGACTATGGTGGGAAATCATCATACATGGTGTGTTGCAGTGTGGTGACTATGGTGGGGAAAACATCATACAATGACTGTGTTTGCAGTGTGGTGGAATTGGTGGGGAAAATCATATACATGTGTGTTGCAGTGTGGTGGGTATGGGGGAAACATCATACAGTGTGTGTTGCAGTGTGGTGGCTATGGTGGGGAAATATTATACATGTGTGTTTGTATGTGTGCTATGGGGGGAAACGTCATACAATGTGTGTTGCAGTGTGGTGGCTAGGGTGGGGAAACATCATACAGTGTGTGTTGCAGTGTGGTGGCTAGGGTGGGAAACATCATACTTGACCTGTGTGTAGTGTGGTGGCTATGGGTGGGGAAACATACAATGTGTGTTGGAGTGTGGTGGCTATGGATGGGGAAAATCTTATAATTGTGTTGCAAGTGGTGGCTATGGGTTGGGAAACATCATACAGTGACGTGTGTTGCAGTGTGGTGGCTATGTGATGGAAATATCATAAACTTTGTGTTGCAGTGTGGTGGTTATGGGTGGGGAAAATCATACAGTGCCCTGTGTTGCAGTGCGGTGGCTATGAGTGGGAAATATCATACACTGTGTGTTGCAGTGTGCATGTGGTGCTATGGGTGGGGAAACATCATACACGTGTGTGTTGCAGTGTGGTGGCTATGGGTGGGGAAATCATCATGCAATGTGTGTTGCATGTGTGGTCGCTATGGGTGGGGAAACATCATACAATGTGTGTTGCAGTGTGGTGGCTATGGGTGGGGAAACATCATACAAAGTGTGTTGTAGTGTTGGTGACTATGTGGTGGGGAAACACCATACAGTGTGTTTGTAGTGTGGTGACTATGGGTGGGGAAACACATACAGCATGTGTTTACAGTGTGGTGGCTATGGGTGGGGAAACATCATACAATGTGTGTTACTGTGTGGTGGCTATGGGTGGGGAAACATCATACACTGTGTGTTGCAGTGTGGTGGCTATGGGTGGGGAAACATCATACACTGTGTGTTGCAGTGTGGTGGCTATGGGTGGGGAAACATCATACAATGTGTGTTGCAGTGTGGTGGCTATGGGCGGGGATGGCACGGTGAACCAGGTGTTGAACGGACTGATGAACCGTTCACAGAAGGAGCAGGAGGTGGACTTAAAGGTGGGCAGAACATATGCACGTGCCCTTATTCCCTTGGGCATCATTCCATCGGCAAAACCAACCAGGTGGCCTCTTCACTGATGGGCACTGCCGACCCCACCACTGCTGCTCTGCATATAGTGTATGGTAAGATGGTGTGACCAATGGGCTGTCTGTGTGCCTTTATGTGTGTTAGATGATCAGTTAGAAAGAATGTGTCCTAAAGAAAGACTGTACACAATGTCTCACGCATCCTGTGTCTGTGTGCCTTTATGTGTGTTAGATGATCAGTTAGAAAGAGTGTGTCGTAAAGAAAGACTATACACAATGTCTCATGCATCCTGACTAAACTGGCTTGGCAGCATTAAATGTAATCTAAGTCATAATACTGTCTGAGTAAATGCTAAAACAAAGGCAGTCTGCCACCACTCTCTCTTACATGGACAATTAATTGGATGAAAGAGACCCCAGAATATGATGTGGGTGACCTTTCTGGGCGCCAAGCCTGTTGGTCCCTGAGAGGGGTGCCACACAGAAATAATTCCACCAAAGAAGTCTTCAGGTAGATACAGGGGCAAATAACTTCACCCATACACAAGATAGCAAATACATTCACATATTCACTGATACAAAAAAGATTTTTAAAAAAGATTGAATTAGTCTTCAGAGAGAGTACTCATGAAAGAAAAAAACTGCTGCAAGAAAATGGTGAAAATCCGCGTCACAATGTGCAGGTAAACAGCCAGTGGTTGTGTGGCCTTACACACACCCTTCACAGGTAAGAATTCAGTTTGTCCCCCCCCCCCCTCCATCCCACCCCATCTCTGCCATGGGAACAATATGACCTCACCCAAAACCACATCTGGCATGAATGGAAAATGTTATCAAAAACATAAGTGCTGGGTTCTTTTTCAGAAGGGCTCCAGTTAATCACAAGGCATATCTGGCATGAAAATATAATCACACTTAAAGTCACAGGAATTGTTCACTTCTAAAGAACGTCATATTACAATAGCTTACTGCTAGTGCACAATTTAGAAAGTGAGGGGGTTAGTTACCGCCAAGGACACAGACAAAAGGAGCATTTCGACCTCTTGGGTCATCTTCAGACAAAAACAAATAACATTTAGGACAGTGAAAACAAAAGAACTAGAAACCACTTATCTTCTCATATTCAGCGCTCGACCAAAATGACCGCCAGACGGAAACGAGACCACCCAGGAGGGGATCATGGGAGAGGAAATAGTGCACATGTTATTGTTGCGCTCAGTTTTCCCACCAAGGGAATTGACCAAACATGAAGTGCATCTACCACTGTGTAATGACTTCATTATGTAACTGTCCTTTGTGATGCATTA
>CM065716.1:118724409-118841909 GCA_033310375.1 Conus canariensis
ACAAGCAGAACCCCACCAGCACTTCCAGCCAGATGCAGACAGGCAGGGACGTTACAACGACTACAACAGACCTTACAACAACCGATACACAGCGAGATGATACAACGAACGGGACAACTACACGGATCTCCAGGCAGACCATAGCAACTACTACCACACCTGGACTGACCGGAATGACTATCAAAACAAGCACTTAAACAAACAACATGACAACTTCAAGGACTTCCGGGCAAACCGCAACAGCTACCAATACAAGTGGAACGAGTACAAAAACAACCATTATTGGGACTATGGATTCTGGGAACTAGAGCAACTGAGAACTAAAACTTCTTGAGACAAATTTTCATCCCCCCCCAAAAAATTGCGAATACTTTTTTTGACATTATAATATGACAGTGTCAGTCTACATACATAGCACCACAGGAGATGCGCTTCTTTGAACTAAGTGTTTAGAAATGTTCACTTTATTCCTTTTCACTTGAGTTTAAATCACAGTATGAAATTGTGTTTGGATAACATAATTTTAATAACATTGGTTGTTCAATATTAACACATATGGTACAGAAAAAAGTTAAGATATTTTCGTGGAACATTAAAGGATTTAGGGAGACAATCGATGGTAGTATGATTAACAAATTCTTTGACGAAGAAATACACAGAATATGTTCTGATTATGACATAGTAGTATTACAAGAAACTCATCTTGAACGAGAAGATATTAACGATATCTTTATACCAGGATTTGCCCCTGGTGTTCATTACTGCTGGAAAAAACGGAACAAGGCTCCCAGTGCATCAGGGGGAATATCAATTTTTATCAAGAAGGAACTATGAACGCTAATCAAGTTTCACCCAATGAGTAATTCTGACATTGTTTGGTTAATTCTTTCTTCCACAAATGACGAGCTTGATACTTTCATCGGTTGTATATATATATACCACCTGAATCGTCGTCTTATGGACGTGATAATACGGTGCGCATTTGGGAAGAGTTGGAAAGACAAACAGAACATTTCTCTACCAAAGGGAATGTTATATTGTGTGGGGATTTTAACGCAAGAACTGGACAATTAATAGATTATATTGACACGGACGGTAAAAACAACTTGTATGCATATCCTAATGACAATCTTTATAACGTTATTCACAAACGATGCTCTCAAGACAGCGTTATACCAAAAAATGGACAAAAATTAGTAGTTATTTGTTTGGAAAATAATATGTATATTCTTAACCCGTAGAGTGCCTTTAAGCCGTCAGCTGACGCCGCATTAAAAATGCTTTCCCAGTGCCTATGGGCCGTCCACTGACGTCATGCATTTTTCTTGAATTTTCATTCGTTACTATTTCTATCAACGGACTTAAATAGAGTGTGCGTAGTAAGCCTTATATGTCTGTAGTATTAAAATGATATGTAAATGACCACACGTGAGGGGAAAGCCCATTTATTCTCATCACTGACTGGATGACCAGCCAGCACTTCGTCTCGCTTGCAAAGATGGCGGCGCAACCTTCGACAAGCGCAGCGACCAAATCAACGTATTTACACAGCTGAGCAGGCTCTGCTAATGATTTTTGACAAAGACAATAATCTTTTATTCAACGACTCACTCGAGCATGAAGGTGAGATGATGATAGTGATGGAATTGCCAACCGTATTCGTCAGTTATTGTGTCGGGCTGTGTGACCTCAATGTGTGTTCAGCTGACTGGTTTGCCAGCGTCGAACGAGCTCGCCTAGTGTGTACTCTGCACTGCGTGCCAGTGGTCAGTGACGTGGTAGTCAGCGTGAGAGGGGAGCGCGGCCTGCTCACGGCGCGGCACAGGGCAGAGGGAAAGGTAGGGGAAGAGGAGCAGTGAAAGAGAGGGTTGAAGTCCAGCAAGGGGGCGTGGTGGGGAGAGGGGGGCGTGGTCGTGGACTGACCTGTCTGCATAGAGTGTGAGCGTCTTGATAGACTTCTAAACTGTTTTACTTTCATTTACAGGTGTAGTGTGACAATACAAACTTTATTTTCAACTTTTTTGCTTTGTGTTCTTGTTTGGATGTGAAGATGTAGTGGTAAATACATATGCTTTTGATCGTGCAAAAAAATCTATCCAAATCTAATTGTCTAAATACTTTTTTATTATCAAAATTAAAACAAAAGAAGCCCAGATTCAAAATCTTCATTCAATTTCCTTCAAAAATCATATATATTTCATTGTTATATCTTTTGTAGTTTCTGAGCTAGAATTTTTTGTTAATTATTACCCCCAAATCATTAGATTTCCCTGGCACTGGGAAAGCCTTTGTTTGTAACATTTTCAAGCAGCTTCAAGCAGCGAACGGGTTAATGGTCGCTCACTTGGCGATCTTCAAGGAAATTTTTATTGTTTCAACACAAAAGGAGATAGCGTTGTAGATTATTTCATTATATCACAAGACCTAATGAAAGATGTTATTGCATGCAAAGTTCATAAACTCACTATATATTCTGATCATTGTCCTATAGAACTGTCAATTTTACTTCCTACTGTTGGCAGTGATAGACCTAATATGAAAACAAATGCGCATGCTGACAGTGCTCCCTTACGTAATAACACGTCAAACAGAAATGACACAAAAGTTAACACAACCATTACGTCATTTATTTGGGATGACGAATCTGTAGTAAAGCTGAACATTGCTTTAAATAACCCTATCATGAAGAGTCGTATAGATGAAATAGAGAAACGTATGGAGAAGACACAAGATCATGATACAGAGACCTCGGTCTTCATTAACAACATGGTTAATGATCTGACCCAAACAATAAAAGACGCAGCATCCTTATCACTCAAACAAAGACAAATGCGCAAAAGAAAGAGAAAAAATCCGAAACACAAAAAATGGTTTGATGAAAAATGTTTTCTTCTAAGGAAAGAAGTAAGATCACTTTTAAATGCACTGAACAGACACCCTTTCAGTCGATACCTACAGGCAAAGTACTTTTCAACAGTGAAGGCATACAAAAGTACTTTAAGAAAGACAAAAAATATATACAGAGACAAACTTGTTAGAGAACTAAATGAAGCCTTTAAAAAGGATCCAAGTCAAGTATGGAGAACACTAAACAAATTAACAAACATGCAAAATACGAATCAAAATAAAAGGAACGAAATCCATGAAGGCAAATGGATATCTCACATAGAAAAATTAGCAGGAATATTGAAATAACAGAACAGAGAAAAAAACTGATTGAGCAAAAATTGTCTGAAGCAAGAAATGTTATATATAATCCAAACGTTGATGATTCAATTAGTATATCAGAAATCCATAAGACATTTTGGAATTAACAAAATTAAAAAGCCACGGGAAAGGACAAAATCTCAAATGAAATAATCAAAGCCAGTTTGCCTGATATAATTATACCTCCAAAGAATATATTTAACTGGGTACAAAGATATGGCCAGTATCCCACTCTGTGGAAACATGGCATTTGTGTGCCCATTTATAAAAGCGGCGATCCTACAAATCCTAACAATTATCGTGGAATTACTTTAAACTGCTGCCTGAGTAATGCTTTCTGTCAAATATTAAACAATAGGATAACAAATTACATAGAAAGCAGAGATCTATTATAAAAGAACAGGCAGGATTTCAAAAGTCCTACAGAACAACAGACCAGATATTCATTTTAAAAAAGATCATTGATAGTGAAATAAGAAAAAAGAATGGCAGACTATACTGTTGTCTTGTAGACTTTAGAAAAGCATTTGACAGCATATGGCATGACGCTTTACTTCTGAAACTATACAAGTAACAATATAGGTATCAATGGCTATTGTTATCAGGTTATAAAAGATATGTACACAAACGCGATGGTTTGTGGAAAATCAAATAATGGATTTACAAGATCAGTCCCGGTCAAACAAGGACTTCTTCAAGGCAGTTCACTTAGCCCGACGCTGATTAATATCTTTATAAATGATATTTCAAACTATATTGATAACAATGATTCTCCTGTTTTAAACAAGCAGAAAGAAGCACGAATATCGCATTTATTATATGCTGACGACATAGTTATGTTGTCAAACACAAAATCGGGATTACAAACAAAACTTAATCAACTTCATAATTATTGTACAGAATGGGGCATGAAACTAAATAAAGATAAAACAAAAGTTATCAAATTCACTAAAACTGACTCAAAATTTTCAACCGCATTTACATGTGGAGATGATTCTCTTGAAACAGTAAATGAATACAAGTATTTAGGAATAATTCTTCATAAAAGTGGAGAGTTACATAAAGCACAAGATCATCTAGGAAAACAAGGTAATAAAGCTGTACACTCCTTACTACATAAAGTAAAGGGAGAACATGTCAATGTATCATCAATAGCAAAACTCTTTGATGCTTTGATTTCACCAGTTATGCTTTATGGCGCAGAAGTTTGGTTTCCATTTACAGAAAAGATAGTACATGTTGAAAAGCAGACTACAATGTTCGACCTTTATCACAAATACTTATTATCCAATAATCTGATCAAGAACGTACATGTAAAATTTTGCAGACATACATTAGGCATACACAGAAAAGCAATGAAATTGCCAGTACTAGCTGAACTTGGAAGATTTCCCTTGTGTCAAGAAATAATGAGTCAAGTAGTCATGTTTTGGATCCATATAATGGAATCAAAGGAAGACTCATATCTAAGAGAAGCGTATGAAGATCTTGACCCATCATCTTCATGGAAATCTTCTGTAAAGAAGATCTTAAGTAATATTGGAATGACACATGTATGGAATAACCAAAGTACACTTAACCCTCAAAAATTGCGTTATGCAATAGAGAGAAAGTTACAAAGTGAATACATACACTTTTGGAAAAAAGAAAAAGAAAGAGCACCAAGGTTAAAATTTTATAATGACATCAGTAATAAATATAGGCTTGAACCGTACCTCATCAAATGCACAAATAAACATTACAGGAAAGAACTTTGTAAATTAAGAATTAGCGCACATGACCTCACAATAGAAAGAGGTAGATATTCCCATATTAAGCGTGAAGACAGGAAATGTACAACTTGCAATATAATAGAAGACGAGGTACATTTTTTAGACTTTTGTAAACGTTACGATAAAATCAGGAATACGTTTAAAAAAACGTATCATAAACAAAATGGATGTATACGATGCTACCTCATTGAAAATAAGTACTTTGGTGTCTAATGATGACCTTCAGGTTGAAATTGCGAAATATGTATTTTTATTATGACTGCTTTACATAATGACTTTTTTTTAATGTAAAAGAACAAGTCATTATTTCTTTGGACGATGAGTTGTTTAATCATCGCCATCTTGTGTCCATAAATCCTTTAATGGTGTTTAGTGACAATAAAAAAAGTTTCAAGTTTCACACACACACACACACACACACACACACACACACACACACACACCTACCTTCATGAAGGCCCTGACCTCATCCAAAGTGAGGTACTGCCCAGTGTTCACATACACACACACACACACACACACACACACACACACACACACACACACACACACACACACACATGCTTTCGTGAAGGCCCTGACCTCTTCCAAACTGAGGTACTGCCAAGTGTTCACACACACACACACACACACACACACACACACACACACACACACACACACACAACACACACACACACACACACACACACACACACACACACACACGCCTTCATGAAGGCCCTGACCTCTTCCAAACTAAGGTACTGCCCAGTGTTCATATACACACACACACACACGCATGCACGCATGCACGCACGCACGCACGCACGCACGCACGCACGCACGCACGCACGCACACACACACACACACCACACACACACACACACACACACACACCCCCCTTCATAAAGGCCCTGACCTCGTCCAAACTAATGTACTGCCCAGTGTTCACTTGCACACACACACACACACACACACACACACACACACACACACACACACACACACACACACACCTTCATGAAGGCCTGACCTCTTCCAAACTGAGTTATTCATCAGTGTCAGTGTTCACACACACACACAGACACACACACAGACACACACACACAGACACACACACACACACACACACACACACACAGACACACACACACACACACACACACACACACACACACACGTACGCACGCACGCACGCACGCATGCACGCACGCACGCACGCACGCACGCACGCATCTGAACATTGTTTTGAATTTTGGCCTATGTTTGCAGGGCATATGACTGTGACATCGAGTTCATCCCCACTCCTGGCGTCATTGCCAAAGAATTCAACACTGTGTGCCGCACAGGGTGAGCTCCCCTGCCCACCATGTGGAGACGCCATTTCTTTCATCAGTCAGCTTCTGTGACTGATTCTGTTTTTTGTGAAACTTGAGTGATGTTCATTCTTTCTTCAACATGCAATGTGATATCATGATTTTGTTGTGCCTTTGTGTGTTTAAAATTTGCTTGAGTTAGATGAACATCAAATTGGCAAAAAAAATAATGAGCACACAAATCCAATCTTTTTTTTTATCTGTATATATGCCAAAACATTTTCCTTAAATAACTTGAAAGCGATAGTGAAAATTGAGCACACAGATCAAATCATTTTTTTTTTTTATCAGTATAGATACGAAAACGTTTTCCTTAAGTATCTCGGAAGTGATGGTGAAAAAAAATTAAATATTTAAATATTAACTGGGAAATCATAGATTAAATATTTAACCTTTCCCGTACGTCGCCTAAAATTTTGTGCACCGTACATCATGGGTCCGCATGGACCCATGCTTTTAGTGAAGGAAAGAGGCCTTGCCGTACATCGTGGGTCCGCATGGACCCATGCTTTTTTATGAAGGAACAAACCCTTGCCGTACGTTGTGGGTCCGCATGGACCCATGCTTTTTTATGAAGGAACAAAGCCTTGCCGTACGTCGTCGTGGGTCCGCATGGACCCATGCTTTTTATGAAGGAACAAAGCCTTGCTGTACGTCGTGGGTCTGCATGGACCCATGCTTTTTTCATGAAGGAACAAAGCCTTGCCGTAGGTTGTGTTTGTGTACGGAATTTAAGAAAGTCATATGTTTTAGACGGGTTGGAATAGTATTCTTTTTATAAGCAGCAACAGAGTTTTCGTGCAAGAGATTGAACTTCTTTGTTTCAAAATGCTTGGTAATGTGAAAAACCATCGATCAAGGTGACCAAGTGTACACGCACGCCAGCACACATTCACACAGGCACACATCTGGGTTTTGAACATCACTCCACTCACACGCTGTGGTAATCAAACCAGCTGTGACACACAAAATGAAAATGCGCTGGTGTGTGTGTGTGTGTGTGTGTGCGTGTGCGTGCATGTGCATGTGTGTGTGTGTGTGTGTGGTTTTCAAGTTTGTATGTGTGTTGCTGTGTGTATGCTAGTGCATGTGTGCGTGCATGCAGGTATGTTCGTCAGTCTGTGTATGATAGTGCAGATCTTGTGTGCAAGTATGTACGGATATATGTATGAGAGGAAAGTGTGCTTGTGATGGACTTAACAAAATATGGGCATGGAAGAGAGGGAGCGCGTGTTTAGGAGTGACTGTAGGCCTACATGTATCTGACTTGATGCTTCTTTAGCGTACTGAAAATAGTTTCAGCCTAATTTTCAACAACGAGAGCCTCCAGTGAAGAATTTACATGGAACGCTCGAACAATATGTCTCACACACAGAATGTAAAGTCCACTCACTCTGAAACGGGGGAAAACACACACACACACACACACACACACACACACACACACACACACACACACACACACACACACAAATACATTTCTGTCAACAATGGTTTATTGGTTTAGTAAAGAGACTTAAATTTGTTCAGTAGGCTGAGACTGAATTTGTTCAGTAAGCTGAGAAATCACTCACACACACTTTCACATTCTCTCTCTCTCTCTCTCTCTCTCTCTCTCTCTCTCTCTCTCTCTCTCTCTCTCTCTCTCTCTCACACACACACACACACACACATACACACACACACATACACACACACACACACACACACACACACACACACACACACACCACACACACACACACACACACACACTTACACACACTTACACACACACACACACACACACACACTCACACACACACACACACACACACACACACACACACACACACACACACACACACATCCATGGAAAAATGTCATTGCGATCCACAGGTACTGTTAGATGTTTGCGCTCATATCTAGTCGCCTTTGTTTTTATGTAAAAGGCGATTGCTAACAGCAGTGGTACGTGGAAGGGAAACATTTGGTCATTGTGTCTTGCGAAAAACATTGGTTGGGAGCAGTTTGTTCTGAGCAAGAGAGAGAGACAGACAGAGACAGAGACTGAAAAATCTAAATATAGAAACCTATTAAAATCTGGGATGTTCCCACTTTTTTAGAAGTGTGTCCATGGGACACTTTGTCCAAACTATTACAAATATGAAAATTTTGAGGGATGTCAATGTAGTGTAGACAAAAGAAAATGATCAACACACTCGTCAAATGATAACTTTCGTACCTTCTCCAATATCTTCGCCATTTGCAATGTTCAGAGCCTCAAAGATGTTCATTCTTTAGCCATCGGGTTGAATTGAACTGAAAGGAAATTCGATTTTTAGGTGGATAATGCTGATAACTTATTTCCATGTATGTAGCAGATAATATAATGGTGAAATTAGGCAAGTTTGCATCCGCATGCACACTGACACACTCACAATCACGCGCACACGCACACACGCACACACACACCACTCACACTGGTCTACAGAAGCTGGAGCACCAGGAGGATGTTCATATTACCAGATCTGGCCTGCTGCTGGTAAAAAAAAAAAAAAAAAAGAGAGATGTCGGTATCTCATACAGTACCGTTACAAGTAGTGTGTAGGCCTACAATCCAAAACACAGTACTCTGATGAATTGGTCACTGCACCTTTGCTTTCAAAATCGTTAGTTGTCATGTATACATGTATTGTCATTTTTGTAAAGCACATAGAGCAGTCTTCAGGGCAGTCTGTTATATAAATATTCATTATTATTATTTAGAAAGCAGATCTGATGAATTTGACGTCGAACTTGCAGTCCCAGAGACACGTGGAGAGAGCGATTCCCGCCACTGTAGCAAAATTTGGCCACATGCGCATGCGCAGCAGTCGCGTGTTTATGTCAGTGATGCCAGCCAATCTGTTGAGGCTAGCGCTTTGCGGGAAATGGATTGCGAATGGGAGGTTCAGATTCTGTGTCTTTAGAAGGCATGGGTCCGCTCGGACCCACGATGTATGGCGCTCCAGATTTGTTCTGTTTCAAAGTATGGGTCCGCCCGGACCCACAACATACGGCGCTCAAGGTTTGTTCTTTGAAAGTATGGGTCCACTCGGACCCACGACGTACTGGGACATTTGTTGTTTGTTTACTCTTGTTTTTTGAAGAAAACAAAGAAATTTTGGTACAGAAGTGGGGCTATGCTATATTGACAAAGTCATAAAATTTAGTGAAGTCAGCTTTAAAACTTTTTTTTATCAATTAAAAATTACCCCTGTGGGTCCATGGGGACCCACGGCGTACAGGAAAGGTTAAGTATTAACTTGGAAATCATTCTGACTCCATGTCCCAAAAAATCCTTTGAATGAGTTTAGAAACTGAGTTTGCACACATGTCAAATCCCATCACCAACTTTCAGGAGAGAAAGCTAGTCTGACCATTAGTATGTGTATGACACATATCCACACAACGTGCACCCTCCTTAAAAGCAAAGGAAGGAACAACAGTCTGAGTGATTGCTGATGTGACTGAGACACAGGAAACAAATGATTAGCACTAACAGGTAGCTTTTTTAGTGGCCTGTTGTGACCGAGACACAGGAAACAAATGATTAGCGCTAACAGGTAGCTTTTTTAATGGCCTGTACTCAAGTAGGCAGCCTGTTGCGTAAATGTGGGGTGGATTGTTGTGTAAATGTGGGGTGGATTGTTGTGTCAATGTGGGTTAGATTATTAAGAGCTTAGAGCTTGGTCCCAAGCTGAGGATAGGCTCTGTGTAAGCTTAATATTGAAAAATGGAAAAGCAAAACAATGATGAGCTAAAGAGTTTTTTAAAACTTACTCTGTCATAATATTTGTAGTTCTGTATCTGCATACTGATGCATGAAGATGTCGATTAACATTTTCATGCTAAAATTATGATTTAAAGTTGGTGTTGGAAGGAATCCTGTTGTAAAAATGGTTGTTTCACAATCCAAGCGGTAAATTTCCCGATGTCTGTACCCTCGCACACTTCATTAACATCACCATGACCCATGTCATATTGTTAAACTCCCTCGTTTACTTTACTGAAATCACTGTTACCCATGTCATATTGTTATACTCCCTCGTTTACTTTACTGAAATCACTGTGACCCATGTCATATTGTTATACAGTCTCATTTACTTTACTAAAATCAATGTAACCCATGTCATATTGTTATACTCTCTCATTTACTTTTTTAAAATCACTGTGACCCATGTCATATTATTATACTACCTCGTATACTTTACTAAAATCACTGTGACTCATGTCATGTTGTTATACTATCTCATTTACTTTACTGAAATCACTGTGACCCATGTCATGTTGTTATACTACCTCGTTTACTTTACTTAAATCACTGGGAGCCATGTCATGTTGTTATACTACCTCGTTTACATTACTGAAATCACTGTGACCCATGTCATGTTGTTATACTACCTCGTTTACTTTACTTAAATCACTGTGACCCATGTCATATTGTTATACTACCTTGTATACTTTACTAAAATCACTGTGACCCATGTCATGTAGTGATCCATGTCATGTTTTGCTCTCTTACACACCTTATTAACATTTCAAAGACCTGTGTCTGTTCTACTCCCTCACACACTTCATTAACACCTCAGTGACCCATGTCATGACGTTCTACTCCCTCACACACTTCATTAACACCACGTGACCCATGTCATGATGTTCTACTCCCTCACACACATCATTAACACCTCAGTGACCCATGTCATGATATTCTACTCCCTCACACACTTCATTAACACCACAGTGACCCATGTCATGATATTCTGCTGCCTGTGGCAGGTGTGAGCGTTGTCAGGGTCGGGCGGCGCAGAGGGAAGGAGGGGATGTGACCACAGACATGGTGCAGGAGCTGAACCTCAACAACTCAGTGTCCAGCTGTGAGTCCACTGGCTCCGTCATCGGTCAGTACAGCTCCGGACTGGGCAGCCATCAGTGCTGCTCTCTACTGTCCATCTATCAGTGCTGCTCTCTACTGTCCATCTGTTAGTGCTACTCCCTACTGTCCATCTGTCAGTGCTGCTCTCTACTGTCCATCTGTCATTGCTACTCTGTACTGTCCATCTGTCAGTGCTACTTGTACTGTCCATCTGTCAGTGCTGCTCTTTACTGTCCATCTGTCAGTGCTGCTCTTTACTGTCCATCTGTCAGTGCTGCTCTCTACTGTCCATCTGTCAGTGCTGCTCTCTACTGTCCATCTGTCAGTGCTACTCTGTACTGTCCATCTGTCAGTGCTGCTCTCTACTGTCCATCTGTCAGTGCTACTCTCTACTGTCCATCTGTCAGTGCTGCTCTGTACTGTCCATCTGTCAGTGCTGCTCTGTATTGTCCATCTGTCAGTGCTGCTCTCTACTGTCCATCTGTCAGTGCTGCTCTCTACTGTACATCTATCAGTGTGACTCTCTACTGTACATCTGTCAGTGCTACTCTCTACTGTACATCTGTCAGTGTGACTCTCTACTGTCCATGTCAGTGCTGCTCTCTACTGTCCATCTGACAGTGCTGCTCTGTACTGTCCATCTGTCAGTGCTACTCTGTACTGTCCATCTGTCAGTGCTGCTCTGTACTGTCCATCTGTCAGTGCTGTTCTCTACTGTCCATCTGTCAGTGCTACTCTGTACTGTCCATCTGTCAGTGCTGCTGTCTACTGTACACCTGTCAGTGCTGCTGTCTACTGTACATCTGTCAGTGCTGCTCTCTAGTGACCATCTGTCAGTGCTGCTCTGTACTGTCCATCTGTCAGTGCTACTCTCTACTGTCCATCTATCAGTGTGACTCTCTGCTGTCCACATGTCAGTGCTGCTCTGTACTGTCCATCTGTCAGTGCTGCTCTGTACTGTCCATCTGCCAGTGCTGTTCTCGACTGTACATCTGTCAGTGCTGCTCTGTACTGTCCATTTGTCAGTGCTGCTGTCTACTGTACATCTGTCAGTGCTACTCTGTACTGTCCATCTGTTAGTGCTGCTCTGTACTGTCCATCTGTCAGTGCTACTCTCTACTGCACATCTGTCAGTGCTATTCTGTACTGTCCATCTGTCAGTGCTACTCTGTTCTGTCCATCTGTCAGTGCTGCTGTCTACTGTCCATCTGACAGTGTGACTCTCTACTATCCATCTGTCAGTACTGCTCTCTACTGTCCATCTGTCAGTGCTGCTCTGTACTGTACATCAGTCAGTGCTACTCTCTACTTTCCATCTGTCAGTGCTGCTCTCTACTGTCCATCTGTCAGTGCTACTCTCTACTGTCCATCTGTCAGTGCTACTCTCTACTGTCCATCTGTCAGTGCTACTCTATACTGTCCATCTGTCAGTGCTGCTCTACTCTTTACCATGCATTTGTCAGTGCTACTTCTCATAGTACACCTGTCAGTTCTACTCTTAATACATCTGTCAGTGCTACTGTGCTCAGTACGTCTCAGTGCTACTCTTCACAGATTATCTGTCAGTGCTACTGTGGACTGCATATCTGTCAGTGCTGCTCTGTACATTGGTTAGTGTCACTCTGTGTGGTACATCTGTAAGTACTACTCTGCTCTGTACTGAACATCTGTCAATGCCTCTCTGTACCATTCATGTGTCAGTGCTGCTCTGTACCATTCATCTGTCAGTGCTGCTCTGTGCTGAACATCTGTCAGTGCTGCTCTGTACCATTCATCTGTCAGTGCTGCTCTGTACCATTCATCTGTCGGTGCTACTCTGTACCATTCATCTGTCAGTGCTGCTCTGTACTGAACATCTGTCAGTGCTGCTCTGTACTGAACATCTGTCAGTGCTGCTCTGTACCATTCATCTGTCAGTGCTGCTCTGTACCATTCATCTGTCAGTGCTGCTCTGTACTGAACATCTGTCAGTGCTGCTCTGTACCATTCATCTGTCAGTGCTGCTCTGTACCATTCATCTGTCAGTGCTACTCTGTATCATTCATCTGTCAGTGCTGCTCTGTACCATTCATCTGTCAGTGCTACTCTGTACCATTCACATGTCAGTGCCGCTCTGTACCATTCAGCTGTCAGTGCTGCTCTGTACTGAACATCTGTCAGTGCTACTCTGTACCATTCATCTGTCAGTGTTACTCTGTACCATTCATCTGTCAGTGCTGCTCTGTACCATTCATCTGTCAGTGCTACTCTGTATCATTCATCTGTCAGTGCTGCTCTGTACCATTCATCTGTCAGTGCTGCTCTGTACCATTCATCTGTCAGTGCTACTCTGTACCATTCATCTGTCAGTGCTCATTCATCTGTCAATGCTACTCTGTACCATTCATCTGTCAGTGCTGCTCTGTACCATTCATCTATCAGTGCTACTCTGTACCATTCATCTGTCAGTGCTGCTCTGTACTGAACATCTGTCAGTGCTACTCTGTACCATTCATCTGTCAGTGTTACTCTGTACCATTCATCTGTCAGTGCTACTCTGTACCATTCATCTGTCGGTGCTACTCTGTACCATTCATCTGTCAGTACTACTCTGTACCATTCATCTGTCAGTACTACTCTGTACCATTCATCTGTCAGTGCTGCTCTGTACCATTCATCTGTCAGTGCTGCTCTGTGCTGAACATCTATCAGTGCTGCTCTGTACCATTCATCTGTCAGTGCTACTCTGTACCATTCATCTGTCAGTCTTGCTCTGTACCATTCATATGTCAGTCTTGCTCTGTACCATTCATATGTCAGTGCTACTCTGTACCATTCATCTGTCGGTGCTGCTCTGTACCATTCATCTGTCAGTACTACTCTGTACCATTCATCTATCAGTACTACTCTGTACCATTCATCTGTCAGTGCTGCTCTGTACCATTCATCTGTCAGTACTACTCTGTACCATTCATCTGTCAGTGCTGCTCTGTGCTGAACATCTATCAGTGCTGCTCTGTACCATTCATCTGTCAGTGCTGCTCTGTACCATTCATCTGTCAGTGCTGCTCTGTGCTGAACATCTATCAGTGCTGCTCTGTACCATTCATCTGTCAGTGCTACTCTGTACCATTCATCTGTCAGAGCTGCTCTGTACCTTCTTCTGTACCATTCATCTGTCAGAGCTGCTCTGTACCATTCATCTGTCAGTGCTGCTCTGTACCATTCATCTGTCAGTGCTGCTCTGTGCTGAACATCTATCAGTGCTATATTGCACAGGGTATCTGTCAGTGCTACTCATACAGTACGACTGTGATGACTATACCTATACTTTCATCTGTCAGTGCTACTCTACACAGTACATCTGTCATTGGTACTCATACAGTACAACTGTGAGTTCTACACTGTACTTTGATCTGGCAGTACTATTCATACAGTACAACTGTGAGTACTACACTGTACTTTGATCTGTCAGTACTACTCATACAGTACAACTGTGAGTACTACACTGTACTTTGATCTGTCAGTACTACTCATACAGTACAATTGTGAGTACTACACTGTTCTTTGATCTGTCAGTACTACTCATACAGTACAACTGTGAGCACCACATTGTACTTTGATCTGACAGTACTACTCATACAGTACAACTGTGAGTACTACACTGTACTTGCATTTGTCAGTGCTACTCATACAGTACAACTGTGAGTACTACACTGTACTTGCATTTGTCAGTGCTACTCTGTGCAGCACATCATCTCTCTGCACTACACTACACAATGCAACTGTCATTGCTCCTCTGTACCATTCATTCACTACACAGTGCAACTGTCATTGCTCCTCTGTACCATTCATTCACTACACAATACAACTGTCATTGCTCCCTCCTCTGTACCATTCATTCACTACACAATACAAATGTCATTGCTCCCTCCTCTGTACCATTCATTCACTACACAATACAACTGTCATTGCTCCTCTGTACCATTCATTCACTACACAATACAACTGTCATTGCTCCCTCCTCTGTACCATTCATTCACTACACAATGCAACTGTCATTGCTCCTCTGTACCATTCATTCACTACACAATGCAACTGTCATTGCTCCTCTGTACCATTCATTCACTACACAATACAACTGTCATTGCTCCCTCCTCTGTACCATTCATTCACTACACAATGCAACTGTCATTGCTCCTCTGTACCATTCATTCACTACACAATGCAACTGTCATTGCTCCTCTGTACCATTCATTCACTACACAATACAACTGTCATTGCTCCCTCCTCTGTACCATTCATTCACTACACAATGCAACTGTCATCTTGCCTTCTCATCCTCTCGACGTCATGTCCTCCTCGACTACATCAATACAAACTGTCATTGCTCCCTCCTCTGTACCATTCATTCACTACACAATGCAACTGTCATTGCTCCCTCCTCTGTACCATTCATTCACTACACAATACAAATGTCATTGCTCCTCCTCTGTACCATTCATTCACTACACAATACAACTGTCATTGCTCCTCTGTACCATTCATTCAGTACACAATACAACTGTCATTGCTCCCTCCTCTGTACCATTCATTCACTACACAATACAACTGTCATTGCTCCTCTGTACCATTCATTCACCACACAATACAACTGTCATTGCTCCCTCCTCTGTACCATTCATTCACTACACAATCAACTGTCATTGCTCCCTCCTCTGTACCATTCATTCACTACACAATACAACTGTCATTGCTCCCTCCTCTGTACCATTCATTCACCACACAATACAACTGTCATTGCTCCTTCCTCTGTACCATTCATTCACTACACAATACAACTGTCATTGCTCCCTCCTCTGTACCATTCATTCACTACACAATGCAACTGTCATTGCTCCTCCTCTGTACCATTCATTCACTACACAATACAACTGTCATTGCTCCTCTGTACCATTCATTCACCACACAATACAACTGTCATTGCTCCTCCTCTGTACCATTCATTCACTTCACAATGCAACTGTCATTGCTCCTCTGTACCATTCATTCACTACACAGTACAACTGTCATTGCTCCCTCCTCTGTACCATTCATTCACTACACAATGCGACTGTCATTGCTCCCTCCTCTGTACCATTCATTCACTACACAATACAACTGTCATTGCTCCCTCCTCTGTACCATTCATTCACTACACAATACAACTGTCATTGCTCCTCTGTACCATCATTCACTACACAATACAACTGTCATTGCTCCCTCCTCTGTACCATTCATTCACTACACAATACAAATGTCATTGCTCCCTCTCTGTACCATTCATTCACTACACAATACAACTGTCATTGCCCCTCTGTACCATTCATTCACTACACAATACAACTGTCATTGCCCCTCTGTACCATTCATTCACTACACAATACAACTGTCATTGCTCCCTCCTCTGTACCATTCATTCACTACACAATACAACTGTCATTGCTCCTCTGTACCATTCATTCACTACACAGTACAACTGTCATTGTCCCTCCTCTGTACCATTCATTCACTACACAATACAACTGTCATTGCCCCTCTGTACCATTCATTCACTACACAATACAACTGTCATTGCTCCCTCCTCTGTACCATTCATTCACTACACAATACAACTGTCATTGCTCCCTCCTCTGTACCATTCATTCACTACACAATACAACTGTCATTGCCCCTCTGTACCATTCATTCACTACACAATGCAACTGTCATTGCTCCTCTGTACCATTCATTCACTACACAATACAAATGTCATTGCTCCCTCCTCTGTACCATTCATTCACTACACAGTACAACTGTCATTGCTCCCTCCTCTGTACCATTCATTCACTACACAATACAACTGTCATTGCTCCCTCCTCTGTACCATTCATTCACTACACAATACAACTGTCATTGCTCCTCTGTACCATTCATTCACTACACAATACAACTGTCATTGCTTCCTCCTCTGTACCATTCATTCACTACACAGTACAACTGTCATTGCTCCCTCCTCTGTACCATTCATTCACTACACAATACAAATGTCATTGCTCCCTCCTCTGTACCATTCATTCACTACACAATACAACTGTCATTGCTCCTCTGTACCATTCATTCACTACACAATGCAACTGTCATTGCTCCCTCCTCTGTACCATTCATTCACTACACAATACAACTGTCATTGCTCCTCTGTACCATTCATTCACTACACAGTACAACTGTCATTGCTCCCTCCTCTGTACCATTCATTCACTACACAATGCAACTGTCATTGCTCCTCTGTACCATTCATTCACTACACAGTACAACTGTCATTGCTCCCTCCTCTGTACCATTCATTCACTACACAATGCAACTGTCATTGCTCCTCTGTACCATTCATTCACTACACAATACAACTGTCATTGCTCCCTCCTCTGTACCATTCATTCACTACACAATACAAATGTCATTGCTCCCTCCTCTGTACCATTCATTCACCACACAATACAACTGTCATTGCTCCCTCCTCTGTACCATTCATTCACTACACAATACAACAGTTATTGCTCCTCCTCTGTACCATTCATTCACTACACAATACAACTGTCATTGCTCCCTCCTCTGTACCATTCATTCACTACACAATACAACTGTCATTGCTCCCTCCTCTGTACCATTCATTCACTACACAATACAAATGTCATTGCTCCTCCTCTGTACCATTCATTCACTACACAATACAACTGTCATTGCTCCCTCCTCTGTACCATTCATTCACTACACAATACAACTGTCATTGCTCTCTCCTCTGTACCATTCATTCACTACACAATACAACTGTCATTGCTCTCTCCTCTGTACCATTCATTCACTACACAATACAACTGTCATTGCTCCCTCCTCTGTACCATTCATTCACTACACAATACAAATGTCATTGCTCCTCTGTACCATTCATTCACTACACAATGCAACTGTCATTGCTCCCTCCTCTGTACCATTCATTCACTACACAATACAACTGTCATTGCTCCTCTGTACCATTCATTCACTACACAATACAACTGTCATTGCTCCTCTGTACCATTCATTCACTACACAATGCAACTGTCATTGCTCCCTCCTCTGTACCATTCATTCACTACACAATACAACTGTCATTGCTCCCTCCTCTGTACCATTCATTCACTACACAATACAACTGTCATTGCTCCCTCCTCTGTACCATTCATTCACTACACAATACAAACTGTCATTGCTCCCTCCTCTGTACCATTCATTCACTACACAATACAACAGTTATTGCCCCTCTGTACCATTCATTCACTACACAATACAACTGTCATTGCTCCCTCCTCTGTACCATTCATTCACTACACAATGCAACTGTCATTGCTCCTCTGTACCATTCATTCACTACACAATACAACTGTCATTGCTCCTCTGTACCATTCATTCACTACACAATGCAACTGTCATTGCTCCTCTGTACCATTCATTCACTACACAATGCAACTGTCATTGCTCCCTCCTCTGTACCATTCATTCACTACACAATACAACTGTCATTGCTCCCTCCTCTGTACCATTCATTCACTACACAATACAAATGTCATTGCTCCTCTGTACCATTCATTCACTACACAATGCAACTGTCATTGCTCCCTCTCTGTACCATTCATTCACTACACAATGCAACTGTCATTGCTCCCTCCTCTGTACCATTCATTCACTACACAATACAACTGTCATTGCTCCCTCCTCTGTACCATTCATTCACTACACAATACAACTGTCATTGCTCCTCTGTACCATTCATTCACTACACAATGCAACTGTCATTGTCCCTCCTCTGTACCATTCATTCACTACACAATACAACTGTCATTGCTCCCTCCTCTGTACTTTCATTCACTACACAATACAACTGTCATTGCTCCTCCTCTGTACCATTCATTCACTACACAGTACAACTGTCATTGCTCCCTCCTCTGTACCATTCATTCACTACACAATACAACTGTCATTGCTCCTCTGTACCATTCATTCACTACACAAATACAACTGTCATTGCTCCCTCTCTGTACCATTCATTCACTACACAATACAACACTATCATTGCACCATAGATGGTGTGATGTCGCAGAGCTGAAGACAGAATTCACCATAAATGGTGTGATGTCACAGAGCTGAAGACAGACAGTAGTCACCATACATGGTATGTTGGTCATAGAGCCGAAGACAGTAGTCACCATTCATAGTGTGATGTCACAGAGCTGATGACAGTAGTCACCGTACATAGTGTGATGTCACAGAACTGACGACAGTAGTCACCATACATGGTGTGATGTCACAGAGCTGAAGACAGACAGTAGTCACCATACATGGTGTGTTGGTTACAGAATTGAAGACAGACAGTAGTCACCTTACATGGTGTGATGTCACAGAGTTGAAGACAGTAGTCACCATACATTGTGTGTTGGTTACAGAGCTGAAGACAGTAGTCACCATACATGGTGTGATGTCACAGAACTGAAGACAGTAGTCACCATACATGGTGTGATGTCACTGAGCTGAAGACAGTAGTCACCATACATGGTGTGATGTCACAGAACTGAAGACAGTAGTCACCATACATTGTGTGATGTCACAGAACTGAAGACAGACCCGTAGTTACCATACATGGTATGATGTCACAGAACTGAAGACAGACAGTAGTCGCCATACATGTTGATGTCACAGTACTGAAGACAGACAGTAGTCACCATACATGGTGTGATGTCACAGAGCTGAAGACAGTAGTCACGTTACATGGTGTGAGTCATAGAAATGAAGAAGACAGTAGTCACCATACATGGTGTGTGGTCGCAGAACTGAAGACAGTAGTCACCATACATGGTGTGTGTACAGAGCTGAAGACAGACAGTAGTCACCATACATGGTGTGATGTCACAGAACTGAAGACAACAGTAATCACCATATATGTGTGTTGGTCACAGAACTGAAGTCAGTAGTCACCATACATGGTGCGATGTCACAGAGCTGAAGACAGTATCACCATACATGGTGTGATGTCACAAAACTGAAGGGCAGTGGTCACCATACATGGTATGATGTCACAGAGCTGAAGACAGTCAGTGTCACCACACATGGTAGATGTCACAAAACTGAAGACGACAGTAATCACCATACATGGTTGTGTCCAGAACTGAAGACGACAGTAGTCACCATACATGGTGTGATGTCACAGAATGAAGACGACAGTAGTCACCATCATGGTGTGATGTCACAGACTGAAGACGTACTCACCATACATGGTGTGATGTCACAGAACTGAAGACAGTAGTCACCATACATGGTGTGATGTCACAGACTGAAGACAAGTAGTCACCATACATGGTGTGTGTTACAGAATGAAGACAGACAGTAGTCACCTTACATGGTGTGATGTCACAGTATGAAGACGACAGTAGTCACCATACATGTGTGTGTACAGAACTGAAGACAGTAGTCACCATACATGGTGTGATGTCACAGAACTGAAGACAGTAGTCACCATACATGGTGTGATGTCACTGAGCTGAAGACAGTAGTCACCATACATGGTGTGATGTCACAGAACTGAAGACAGTAGTCACCATACATGGTGTGATGTCACATAACTGAAGACAGACAGTAGTCGCCATACATGGTATGATGTCACAGTACTGAAGACAGACAGTAGTCACCATACATGGTGTGATGTCACAGAACTGAAGACAGACAGTAGTACACATACATGGTGTGATGTCGCAGAACTGAAGACAGTAGTCACCATACATGGTGTGATGGTCACAGAGCTGAAGACAGACAGTAGTCACCATACATGGTGTGATGTCACAGAACTGAAGACAGACAGTAGTCACCATACATGGTGTGATGTCACAGAGCTGAAGACAGACAGTAGTCACCATACATGGTGTGTTGGTTGCAGAACTGAACACAGTAGTCACCATACATGGTGTGATGTCACAGAACTGAAGACAGACATTAGTCACCATACATGATGTGATGTCAAAGAGCTGAAGACAGACAGTAGTCACAATACATGGTGTCATGTCACAGAGCTGAAGACAGTAGTCACCATACATGGTGTGATGTCACAAAACTGAAGACAGTAGTCACCATACATGGTGCGATGTCACAGAACTGAAGACAGACAGTAGTCAACATACATGGTGTGTTGGTCAGAGAGCTGAAGACAGACAGTAGTCACAATACATGGTGTGTTGGTCACAGAGCTGAAGACAGTAGTCACCATACATGGTGTGATGTCACAGAGCTGAAGACAGTAGTCACCATACACGGTGTGATGTCACAGAGCTGAAGATAGACAGTACTCACCATACATGGTGTGTTGGTCACAGAGCTGAAGATGGACAGTAGTCACCATACATGGTGTGATGTCACAGAACTGAAGACAGTAGTCACCATACATGGTGTGATGTCACAGAGCTGAAGACAGACAGTAGTCACCATACATGGTGTGTTGGTCACAGAGCTGAAGACGGACAGTAGTCACCATACATGGTGTGATGTCACAGAATTGAAGACGGACAGTAGTCACCATACATGGTGTGATTTCACAGAACTGAAGATAGTAGTCACCATACATGGTGTGATTTCACAGAACTGAAGACAGTAGTCACCATACATGGTATGATGTCACAGAACTGAAGACAGTAGTCACCATACATGGTGTGATGTCACAGAACTGAAGACAGTAGTCACCATACATGGTGCGATGTCACAGTACTGAAGACAGACAGTAGTCACCATACATGGTGTGATGTCACAGAACTGAAGACAGTAGTCACCATACATGGTGTGATGTCACAGAACTGAAGACAGTAGTCACAATACATGGTGTGATGTCACAGAACTGAAGACAGTAGTCACCATACATGGTGTGATGTCACAGAACTGAAGACAGTAGTCACCATACATGGTGTGATGTCACAGAGCTGGAGACAGACAGTAGTCACCATACATGGTGTCATGTCACAGAACTAAAGACAGACAGTAGTCACCACACATGGTGTGATGTCACAGAGCTGAAGACAGACAGTAGTCACCATACATGGTGTGATATCACAGAGCTGAAGACAGACAGTAGTCACCATACATGGTGTGATGGTCAGAGAGCTGAAGACAGACAGTAGTCACCATACATGGTGTGATGTCACAGAGCTGAAGACAGACAGTAGTCACCATACATTGTGTGATGTCTCAGAGCTGAAGACAGACAGTAGTCACCATACACAGTGTGGTGTCACAGAACTGAAGTCAGTAGTCACCATACATGGTGTGTCGGTCACAGAACTGAAGACAGTAGTCACCATACATGGTGTGATGTCACAGAACTGAAGACAGTAGTCACCATACATGGTGTGATGTCACCGAACTGAAGACAGACAATAGTCACCATACAAGGTGTGATGTCACAGAGCTGAAGACAGTAGTCACCATAGAAGGTGTGATGTCACAGAACTGAAGACAGACAGTAGTCAACATACATGGTGTGTTGGTCAGAGAGCTGAAGACAAACAGTAGTCACCATACATGGTGTGTTGGTCACAGAGCTGAAGACGGTAGTCACCATACATGGTGTGATGTCACAGAACTGAAGACAGTAGTCACCATACATGGTGTGATGTCACAGAACTGAAGACAGTAGTCACCATACATGGTGTGATGTCACAGAACTGAAGACAGACAGTAGTCACCATACATGGTGTGTTGGTCGCAGAACTGAAGACAGTAGTCACCATACATGGTGTGATGTCACAGAACTGAAGACAGACAGTTGTCACCATACATGGTGTGTTGGTCACAGAACTGAAGACAGACAGTAGTCACCATATATGGTGTGTTGATCGCAGAACTGAAGACAGTAGTCACCATACATGGTGTGATGTCACAGAACTGAAGACAGACATTAGTCACCAAACATGATGTGATGTCACAGAGCTGAAGACAGACAGTAGTCACAATACATGGTGTCATGTCACAGAACTGAAGACAGTAGTCACCATACATGGTGTAATGTCATCTTGGTGTCATGTCACAGAACTGAAGACAGACAGTTGTCACCATACATGGTGTGATGTCATACTTGGTGTGATGTCATAGAACTGAAGACAGACAGTAGTCACCCATACATGGTGTGATGTCACAGAACTGAAGACAGTAGTCACCATACATGGTGTGATGTCACAGAGTTGAAGACAGTAGTCACCATACATGGTGTGATGCCACAGAACTGAAGACAGACAGTAGTCACCATACATGGTGTGATGTCATACTTGGTGTGATGTCACAGAGCTGAAGCAGGACAGCCCCTGGCAGACACTGAAGGGAAGCTTCATGAACATCGCCGTCTTCACCATCCCCGGCAATGGGGAGATTGCCCCCCAGGGCCTCAGCAAGGTCACCCATCTCCACGATGGCAACATCGATCTGGTGGTTGTCAGGACCACCGAACGCAAAGAGTTCCTACGATTCCTTCGCCGCCATGGCAACTCTAAAAACCAGGTGAGAGGAGACAGACCTTTCAGAGAAATGGTTGTGTGCTTCAAAGGTCAGATGACTGAAAGTGTTGACTGACTGGATAGAGCAGATGAGTGAACATTGACTGACTGGATAGAGCAGATGAGTGGACATTGACTGACTAGATAGAGCAGATGAGTGGACATTGACTGACCGGATAGAGCAGATGAGTGAACATTGATGGACTGGATAGAACAGATGAGTGAACATTGACTGACTGGATAGAGCAGATGAGTGAACATTGACTGACCGGATAGAGCAGATGAGTGAACATTGACTGACTGGATAGAGCAGATGAGTGAACATTGACTGACTGGATAGAGCAGATGAGTGAACATTGACGGACTGGATAAAGCAGATGAGTGAACATTGACTGACTGGATAGAGCAGATGAGTGAACATTGACTGACCGGATAGAGCAGATGAGTGAACATTGACTGACTGGATAAAGCAGATGAGTAGACTGACCGGATAGAGCAGATGAGTGAACATTGACTGACTGGATAGAGCAGATGAGTGAACATTGACTGACTGGATAGAGCAGATGAGTGAACATTGACTGACTGGATAAAGCAGATGAGTGAACATTGACTGACTGGATAGAGCAGACAACTAAGAGTGTTTACTGATTTCATAGAACAGAAGACTGAAAGAATTTACTGATTCAATTGATCAGACACCTGAAAGTGTTGACTGATTTCATACAACAGACGTCTGAAAGAATTGACTGATTCAGTTGAACAGACACCTGAAAGTGTTGATTGATTTCATAGAACAGAAGACTGAAAGTGTTGATTGATTTCATAGAACAGAAGACTGAAAGTGTTGATTGATTTCATAGAACAGAAGACTGAAAGTGTTGATTGATTTCATAGAACAGAAGACTGAAAGTGTTGACTGATTTCATAGAACAGAAGACTGAAAGTGTTGATTGATTTTGTAGAACAGAAGACTGAAAGTGTTGATTAATTCAGTATAGTAGACAAGTGAGAGTGTGGTGAACCTGTGCTAACAGTGGTGTTCACCCACCACCAGTGACTGAAAGTGTTGTGGTATTGTAGTAACAGTTCCCATCAGCTGTCCACTGGGAATGCTCAGCAAGTTACCACAGAATGCCCACTGTGCCAAAGTTTATGCCAAAGGAGCCCGACAATGGATTGAGAGTAGACCAAGGGACACAAATCGCAAGGGTAGATGCATGTGAGATCCTCCACAGGGGAACAGCCCTGTGTGAGGCATGTCAGTCATAGCAGCCATTAAACAGGGGGGTCAACTCTGCCTGTCTGCATGGGTTATCCCTGCTTGCCAAAAACCTCTGTGTGAGGGGGGTGGGTGGGGGTTGAGGGAGGATATCTGGTGTTCTAGAAAGATCTGCAAAGAGGCACAGTGTGTGTTGTGTGGGCAGTGTGTGTTGTTGTGTGGGCAATGTGTGTTGTTGTGTGGGCAGTGTGTGTTGTGTCGGTAATGTGTTGTGTGGGCAGTGTGTGTTGTGTGGGCGGTGTGTGTTGTGTGGGCAATGTGTGCTGTTGTGTGGGCAATGTGTGTTGTGTGGGCAATGTGTGTTGTGTGGGCAGTGTGTGTTGTTGTGTGGGCAATGTGTGTTGTGTGGGCAATGTGTGTTGTTGTGTGGGCAATGTGTGTTGTGTGGGCAATGTGTGTTGTGTGGGCAGTGTGTGTTGTGTGGGCGGTGTGTGTTGTGTTGGCAGTGTGTGTTGTTGTGTGGGCAATGTGTGTTGTTGTGTGGGCAGTGTGTGTTGTTGTGTGGGCAGTGTGTGTTGTTGTGTGTGTTGTTGTGTGGGCAGTGTGTGTTGTGTGGGCAGTGTGTGTTGTGTGGGCTGTGTGTGTTGTTGTGTGTGTTGTTGTGTGTGTTGTTGTGTGGGCTGTGTGTGTTGTTGCGTGGGCAGTGTGTGTTGTCGTGTGGGCAGTGTGTGTTGTTGTGTGGGCAATGTGTGTTGTCATGTGGGCAGTGTGTGTTGTTGTGTGGGCAGTGTGTGTGTTGTTGTGTGGGCAGTGTGTGTGTGTCGTGTGGGCAATGTGTGTTGTCATGTGGGCAGTGTATGTTGTTGTGTGGGCATTGTGTGTTGTGTGGGCAATGTGTGTTGTTGTGTGGGCAGTGTGTGTTGTTGTGTGGGCAGTGTGTGTTGTTGTGTGGGCAGTGTGTGTTGTTGTGTAGGCAGTGTGTTGTTGTTGTGTAGGCAATGTGTGTTGTTGTGTGGGCAGTGTGTGTTGTGTGGGCAGTGTGTGTTGTTGTGTGGGCAGTGTGTGTTGTGTGGGCAATGTGTGTTGTTGTGTGGGCAGTGTGTGTTGTTGTGTGGGCAATGTGCGGCAGTTTGTGTTGTGCGGGCAGTGTGTGTTGTTGTGTGGGCTGTGTATGTTATTGTGTGGGCAGTGTGTGTTGTTGTGTGGGCAGTATGTGTTGTTGTGTGGGCAGTGTGTGTTGTTTGTGTGGGCAGTGTGTGTTGTTATGTGGGCAATGTGTGTTGTTGTGTGGGCAGTGTGTGTTGTTGTGTGGGCAGTGTGTGTAGGCAGTGTGTGTTGTTGTGTGGGCAATGTATGTTTTTGTGTGGGCAGTATGACTTTCCCTTTGTGGAGGTGCACCGCTGCAAAGAAGTCCGCTTTCGTCCTCGCATGCCGTCCTCCTGGAACTACAACGACCATGACTTCTCTGAGATCAAGTACCAGGTGTCTAAGCAAGAGGTAGGAAACCTCCTTTCTGTCTGTGGTCCTCGAGCACTGTGACATTCACAGCACATTCAGCAACCAGCCAAAGGCCATCTGCAAAGATTGGTTGTTCTGTCCCCTGCTTGCATGTTGTATGGGGGTGTTAGCATCAGATGTGCCAAAGAAGCTGACCCAATGACCTAGGAGGATACCAGGTTAGCATCAGATGTGCCAAAGAAGCTGACCCAATGACCTAGGAGGATACCGGGTTAGCATCAGATGTGCCAAAGAAGCTGACCCAATGACCTAGGAGGATACCAGGCGCCTGGCAGGGCCAGTGGTGTTGTCGACTGTTGGACATTCCCTGCTGCAGATTTACTCCGGTCTCTGATGCTCTGACTGTCTTTCATCCTTCACAGTAGTTGGGGTTGTTTTTTTTTGTTTATTTGTTTCTGCCTGTATTGCTATCCTTTATTACTACCTCCTGCCTATAGAGCAGAATGTTTATGTGTGTAAGCTGTTCTCGAATGACAGCCCCTATGGCAGGTTTTCTTTCAGTGTCAAAATGGGATCTTATTCAGACTTAGATGCTCCCACGTCTTGCGACACATGAGGCAGTCAAGGCGCTCTACTGTGCACAGTTCCCAGCCAGTCTGCTAGTGTCACTCCATCCTCTGTCAATGAGTCTGAGGTCTCTCTCCACTGTCTGTTGCCAGCTCATCCTGGGTCATCCTCATTTTCTCTGGCCTGCTGGTGTCCATTTAATGGCCTGGTTTGCAGGTCTTGAAGAGGGTAATCGCGAGACATGACCCAGCCAGTGGAGGCACTGTCTGCAGACGATGGTCGACACGGGGAGTTGTTTAGACCTCTCCCTGATGTTTTCATTTGGTATAAAGTCTGACCATTTGATGCCCAAGATCTTACGTAGGCATTTAGTATCAAAGGTGTCGAGTTTCTTCTCCTGGGTGGTCTTCAGTTACCAGGTTTCACAGCCATATAACAGCATTGAAATTACACTGGAGTTATAAAATTTCAGTTTGATTCCAAGGGAGAATTTCTTGCTGTTCCATATTTTGTTCAGCTGATTGAATGCTGATGTTGCTTTCCCAGTACGACATTTCAGTTCATGGTCAAGGTCATTGGCGTTGTTGATAGAGCTGCCAAGGTATGTGAAGCTGTCTACTTCTTCCACTTGTTTCTGGTCGATGAGAACATCTGTTGGCCCTTGGTGTTTACCGGTAAGCATGTTTTTAGTCTATTTGGCACTGATAATGAGGCCAATGTATTGCCAAAATGGGATCCCCATTTACTATATTCTGTCATAGAAGTTTTCTATGCTTTTTTGGTCCCTGTGACTTTGCCCTGTTTCTTCCTCTCTTTTCTGTCATTCACTGCTTTTCTGCCTGTTGACTGCTTGTCTCTTGTTACAGGAGACAACTTGCCAGTTTCTGTGTGTGTGTGTGTGTGTGTGTGTGTGTGTGTGTGTGTGTGTGTGTGGTTTTGTTTGTGTGTCTGTGTGTGTCTCTGTGTCTGTGTCTGTGAATGCATGTGCAGAAGAATGATGTAGCAGAGAAGTGGTTGGAAGAGTGGCAAGGCCTTGACACATGAAAAGAAACTAAGCAGTAGACAGCGGTGAGAACTGCAGCACCGATACTGATCAGACCACTGAAACTTCAAGCCATGCACTACACAGAGGGCCTCTGACCCTGTGCCAATCTCAGAGTTACCTGACCTTGTGGGCGTTGTCTGTCCCCAGATGATGACTGACCTTGTGGGCATTGTCTGTCCCCCAGATGATGACTGACCTTGTTGTGGGTGTTGTCTGTCCCCAGATGATGTGTGACCTTGTTGTGGGCATTGTCTGTCCGCAGATGATGTGTGACCTTGGTGTTGTTTGTCCCCAGATGATGTGTGACCTTGTTGTGGGTGTTGTCTGTCCCCAGACGATGGGTGACCTTGTTGTGGGCATTGTCTGTCCCCAGATGATGTGTGACCTTGTTGTGGGCATTGTCTGTCCCCAGATGATGTGTGACCTTGTTGTGGGCATTATCTGTCCCCAGATGATGTGTGACCTTGTTGTGGGCATTGTCTGTCCCCAGATGATGTGTGACCTTGTTGTGGGCATTGTCTGTCCCCAGATGATGTGTGACCTAGTTGTGGGTGTTGTCTGTCCCCAGATGATGTGTGACCTTGTTGTGGGTGTTGTCTGTCCCCAGATGATGTGTGACCTTGTTGTGGGTGTTGTCTGTCCCCAGATGATGTGTGACCTGGTTGTTGTCTGTCCCCTGATGATGTGTGACCTTGTTGTGGGTGTTGTCTGTCCCCAGATGATGACTGACCTTGTTGTGGGCGTTGTCTGTCCCCAGATGATGATGACCTTGTTGTGGGCATTGTCTGTCCCCAGATGATGTGTGAACTTGTTGTTGTCTGTCCCCCAAATGATGATGACCTTGTTGTGGGCGTTGTCTGTCCCCAGATGATGATGACCTTGTTGTGGGCATTATCTGTCCCCCAGATGATGTGTGACCTTGTTGTGGGTGTTGTCTGTCCCCCAGATGATGTGTGACCTTGTTGTCTGTCCCCAGATAATGTGTGACCTTGTTGGTGTCTGTCCCCAGGTGACATGTGACATTGTGGTTGTCTGTTCCCAGATGATGTGTGACCTTGTCTGTCCCTAGATGATGTGTGACCTTGGTGTTTTCTGTCCCCAGATGATGTGTGACCTTGGTGTTGTCTGTCCCCAGATGATGCCTGACCTTGTTGTTGTCTGTCCCCAGATGATGTGTGACCTTATTGTCTGTCCCCAGATGATGTGTGACCTTGTTGTGGGCATTGTCTCTCCAGATGATGTGTGACCTTGCTGTCTGTCCCCAGATGATGTGTGACCTTGTTGTTGTCTGTCCCCAGATGATGTGTAACCTTGTTGTTGACTGTCCCCAGATGATGTGTGACCTTGTTGTTATCAGTCCCCAGATGATGTGTGACCTTGTTGTTGTCTGTCCCCAGATGATGTGTGACCTTGTTGTTGTCTGTCCCCAGATGATGTGTGACCTTGTTGTTGTCTGTCCCCAGATGATGTGTGACCTTGTTGTCTGTCCCCAGATGATGTGTGACCTTGTTGTTGTCTGTCCCCAGATGATGTATGACCTTGTTGTCAGTCCCCAGATGATGTGTGACCTTGTTGTCTGTCCCCAGATGATGAGGAAGAAGCAGCAGCAGCTGCACCGCTCCGTGGAGATCATCGATGAGCTGGACTCCAGCCACACCGGCCCCTCCCACGTAGGCCTGAAAGCCAAGTCTGCTAGCATGTACACCCTGGACGACTCTGAGGATGAAGAGGAGGAAGAGGATCTGGAGGAGATTGAGGAGTTGGAAGAGGAGGGCGGCCAGAAGAGAGAGAAGATGCAGAAGGAGAAGAGTGGGGGTGGAGGACCAGAGGTCAGTTGGACAGGCGGGGTGCACCAGGGGTCATGCCGGGCTCTGCCAGGCTTTCAGGGCATGGCAGTTCCAAGGGTCACTTCTCAGCTCTTTGCACATTAAAGACAGGGTCTACATTTTGAAACAGTGTTAGATATCCATGCCATGATGATTTCATACAGTCTATTTTCAAGTGGAAAGGAACATAAAAGAAAAGCTTGGGGAAACCCATGGGTTTTTTGTTTGTTTTTTTTTTTGGAGAAAAGGGTCTAGATCTTTAACCAAAAAAGTGTTAGATATTGGGATCATGATAATTACATACAGTGTATTTCAGGTGGAAAGGAACATGGGAAGAACAGGTTGTGGAAATCCTTGGGTACTGTTTCGGAGCCAAAGACTTCCTCTGCCCTACAGTTACCAGAGCTGCCACTGCCCCTATGTCACAGGCTGTTTGCTGTGCTTAGTCCTTGCAAGATATCTAGTATGGAAAGAAAGAACAAAATATGCTGTAAACAATAGTGCTCTTCTACTCCGTCAATTAACACCACACAGTGGTGTGCAGCAAACAAAATATTTAATATTTGTTATATATAAGGGTTTGTTTCAAACTTCAATTCCACTAATTCACCCACTATAAACTGTCTACCTCAACTACGTTTTTATCTTATTATGATTACTCTTAATTAGATTAAAAGGCCTGTGACCTATAGCAGTGTGAAATGACCAGAGATGTTCCACTCTGCCTCCTTTGGTCATAGATACTGAACACACAGTCCACCACAGAGGGAAAACAAACTATGAATATTGTCTCCCAGGTCTCTAAAATTTGAATCCACAGTCCACCTTGGAGGGAAAACAGACAGAATGAATGTTGTTTCTCTTGTCAATCAATATTGAATACACAGTCCACCTTGGAGGGAAAACAGACAGAAGAAATGTTGTTTCTCTTGTCAGTCAATATTGAATACACAGTCCACCTTGGAGGGAAAACAGACAGAAGAAATGTTGTTTCTCTTGTCAATCAATATTGCATACACAGTCCACCTCTTGTTTTCTTTCTTTTTTTATACTTAACTTTGAGCTTATCTTGGAGCATTCTGTTTTACAGTTGGAGTGTTTATTTAAGTGTTGTGTTAATGTTGCATATGTGATGGTGGTTTGTGGTGGTGATGTGTGCGCCTGTGTGTGTGTGTGTGTGTGTGTGTGTGTGTGTGTGTGTGTGTGTGTGTGTGTGTGTGTATGACACTGTTTTGGCTGGGTGTGTGCGTGTGACTCTATATTGGTGTGGTGTGTGTGTGTCTGGGGTGGTGGGGGTTGGAAAGGGGTGGTAGGATGTGTGCGTGCATGTGTTAATAGTTATATATATGTACAGACTGACACAAGATGGATAAATGAATCGACAAAGAATGACTGAGCACAGTGCAAAGAGTGGAATATTTTTACTGATATACTTGTTTATAATTTGTTGTAATATGTGAATTTTGATAATGGCACCACAAACAAATTTTCCTTGTATTCTATGAGGACAAATATAATACTGTGTATCGTGGAAAACAGAATAAATAGGTTTTTTTTCTTGTCAATAAATATTGAATACACAGTCCACTGTAGAGGGAAAACAAACAGAATAAATGTTGTTTCTCTTGTCTATAGATATTGAATACACAGTCCACCATAGAGGGCATTCAAACAGAATAAAAATTGTTTCTCTTGTCAATAAATATTGAATACACAGTCCACCACAGAGGGAAAACAGACAGAAGAAATGTTGTTTCTCTTGTCAATAAATATTGAATACATAGTCCACTGTAGAGAGGAAACAAACAGAAGAAATGTTGTTTCTTTTGTCAATCAATATTGAATACACAGTCCGCCTTGGAGGGAAAACAGACAGAATAAATGTTGTTTCTCTTGTCAGTCAATATTGAATACACAGTCCGCCTTGGAGGGAAAACAGACAGAATAAATGTTGTTTCTCTTCTCTATGAATATTGAATATACAGTCCACTGTTGAGGGGAAACAAACAAAATAAATGTTGTTTCTCTTGTCCATGAATGTTTAATACACAGTCCACCATAGAGGGGAAATAAACAGACTAAATGTTGTTTTTCTTGTCTATGAGTATTGAATACACAGTTCACCATAGAGGGAAAAACAGGCAGAATATATATTGTTTCTCTCCTCTATGAATATTGAAAAGAGAGTCCACCATAGAAGGAAAACAGATGGACTGAATGTTGTTTCTCTGGTCTATGAATATTGAATACACAGTTCACCATAGAGGGATCACAGAATAATTGTTGTTTCTCTTCTCTATAAATATTGAATGCTCAGTTCACCATAGAGGGAACACAGAATAATTGTTGTTTCTCTTGTCTATAAATATTGAACACACTGTTCACCGTAGAGGGAAAACAGAATAATTGTTTCTCTTGTCTGTAAATATTGAATGCTCAGTTCACTGTAGACAGAAAACAGAATAATTGTGTTTCTCTTGTCTGTAAATATTGAATGCTCAGTTCACCGTAGAGGGAAAACAAACAGTATGAATATTGTCTTCTTGGACCACACAATCCACCATGGAAGGAAAGCAAGCTGTGTAACTGTTGTGTCTGAGTATTTCAGTTCTGTCTTTTTTCCCCTAATAATTCTGTGGGTATGTGCTGCCAGTTGGAATCTGGGCGGTACCAGTACGTGGGTCCCCAGTACCGGCCAACGTGGACGGAGCAGGAGATTGCTCGGCGCCGGAAGATTGCCCGGAAGAAGGAAGAGAAGAAGAAGGCTAAAGAGGAGGAGAAGAGCAAGTCGGTCTGGAACATGGACAATGAGATCTGCACCACACTGGACCTGGACTTCAAGTGAGAGGGAGAGAGAGAGAGAGTGTGTGTGTGTGTGTATGTGCATGTGTGTGTGTGTGTGTGTGTGTGTGTGTGTGTGTGTGTGTGTTCATGTGTGTTTGTGTGTGTGTGTTTTCCTCTGTGTGTGTGTGTTTTTCTCTGTGTGTGTGTGTGTGTGTGTGTGTGTGTGTGTGTGTGTGTGTGTATGAGTTTTTGTGTGTGTGCATGTAAGTGTGTGTGTGTGTGTGTGTGTGTGTGTGTGTGTGTGTGTGTGTGTGCGTGCATGCACATTGAGGTTGTATATGTACAGTATATATGGAGGACTTTTTGTACATTGCCGAAACAGAAGGTACTGAATTCATACTGTCGTGTACAGAATCCACTAACATGAAGCGGAAGGGGAAGAGCAGGAAGCAACAGAGTGGGAAACTATATGAACACGAAAGCAAAAAAAAAGAAGAAAAAGCAAACATGAAAAAAAAAATCTTGAGTTGGGAAAACAGTTTACCCCTCTCTTCCTCTTCTCTCTCCCCTTCTCCCATGTATGCACACATGTGTGGATGGGGTAGGTATGTATACATCCGTGTTTATGTTTATGTGTGTATGTTTTCATGTGTATGTGGCCATGTGTAGTGTGTATGTGGTCATGTGTATGTATGTGTCCATGTGTATGTGTTCATGGGCCATGTGTATGTGGCCCTGTATACGTGTATGTGGCCATGTGTATGTGGCCCTGTATATGTGTGTATGTGGCCATGTGTATGTGGCCCTGTATATATGTGTATGTGTCCATGTGTATGTGTCCATGTGTGTGTGTTCATGTGTATGTGTGTATGTGGCCATGTGTATGTGGCCCTGTATATGTGTGTATGTGGCCATGTGTGTGTATGTGTCCATGTGTGTGTTCATGTGTATGTGGCCATGTGTATGTGGCCCTGTATATATGTGTACATGGCCATGTGTATGTGTCCATGTGTGTGTGTTCATGTGTATGTGGCCATGTGTATGTGGCCCTGTATATGTGTGTATGTGGCCATGTGTATGTGGCCCTGTGTATATGTGTATTTGACCATGTGTATGCGTATGTGTATGTGTCCATGTGTGTGTGTTCATGTGGCCATGTGTATGTATCCACATGTGTGTGTTCATGTGGCCATGTGTATGTGGCCCTGTATATGTGTGTATGTGGCCATGTGTATGTGGCCCTGTATATGTGTGTATGTGGCCATGTATATGTGGCCCTGTATATGTGTGTATGTGGCCATGTGTATGTGTGCAGGGTGCACAGCGGGTTGTTGTTGGTGTGCGGTCTGGGCATCTCCCCACACACGGAGTTTGACGACGTTCGTTTCACCTGTCTACCTGGCTGAGGATTCCCTGCTCCACCACGTGTCACTGCTCCATACCTGCACATCCTGTTACACGGCTAACCTGTCTATGCATGCACATCCTGTTCCATTGCTAGCCTGTCTATGCATGCACATGCTGTTACGCTGCTAACCTGTCTATGCATGCACATCCTGTTACACTGCTAACCTGTCTATGCTTACTTGTCAGGACTTGGCGCAACATCCTTTTTCTTTTTACACACTCTCTGCCTCTCTCTCTTTCCTTCATGACTCTTTTTTTTATCTGACACAAAACATTATCATATTCATTTGCAGTCACCATTATCTTGCATTCCTCAAAGGTTAGGGGGAATGAATCATGTTCATGTGCCAGATGCTATGTGTGTAGTGCGTTATGATCATAGAGCGTGGATAGGACCATAGCAGACCCTTTGGTTACTGCGTTCTGTCTGTGTTATGATCATAGAGTGTGGATAGGACCATAGTAGACCCTTTGGTTCCTGTGTTCTGTTCATGGTATGTCCAGCCATGTGTAGTCAGTATACTGTGTTATGATCATAGAGTGTGGATAGGACCATAGCAGACCCTTTGGTGACTGTGTTCTGTCTGTGTTATGATCATAGAGTGTGGATAGGACCATAGTAGACCCTTTGGTTCCTGTGTTCTGTTCATGGTATGTCCAGCCATGTGTAGTCAGTGTACAGTGTTATGATCATATAGAGTGTGGATAGAACCATAGTAGACCCTTCGGTCCCTGTGTTATGATCATAGAGTGTGGATAGAACCATAGCAGACCCTTTGGTCCCTGTGTTCTGTCTGTGTTATGATCATAGAGTGTGGATAGGACCATAGTAGATCCTTTGGTCCCTGTGTTATGATCACAGAGTGTGGATAGGACCATAGCAGACCCTTTGGTCGCAGTGTTCTGTCTGTGTTATGATCGTAGAGTGTGGATAGGACCATAGCAGACCCTTTGGTCCCAGTGTTCTCTCTGTGTTATGATCATAGAGTGTGGATAGGACCATAGCAGACCCTTTGGTCCCTGTGTTATGATCATAGAGTGTGGATAGAACCATAGCAGACCCTTTGGTCCCAGTGTTCTGTCTGTGTTATGATCATAGTGTGGATAGGACCATAGCAGATCCTTTGGTCCCTATAATCTATCCATGGCATCTCCAGCCAGTGTTGTCAATCTTCATTGCTGCCTAGATGTGCTTGAAGCAGGGAATGTCTTATGGCCATCTTTGGTCACAGAGAAGATGTGACAGGCTTAGCCAAACACTGAGGACAAAGGTTGTTGGTCACAGAGAATATGTGGCAGGCTTAGCCAAACACTGAGGACAAAGGTTGTTGGTCACAGAGAAGATGTGACAGGCTTAGCCAAACATGAGGACAAAGGTTGTTGGTCACAGAGAAGATGTGACAGGCTTAGCCAAACACTGAGGACAAAGGTTGTTGGTCACAGAGAAGATGTGGCAGGCTTAGCCAAACACTGAGGACAAAGGTTGTTGGTCACAGAGAAGATGTGGCAGGCTTAGCCAAACACTGAGGACAAAGGTTGTTGGTCACAGAGAAGATGTGACAGGCTTAGCCAAACACTGAAGTCAAAGGTGAACAGTCTTGTGGGTCATGTTGTCACCACAGCAGTCAGGGGTGAACACAGCAATGATAACACAGCAGTTAGAAGTGAACACAACAGGGTGTTAACACAGCAGTCAGAGGTGGACACAACAGGATGTTAACACAACAGTCGGAGGTGGACACAACAGGGTGTTAACACAACAGTCAGAGGTGAACACAACAGGGTGTTGGTGAACACAACAGGGTGTTAACACAGCAGTCAGAGGTGAACACAACAGGGTGTTAACACAGCAGTCACAGGTGAACACAACAGGGTGTTAACACAGCAGTCAGAGGTGAACACAACAGGGTGTTAGCGCAACAGTCAGAGGTGAACACAACAGGGTGTTAACGCAGCAGTCAGAGGTGAACACAACAGGGTGTTAACACAACGGTCAGAGGTGAACACAACAGGGTGTTGGTGAACACAACAGGGTGTTAACACAGCAGTCAGAGGTGAACACAACAGGGTGTTAACACAGCAGTCAGAGGTGAACACCACAGGGTGTTAACACAGCAGTCAGAGGTGAACACAGCAGTCAGAGGTGAACACAACAGTGTTAACACAGCAATCAGAGATGAACACAACAGGGTGTTAATGCAGCAGTCAGAGGTGAACACAACAGTCAGAGGTGAATACAACAGGGTGTTAATGCAGCAGAAGTGAACACCACAGGGTGTTAATGCAGCAGTCAGAGGTGAACACAGCAGTCAGAGGTGAACACCACTGGGTGTTCACACAGCAGTCAGAGGTGAACACAGCAGTCAGAGGTGAACACCACAGGGTGTTAACACAGCAGTCAGAGGTGAACACAGCAGTCAGAGGTGAACACAACAGTGTTAACACAGCAATCAGAGATGAACACAACAGGGTGTTAATGCAGCAGTCAGAGGTGAACACAACAGTCAGAGGTGAATACAACAGGATGTTAACACAGCAGAAGTGAACACCACAGGGTGTTAAACGCAGCAGTCAGAGGTGAACACAGCAGTCAGAGGTGAACACCACTGGGTGTTCACACAGCAGTCAGAGGTGAACACAGCAGTCAGAGGTGAACACCACAGGGTGTTAACACAGCAGTCAGAGGTGAACACCACAGGGTGTTAACACAGCAGTCAGAGGTGAACACCACAGGGTGTTAACACAGCAGTCAGAGGTGAACACCACAGGGTGTTAACACAGCAGAAGTGAACACCACAGGGTGTTAACACAGCAGAAGTGAACACCACAGGGTGTTAACACAGCAGTCAGAGGTGAACACAACAGTCAGGTGAACACAACAGTCAGAGGTGGACACAACAGTCAGAGGTGAACACAACAGGGTGTTAACACAGCAGAAGTGATCACCACAGGGTGTTAACACAGCAGAAGTGAACACCACAGGGTGTTAACACAGCAGAAGTGAACACCACAGGGTGTTAACACAGCAGTCAGAGGTGAACACAACAGAGGTGAACACAACGGTCAGAGGTGAACACAACAGGGTGTTAATGCATGCTCACCGGTGTAAAGCAAGGCATGCCTTTCCTGTGTAGTTCAGTCATCCTACCACAGTAAAGTCGTTCTGTTGTCAGTGTCATTCCTACCACTCCCCTCCACACCCATTCCATTATGTGACATTCCTACCAAACCCCTCCACAGCCATTCCATTCTGTGATATTCCTTCCACTTCTCCAGATTTCTGTCACAGCCATTCCATTCTGTGTCATTCCTACCACACCCATTCCATTCTGTGGCATTCCTACCACTCCCCTCCACAGCCATTCCATTCTGTGATATTCTTACCACTTCTCCAGATTCCTGTCACAGCCATTCCATTCTGTGTCATTCCTACCACTTCTCCTTATTCCCCTAATGCAGCCATTCCATTCTGTGACATCCTTACCACATCTCTTGATTCCTCTGTCACAGCCATTCCATTCTGTGACGTGCCTTCCACTTCTCCAGATTCCTCACAGCCATTCCATTCTGTAACATTCCTACCACTTCTCCTGATTCCTCTGTCACAGCCATTCCATTCTGTGATGTTCCTTCCACTTCTCCAGATTCCCCTAATGCAGTCATTCCATTCTGTGACATTCCAGCTCTACCATTTTTTCCTGATTCCCCTTTTACAGACAATCTTCCTGTGGCATTGTTTTTCAATACCTCATAGACCTCTTTTAGTCCATTAACCCACACAATTTTTCCCATCCAGAAACCACCGACTTGTTAATCCGCAGGGTGTATGTGCATTGTGTTGTATATATGCATGATCATGTTTACAGATCTGGATATAAAGAATACCAACTTCACAGTATTGTCAGTATTCACTTGATGGTGAATGTTCGTGTTTTTAAGTGTTTTATATACTCACATGTACACAAGTGCTTTTCTTCTTTCTTCTTTCTTTGAGTGTCCGCCTTCATCAGGTTGAAGATTCTGACACTATAGTAGGGGGTTTCCGGATCTAACGGTAGATCAAAACTGCTGCCTGGATCATCAGCTTATGAGTAAGTGGGCCTTACTCTGGAGTGGAGGGGACAGACTAAGGTGAGGAAGAGGAGGGATAGGTAGGGGGGAGGGGCGAGGGGACCAGGAGAGGGAGCGAGAGAGGGGACAGGAGCGGGGAAGGGGGAGGGGGGGGGGGGGGAAGTTATATCCAGGATCTGAAGTTCTCCAGCAAGGCCGATGCCACTGCCTCAGCTGAAAGATTGTTCCACTCCCTCCCAGTGCGCAGAAAGAAGCTGTTCTTTCTGTAGTTCCTGCAGCAGGATTCTACTGTGTACTGCAGCTCATGAGAGTTTCTGGTGTTGTACTGGTGGGTGTAGCGCGAAGGGATGTGCGCAGAGTTGATCTTGATGTCGCCGTGGTGAAACTCGTAGAAGGTGGCTGCCTGATTTGCTGACGTTGTTGTTCTAAAGGAGCCCAGTGCAACTGCTTGTACATAGCACCTACGCTGGATGTCTGGCGATAGCGATTTACAACCCAGCGCACCGCCCTTCGTTGAACCTTTTCAAATACCATCTTGTCACCTTCTTGATGGGGATCCCACACCTGGCAGGCGTACTCTTGGGTTGGGCACGCAAGGGCTTTATAGGCTTTCTCTTTGGTTTGGATAGAGACTAATTTCAGGTTTCTCTTCACAAAACTGAGGGTCTTAGAAGCCTTGTTGACGACATTGTTAATGTGGGGTTCCCATTTCAGATCTGTGGACAGGGTGACCCCTAGGTATTTTTCCTCCTTGGTGGGCTGGAGGTTATGACCATGCAGATGGTATGTGGCCTTGTGTCTTGTGCCAAAATGTAGAGTGTGACACTTGTCCGGATGGAAGGACATGAGCCAAGTTTGTTCCCAGTCAGCAAGTTTGTCAAGGTCTCTCTGTAGTGTGGCTTGGTCACTGGCCTTCCTGATGGTCTTGTGGCAAGCAGTGTCGTCTGCGAAAAGACGTACGGTTGAGGAGAGGCCCGTCAGGATGTTGTTAATGTAGAACAGAAAGAGGCAGGGTCCCAAGACAGAGCCTTGGGGGACTCTAGACTCGACCCCTACAAATGCCGACGTAACTCCTTCCACCACCACTGCCTGCTGCCTGTTGGTCAGGAAGTTCCTTATCCACCTGTTCAGGTGGCCTTTTCGCCACTATCATTAACAAGCACCTTGCAATGGCCACAGTTCACAGTTTCTTCCTGTACAATGGTATGTACACACCATATCAAAGCTTTAGGTATATCTTTTGTCTCTTTCAGTTGCAGGAAACTTTTGTTGTATATTTAACGTCCGAAGTTTTGCAGATGTTGAAAAAAAATTCACTTGTTTCTATCTGCCTGGTGTGGATGTTGGCACAACAGTGACAGTGTTCAGTCCATGTGTTTGCTGGTACAGACATTGGGCATGCCTGGCTGTAGCTTCAATGATGAGGATGGTTGTTCTGTACAACGGCTTTTACTACAGACATTGGGCATGCCTGGCTGTAGCTTCAGTGATGTGGATGGTTGTTCTGTGCAACGGAATGCTTTTACCACAGACATTGGGCATGCCTGGCTGTAGCTTCAATAACGGGGATGGTTGTTCTGTGCAACGGAATGCTTTTACCACAGACATTGGGCATGCCTGGCTGTAGCTTCAATGATGGGGATGGTTGTTCTGTACAACAGAATGCTTTTCTCCCTGGATACCTCAGCATGACTGCTTAGTTCTGATCTCACCGTGAGCAGCAGGAGATGACAGCGTACACTTATGTAACTTTTTCCCCCCGAATTAAACTGAATTCTGCCAATTCCTTTTCACTCCCTAAAATATTGTGTGTGTTTTTTTTAATTTTTTTTTTAATCTATTTTACTCTGTTGCTTTATTTTTTTTCTTTTATACATGTATATACTCAGCTATGAGAATATGAACATTGTGATTAGTAATGGAGTTTGTGATGTGCATCATATTATTCATTTGTTTTAGGATAGAAAAATTCTGTTTTAAGTCTGCTTTGAAGATATTTCTTCTATGTCTGTGGAACACTGCATGTCGTGAATGCATCCATCATTCCTCAGTATCAAGTTCCTGTGATTTAAATGTGAAACAAAGAGTTCATTGCCTTTCTTCTGGATGATTTTATTGTCATTTGCATTTCAAATGTCATATCATGTTTTGATGGCACCGTTTTATGTTCAAATCACCATGTGTGGCAGCTGTTACACATGTGCTATTTTATGTTCAACAGCATTTATGTTTTTGCTCTTTGGCAATGATTGCTAATGCTACATGTGTACATATGGAGCCAGCGTAAGCCCCACCAATGATGATTACAAGCATAAAAGCACATTTCAGGAAAATGTGTTCAACAGTATTGTGATTCTATAATCAGTTGGTTCAATGTCCAAGTCAGCACTAGGTGAATTGGTACCACATTCACTGCAGACATACTGTATAGCCAAATTTCTCCTGTTGTTGTTTTTGTAGTTATTTTTGTTGTTATTGTGATTGTTGTTGTTTTGAGAGCCTTCTGCACTATAGTGTGGAAAGAACCTTGGGCAAGTCGATGCAAAACATCAATCAATAATTGTGCATTGCTGTCAGATTGTCAGGGTGATCTTTGCGCATACACACAATGCCACTGTCTGTATAGGAGAAATGGTGGAGGGATATCTCTGCTCTGCAGGAGAAATGGCGTTGAGATGTGTCTGGCAGGAGACAGGAGAAATGGTAGAGGAATCTCTATGCACTGCAGAAATGGTGTTGAGATGTGTTCTGCAGGAAATAGGGTGGATGGATGGTTCAGCTCTTAGGAGATATGGTGCAAGAATATTCAAACATTGCAGGAGAAATGGTAGAGAGATATTGATACATTGCAGGAGAAAAGGTAGAGAGATATTGATACATTGCAGGAGAAATGGTAGAGAGAGATTGATCCATTGCAGGAGAAATGGTAGAGAGATGTTGATCCATTGCAGGAGAAATGGTAGAGAGATGTTGATCCATTGCAGGAGAAATGGTAGAGAGATATTGATCCATTGCAGGAGAAATGGTAGAGAGATATTGATCCATTGCAGGAGAAATGGTAGAGAGATATTGATACATTGCAGGAGAAATGACAAGAGACATCTATGTTCTTCCCAACGGTGGTCCAACAAGACACAGGTCCACAGTGAGATACAGTGGTCCAACAAGACACAGGACCACAGTGAGATACAGTGGTCCAACAAGATACAGGACCACAGTGAGATACAGTGGTCTAAACAAGACACAAGACCACAGTGAGAAACAGTGGTCCAAACAAGACACAGGACCACAGTGAGATACAGTGGTCTAAACAAGACACAGGACCACAGTGAGAAACAGTGGTCCAAACAAATCACAGGACCACAGTGAGATACAGTGGTCCAAACAAGACACAGGACCACAGTGAGATACAGTGGTCCAACAAGACACAGGACCACAGTGAGACACAGTGGTCCAACAAGACACAGGACCACAGTGAGATGCAGTGGTCCAAACAAGACACAGGACCACAGTGAGAAACAGTGGTCCAACAAGACACAGGACCACAGTGAGATACAGTGGTCCAACAAGACAGGACCACAGTGAGATACAGTGGTCCAACAAGACACAGGACCACAGTGAGATACAGTGGTCCAAACAAGACACAGGACCACAGTGAGATACAGTGGTCCAAACAAGACACAGGACCACAGTGAGATACAGTGGTCCAACAAGACACAGGACCACAGTGAGAAACAGTGGTCCAACAAGACACAGAACCACAGTGAGAAACGATGATCCACGCAGGACAGTAGGAAGGTGTGTGGTCTTGCACATTGGGAGAGAGACAGTGATGCCCAAGTGGGAACAGCAGCCAGTTGAACTCAACAATGGAGCTGAACTTCACAGGGAAGATGTTAACGTTCACAAGATTTGCTGAAAGGGTGTTTATGTCCACACACACAATGTTTAATATCTTACTGTGAATTTTTTCTAAGCACATCCTTGTCCGACACGTCAGTATTGGAACATGAATCCCCATGAAATCATGATGTTTGTATGTGCATAAAATTCCTATCAATGCATTTCTGGTCTATTATAATACTGAAAGTGCATATGTGAAAAGAATACAGATCTGGGATATACAGATTTTTTTAATAAGATTTGAATTCTTAAAAATTAATCAAAGTGACTAATATCCCTCGGTGGTGGTGGCTCTTAGCACTTTGTGTGATAATAATCCATGAAATGACCATAAGTATATCTGGTCACCCATTTGACTTACAGTGTATACACTTTGAAAGGTGTGTGCTCTACTCACTTGTTATCACTTGTTTTGTTTCGTTCCCTGCATAGACAGTAAACTTGTGGGAGTCACAAGGTGAACTGTCAGCATGTTCCACAAGACTCCGACACTCCTTGTGTCTGCTCTGGAGTCCACCACCATTCTACTACACCAGCTTTTGTAGAATTGGGTGAAATGGTATAATCAGAGAGAACATGGAGCATTGTTGTATGGTTGTGTTTGTTTTCCATGTACTTTGACACCCATCAGATTTATAGATCTCTCAGTTGATAAATGCTTGGACAAGCATTCCCGCAAACTTGGGCTATGATCCCTTTCAGTGATACTGTGACAGATTTGACATGGTTTGTTTGCAACAGGATCCGTCCATATATCGTATCGAAAGCTGCTTTGAGTCATCCATGGAGTCTGAAATGTGCATTTTGTAATTCGACACTTCACTTTACTGAACATTTCTGGTGAATTGTTGTAACTTGCCATACGACACTGTTGGAAGTCTGTTTTACACGTGTTGTTGTGGAGATTTATTTGTCTTTATTACCTTGGAACTGCTGCCACCAGAAAAATCAGAGATGATTGTTCACACCCCAAAGTTTGATTCTGCAATTTGTATTTTATGTCCCGAGTGAAAGATAACCAACAATTTTTGGGTTCAACATGTTTTCGGTCAGCGTCTGTCCATGTTCCACATGGAACAGCAGTAAACTAATAAATCTTGTCCAATGAAAAGAGGAGTGGGAAAGAGTGGTGCGCATGAACACCACAGGCCTAAAACACCAAACACCCCTACATGTCTAAAACATCAAACACACCAACACCACAGGCCTAAAACACCAAACACCCCTACATGTCTAAAACATCAAACACACCAACACCACAGGCCTAAAACACCAAACACCCCTACATGTCTAAAACATCAAACACACCAACACCACAGGCCTAAAACACCAAACACCCTACATGTCTAAAACACCAAACACACCAACACCACAGGCCTAAAACACCAAACACCCCTACATGTCTAAAACACCAAACACACCAACACCACAGGCCTAAAACACCAAACACCCTACATGTCTAAAACACCAAACACCCCTACATGTCTAAAACAACAAACACCCCTACATGTCTAAAACACCAAACACCCCTACATGTCTAAAACAACAAACACACCAACACCACAGGCCTAAAACGCCAAACACCCCTACATGTCTAAAACACCAAACACACCAACACCACAGGCCTAAAACACCAAACACCCTACATGTCTAAAACATCAAACACACCAACACCACAGGCCTAAAACACCAAACACCCCTACATGTCTAAAACATCAAACACACCAACACCACAGGCCTAAAACACCAAACACCCCTACATGTCTAAAACATCAAACACACCAACACCACAGGCCTAAAACACCAAACACCCCATACATGTCTAAAACATCAAACACCCCTACATGTCTAAAACATCAAACACACCAACATGTCTAAAACAACAAACACACCAACACCACAGGCCTAAAACACCAAACACCCCTACATGTCTAAAACAACAAACACACCAACACCACAGGCCTAAAACACCAAACACCCCTACATGTCTAAAACAACAAACACACCAACACCACAGGCCTAAAACACCAAACACCCCTACATGTCTAAAACAACAAACACACCAACACCACAGGCCTAAAACACCAAATACCCCTACATGTCTAAAACATCAAACACACCAACACCACAGGCCTAAAACACCAAACGCCCCTACATGTCTAAAACAACAAACACACCAACACCACAGGCCTAAAACACCAAACACCCCTACATGTCTAAAACAACAAACACATCAACACCACAGGCCTAAAACACCAAACACCCCTACATGTCTAAAACATCAAACACACCAACACCACAGGCCTAAAACACCAAACACCCCTACATGTCTAAAACATCAAACACACCAACACCACAGGCCTAAAACACCAAAACACCCCTACATGTCTAAAACAACAAACACACCAACACCACAGGCCTAAAACACAAAACACCCCTACATGTCTAAAACATCAAACACACCAACACCACAGGCCTAAAACACCAAACACCCTACATGTCTAAAACAACAAACACATCAACACCACAGGCCTAAAACACCAAACACCCTACATGTCTAAAACATCAAACACACCAACACCACAGGCCTAAAACACCAAACACCCCTACATGTCTAAAACAACAAACACACCAACACCACAGGCCTAAAACACCAAACACCCCTACATGTCTAAAACATCAAACACACCAACACCACAGGCCTAAAACACCAAACACCCCTACATGTCTAAAACAACAAACACACCAACACCACAGGCCTAAAACACCAAAACCCCTACATGTCTAAAACATCAAACACACCAACACCACAGGCCTAAAACACCAAAACCCCTACATGTCTAAAACACCAAACACACCAACACCACAGGCCTAAAACACCAAACACCCCTACATGTCTAAAACATCAAACACACAAACACCACAGGCCTAAAACACAAAACACACCAACAACACAAGCCTTAAAATGCCAAACACACCAACAACACAATGCCTGCAACACCAAACACACCAACAACACAAGCCTTAAACACCAAACAAACCACAACACAAGCCTAAAACACCAAACACAGTAACAACACAAACCTAAAGCACCAAACGCACCAACACAAGCCTAAAACACCAAACACATTAACAACACAAGCCTAAAACATCAAAGTCCAGACAACAGGAAGATTTGAGTTGCAGCGGTTCATTTTAATTTCACCACAAGCAGAGTAACAAAAATAATGGCTTTGCAATCATAATGGCTTTCCAATCATTATGGCTTTGCATTCATAATGACTTTGCAATCAAGACAAATTAAATACAGTGAAAGTGAAACTGAAAAAGCATCAACTTGTTCAAACCAATCCATCTACACCACAGCATCTGAAGGTGTGTACGTGTGTGTGTGTGTGTGTGTGTGTGTGTGTATTTGTGTATGTGTATGTGTACTGTAGTGTGTGTGTCTGTGTCTATTGTGATGTGTGTTAATGAGTGTGCGAGTATGTGTGTGTATTTGTGTTGTGGTTAGTGTGTGTGTGTATGCGCACATCAACTTCAACAGAATGTGTATTTTCCAAATAAACAAAAAAGCTTGCATTGATCCTTCAAACAGTCATATGTGTGTGTGCATGTGCATGTGAGTATGTATGTGCAACTTTCTTGGCAGTTACTTGTGTTCCCTTCAAACAAAGACGGCCCTCAGTGTTGGTCCGTAGAACAGCAGTTCTCTGGCTGTGTGGTCACAGTACAGAGCAGTACCACATCACCCTGCTTGGGTTCTGCAGGAGACCTATCATTCCCATCCTGCCCTGCTGGCTGTTTGGTCACAGTACAGATCACTATCACATCAGCCCAGCTTGGGTTCTGCAGGAGACCTGTCATTCCCATCTTGCCCTGCTGGCTGTTTGGTCACAGTACAGAGCAGTACCACATCAGCCCAGCTTGGGTTCTGCAGGAGTCCTGTCATTCCCATCCTGCCCTGCTCCTGATCACCACTCCTCCACAGTTCTGATGGACCAGTGCTGACTGTACCCACCCTGTGACATGGGCGATGTGCTGTTCCACTAAATTAGTGCAACAACAAAACACAGTCCATACACAGTGTGATTCTCTGAAAAATTCCATCAGTACTGGAAACAGATACTGTCATTCTTCAGAACAATTTCATCAGCTATGAAAATAGAAATTATGTATCATTGCTTCAACAATTTCATCAGCACTGGTAAAATAAATTAAAGACACATGAAGGTGAATGTCACCACAGGTTAATCAAAGATCTTTTTTCATGCTGGTGAAGACAGGTCTGGCGACACATCAGCTGACCAGAAACATTGAAGAAACATGGCACAGTCTGGTCAGCCTCTCTACCCCCTCTCTCCATTACACAACAATCAAATAAAGAGACAAATACAACTTCACAGAAATACATTTGTCACATCCAGTCTACCTTTCTCCCTCCTCTTCAGCTCTCTCCATTAATTATTCAAGATTTAATTAAGCAACAACCAACAAATTAGACATAAACATCTTCACAGATATAAATTTGTCACATCCAGCCTGCCTTTCTCCCTCCTCTTCACCTCTTTCCACTGAAAACCAATCAACAAACGACCAGACAACCATATCTCCACAGACATAAACTTGTTACATCCTACACTGACATCAGGGACAGCTCAGCCTCGGGGGACAGAGACCAGCAGAGATGACCAGACAGCTGGAGTGGGATGAACATCACCGGCAGTGCCAGACATTCAACAGTCCCTCAGATGCTACCATCTAATACCACCAATGCCAGTGCCCACTGATCTCATGTGTGGGCAACAGTGCCTCAGATGCCGCCATCTAACACTACCAGTGCCAGTGCTGACTGATCTCATGTGTGGGCCAAGACTACACAGACATCCATGGCACGCCCTTGTTATAACAGAGACATCCACATCACGGCCCTTGTTACAACAGAGACATCCACATCACGGCCCTTGTTACAGACATCCATCCATGGCATGGCCCTTGTTATAACAGACATCCATATCACGGCCCTTGTTACAACAGACATCCATATGACGGCCCTTGTTACAACAGGCATCCATATCACGGCCCTTGTTACAACACAGACATCCATGACACGGCCCAAAGCTCCCTGACAACCCAGAGAGACATACATAAACACATACATACTAGCTCAGAAATCTACACTGATGGGCCAAGAGGTGTGTGTGAGTGTGTGTGTGTGTGTGTGCGCGTGTCTGAACTTTGAAATGTGCACTCTAAAACTGACTTCTAAAGCCAGAAAAAAAAAAAAACATGCATTTGACCAGCCCTTTGTTTGGCACACACCTGAAAGAAATGAATGTTCAGACTGCATCCAACAAGTCTTCATCATGACTTCCCCCTTTGTTGAGACAGGTCACACTGGCCATGTCATGTAGTCTGTACACAACTACCACCTGCCACCTTCATGCACTTTCCAGCCACAATCATGCTGACCCCCAAGATAGGATCACATCCTACAGCAACCCGTCTCTGAGGGTGACTGAAGACACAACACCCCAACTGTGACGGGTCAAGATGGCCGATTGTGGCCCCCAAGATGGCCGAACATGGCTCCCAAGACAGCCGACCACAGCCCTCAAGATGGCCGATTGTGGCCCCCAAGATGGCTGATTGTGGCCCTAAAGACGGCCGATTGTGGCCTCCAAGATGGCTGAACATGGCCCCCAAGATGGCTGAACATGGCCTCCAAGATGGCCAACCACAGCCCTCAAGATGGCCGATCATGGCCCCAACAAGGCGACAGGAAGGTGGAGGTCACACCGTGACCCACAAAAACTCTATGACCCTGACACCTGGCGACTAAGGAGCAAACTACAGTGACAACAGTGGGTACCATTGGCAACTATCAACTATCAACAGTCATCAACATGACACAAATATCAACAGTCAACAACATAATCAACAGTCAACGACATAAAAACAAATGGGGAACTATGGTTACTGCCTGTGTGGCCAACATATGACCTCTCCATCTTTACAGTACATCCATGTCTTTAACATCTGACCTCTCTATCTTTACAGAATGTCCATGTCTTCAACATCTGAACTCTCCATCTTTACAGTACATCCATGTCTTTAACACATGACCTCTCTATCTTTACAGAAGGTCCATGTCTTCAACATATGACCTCTCCATCTTTACAGAACATCCATAAGAATAAATGATTCTTTCCTACATGCAAAGGAAACCACACTCAATGCTGGGACTGTACCTGAACAGATACAAAGGCTGCAATCACATTACATAATGTGTTTACAAAAAAGCAGCATGGAACTCCTTTTCCACACACACAACAGTGACCAACATGAGGCATACTGATGAAAACAGAAAACAGCAACAGACAGTCCACCGGATAATTCATTGACAACAATCACTATCTTTACAACAATCACCACCTTTACAACAACAACTATCACCACATTTACAACAACAACAAACAATAACCACCTTTACAACAACAACAAACACCTGCAATACCTATCTTTGCTGTACATAACTTGGTGTTCAGCGTCAGACTGTCAGCTGCACGCAATTCTGTTGGCTTTTCTTTTCGACCTCCCTGGCAGAAGGCAATCTCTAAGACCTTGGATGTTCTTTTCTGTGGGCAGTGCTGTACTGTGTGGTGTTCCATGCCCAAAGCCATGAGATGATCGATTCACACTGCTGAAGCCTGGGTTGTTCAACTACAATCTCACAGGCATCCATTTTTTTCTCTTTATATCAATGCTAGTTCTACATACACAACACTTGTTTATTTCTTTTTACCAACACAACATTTATTTCTTTTTAACCACAAGCCTACTTATTGACTAGTTTATTTCAAAACCACAGTCCTATATAAACTACACCTGTTTTTATGTATTTTTACAAACATGCTATATACTTGCTACACCCACTTCATATTTGAACTACAATACTACATATATACAGCCCCTGTTTATTTCTGAACCACAATCCTACATCTATATAATACACCCATTTGTTGTTATTTTATCTGAGATCTACACATATATTCCACGTGTTTATTTTTAAATCCATGATTCTACATGTACACTACACCTGTGTATTTTTCAACCAGACTCCTGCATACACACCACATCCATTTACTTCATATTGGTGAATGTTCACTATTTATGCATTTTACATCAAAATTGAGCTTCAGTCACACAGGCAAATTGTGCATGTGAATTGTCAGAAAAGAACAGGTGTAAAAAGCAGAAGCTTGTGCATTAAGTAAGGCCCATGATATCAGCAGATTTGCCCTCTGACCCCCAGACAATCTTGCTGACTGACCACATAGACCTCTGATACCAGCAGATTTTCCCTCTGACCCCTGACAGCTTGCTGACTGACCACATAGACCTCTGAAACCAGCAGATTTTCCCTCTGACCCCTGACAGCTTGCTGACTGACCACTGCTGTAGACACCTGTGCCATCAGGACACTCAGACTTCTGGACAACCAGAGTGACTGCCCTTCATGCAAACAGCGTGACTGCCCTTCAGGCAAACAGCATGACTGCCCTTCAGGCAAAAACCAGAGTGACTGCCCTTCAGGCAAACAGCGTGACTGCCCTTCAGGCAAACAGCGTGACTGCCCTTCAGGCAAACAGCGTGACAAACAGCAACAGCAGGGTCCACTGAACTGAACTCATTCCCTGGCAACGTCTATGGTGGACTGTGTGCCTCAAAGATAGGTGTCCCTCCCACGTAGCCTGTCTGCCTGCCAGCGTGTCTGCCCGACAGGTGATTCCACCACAACAGGTCACTTTGTGATAGATGGACTTTCTACCTGCCAGTGTGTCTGCCTGACAGGTGATTCCACCACAACAGGTCACCTTGTGATACATGACCTTTCTACCTGCCAGTCTGTCTGCCTGCCAGGTGATTCCACAACAGGTCACCTTGTGATACATGACCTTTCTGCCTGGAAGTCTATCAACTCAACTGGTGATTCCATCACTGTCTACTGACATAACTTTGGCCACTACACATCAACTGCAGAGGGATTATGGACAGACAACTGACTGCTTCAGATGGATCATGGACAGACAACTGACTGCTTCAGATGGAAGCATGGACAGACAACTGACTGCTTCAGATGGATCATGGACAGACAACTGACTGCTTCAGATGGATCATGGACAGACAACTGACTGCTTCAGATGGATCATGGACAGACAACTGACTGCTTCAGATGGAAGCATGGACACAACTGACTGCTTCAGATGGATCATGGACAGACAACTGACTGCTTCAGATGGATCATGGACAGACAACTGACTGCTTCAGATGGATCATGGACAGACAACTGACTGCTTCAGATGGATCATGGACAGACAACTGACTGCTTCAGATGGAAGCATAGACAGACAACTGACTACCTCAGATGGATCATGGACAGACAACTGACTGCTTCAGACAGATCATGGACAGACAACTGACTGCTTCAGGTGGATCATGGACAGACAACTGACTGCCTCAGATGGAAGCATGGACGGACAACTGACTACTTCAGATGGATCATGGACAGACAACTGACTGCTTCAGATGGATCATGGACAGACAACTGACTGCTTCAGATGGAAGCATGCACAGAAAACTGACTGCTTCAGATGGATCATGGACAGACAACTGACTGCTTCAGATGGATCATGGACAGACAACTGACTGCTTCAGATGGATCATGGACAGACAACTGACTGCTTCAGATGGATCATGGACAGACAACTGACTGCTTCAGATGGAAGCATGGACACACAACTGACTGCTTCAGATGGATCATGGACAGACAACTGACTGCTTCAGATGGATCATGGACAGACAACTGATTGCCTCAGATGGAAGCATGGACAGACAACTGACTGCCTCAGATGGAAGCATGGACAGACAACTGACTGCTTCAGATGGATCATGGACAGACAACTGACTGCTTCAAATGGATCATGGACAGACAACTGACTGCTCAGATGGATCATGGACAGACAACTGACTGCTTCAGATGGATCATGGACAGACAACTGACTGCTTCAGATGGATCATGGACAGACAACTGACTGCCTCAGATGGATCATGGACTGAAAACTGACTGCTTCAGATGGATCATGGACAGACAACTGACTGCTTCAGATGGATCATGGACAGTCAACTGACTGCTTCAGATGGATCATGGACAGACAACTGACTGCCTCAGATGGAAGCATGGACAGACAACTGACTACTTCAGATGGATCATGGACAGACAACTGACTGCTTCAGATGGATCATGGACAGACAACTGACTGCTTCAAATGGATCATGGACAGACAACTGACTGCCTCAGATGGAAGCATGGACGGACAACTGACTGCTTCAGATGGATCATGGACAGACAACTGACTGCCTCAGATGGAAGCATGGACAGACAACTGACTGCTTTAGATGGATCTTGGACAGACAACTGATGCTTCAGATGGAAGCATGGACAGACAACCCAGGTGGGAAGGCTTTCACTGGAATAAAACAAAAAGCTGTCTTTTCCAGGGCAACAAAAGGGATTGATAACAATGAGTTGTGCCTAGTCCCTTCTCCGACCAATCAATAGACTCTTTCCATTTAAACTCGTACAGCCGAGCCTCCAATGACAACCCTCAGTATGACCACTCCTTGCGCTCACAATTCTGCAACAGACCGTTTTGATACACTGCCATTACCATCTTCCACCTCTGTAGATCCACCTCTGTTCTATTTCAGCCACTAACAATTTTATCCACAAAGTCTGAGATCTTTCCTCTTACTGCAGTTCAACCATCAGACAGGAGTCCAGCAAGTCATCACCACATGGGTCAGCAGTGACAGACAACCATTATCTCTCACACACCCAGTCAAACAACAACTTTCACATTCCCATTACATGAAAATGAACACACATTCAGACATCCACACACATGCTGAGGCCCAAGAGAAAGCAGAAAAGACAGTAGCATAAGCCAGCTTTCTTTGGTACCATTTTCCGATTTTCTTGAAAATGAAATGGTGATATAAAACTCACAGAAAAAAACATGACAGGCAACCATTCAGGCTTTCTGACCGACAGGCATAGAGTGACAGGGAGAGAGACAGTGATTATTTCTTTTCCAGCAAACAGCTGTCGGTAGTTAGCTATTTTTTTTTCAATGCTAATTGTAAGTTGTAAGCTAAGGAGTAGTCAACATTAATCTGATACTAGCTAAAGAAGTACAGCTAAAATGAAGGAAAGATTTATTGAATCAACCTTTACCTGTCCTGTAACCTTTGGAGTGTTTAGTTTATTACAGAACAGAAGACCCCAGTAAAGTTTTTTATCAGTGATAAATCATATCATCAGTTCACACGACAGAACAGAAGACCCCAGTAAAGTTTTATCAGTGATAAATCATATTGTGAGTTCACATTACAGAACAGAAGACCCCCGGTGAGGTTTTATCAGTGATGAACGATATCATCAGTTCACACTATAGAAGACCCCAGTAAAGTTTTATTGTGAGTTCACATTACAGAACAGAAGACCCCTGTAAAGTTTTATCAGTGATGAATGATATCATCAGTTCACACTAGAGAAGACCCCAGTTAAGTTTTATCAGTGATAAATCATACTGTGAGTTCACACTACACAAGACCCCCAGTGAGGTTTCATAAAATGTATCAGAACATGGGGTCACTGCAGAACAGAAGACCCATGGCAAGGTTTTATCAGACAGGTGTCCTACCCTCACCACAGACACCAACCATTCCTGTCAGTCACCGACTCCATGGGTCATTGACCATCACCACACACACCAACCACTCCTGTCAGTCACCGACTCCATGGGTCACTGACCATCACCACACACACCAACCATTCCTGTCAGTCACCGACTCCATGGGCCATTGACCATCACCACAGACACCAACCATTCCTGTCAGTCACTGACTCCATGGGTCATTGACCATCACCACAGACACCACCATTCCTGTCAGTCACGACTCCATGGGTCACTGACCATCACCACAGACATCAACCATTCCTGTCAGTCACCGACTCCATGGGTCACTGACCATCACCACACACACCAACCATTCCTGTCAGTCACCGACTCCATGGGCCACTGACCATCACCACAGACACCAACCATTCCTGTCAGTCACCAACTCCATGGGTCACTGACCATCACCACACACACCAACCATTCCTGTCAGTCACCGACTCCATGGGCCATTGACCATCACCACACTCACCAACCATTCCTGTCAGTCACCAACTCCATGGGTCACTGACCATCACCACACACACCAACCATTCCTGTCAGTCACCAACTCCATGGGTCACTGACCATCACCACACACACCAACCATTCCTGTCAGTCACCAACTCCATGGGTCACTGACCATCACCACAGACACCAACCATTCCTGTCACGCCATGGGTCACTGACCATCACCACAGACACCAACCATTCCTGTCACGCCATGGGTCACTGACCATCACCACAGACACCAACCATTCCTGTCACGCCATGGGTCACTGACCATCACCACAGACACCAACCATTCCTGTCACTGACTCCATGGGTCACTGACCATCACCACAGATACCAACCATTCCTGTCATGCCATGGGTCACTGACATCACCACAGACACCAACCATTCCTGTCACTCCATGGGTCACTGACCATCACCACAGACACCAACCATTCCTGTCAGTCACTGACTCCATGGGTTACTGACCATCACCACAGACACCAACCATTCCTGTCACTCCATGGGTCACTGACCATCACCACAGACACCAACCATTCCTGTCACTCCATGGGTCATTGACCGTCACCACAGACACCAACCATTCCTGTCACTCCATGGGTCACTGACCATCACCACAGACACCAACCATTCCTGTCCGCCATGGGTCACAGACCATCACCACAGACTGAGCGTTGGACAGTGCACCTTGTCCAGATGCTGGTTTCAGGGTGGTAGTCTTGGTTTATTTCATCTGTTGCAGATATTTTCCTACTATCCTGTTTACTACAGAAAACCCCATTTATATCATGACTGGCTGATCTCTTTTCCTTCTACATGTAAATTTCAGTGATGTGTGATCAAGCTCCTTTATCACTTTCATAAAGACCATATCATGTAACAATAATTAAAAACACTCCAGTGTACAAGTGTCAGAGAGCAGGTGCTGTATAGGATCATCCAGTGGATGTCCAACAAGAGCTTAACCACAGCCAGGAGATCAACACAAACTGCAATGTAACTGAAAACACGAAACACACATACACAAACCACGGATCAAACCAATGCTAAGTAAACAGACAGAACAAAACAGCCCCGCGAATTTTCAGCAAACAAAATGTTCTGATGTCACAAACAACAGACGACAACTGCACCAAACACTACTGCCGGGACAGCTAAACCAATGCTAAGTAAATAGACAGAACAAAACAGCCCAGTGAATTTTCAGCAAAACAAAATGTTCCGATGTCACAAACAACAGACGACAACTGCACCAAACACTATTGCCGGGACAGCTGTGAGGACAACTGCACCAAACACTACTGCCGAGACAGCTGTGAGGACAACTGCACCAAACACTACAGCCAGGACAGCTGTGAGGAGGACAAATGCATCAAACACTACTGTCAGGACAGCTGTGACTTCAACTGCACCAAACGCTACTGCCAGGACAGCTGTGAGGACAACTACACCAAACACTACAGCCAGGACAGCTGTGACTTCAACTGCACCAAACACTACTGCCAGGACAGCTGTGAGGACAACTGCACCAAACACTACTGCCTGGACAGCTGTGAGGACAACTGCACCAAACACTACTGCCAGGACAGCTGTGAGGACAACTACACCAAACACTACTGTCAGGACAGCTGTGACTTCAACTGCATCAAACACTACTGCCAGGACAGCTGTGACTTCAACAGCACCAAACACTACTGCCAGGACAGCTGTGAGGACAACTACATCAAACACTACTGCCAGGACAGCTGTGAGGACAACTGCATCAAACACTACTGCCACGACAGCTGTGAGGACAACTGCATCAAACACACTGCCAGGACAGCTGTGAGGACAACTGCATCAAACACTACTGCCAGGAGAGCTGTGAGGACAACTGCATCAAACACACTGCCAGGACAGAGCTGAGGACAACTGCATCAAACACACTGCCAGGACAGAGCTGAGGACAACTGCATCAAACACTACTGCCAGGACAGCTGTGAGGACAACTGCATCAAACACTACTGCCAGGAGAGCTGTGAGGACAACTGCATCAAACACTACAGCCAGGACAGCTGTAAGGACAACTGCACGAAACACTACTGCCAGGACAGCTGTGATACAACTGCATCAAACACTACTGCCAGGACAGCTGTGAGGACAACTGCATGAAACACTACTGCCAGGACAGCTGTGAGGACAACTGCATCAAACACTACTGCCAGGACAGCTGTGAGGACAACTGCACGAAACACTACTGCCAGGACAGCTGTGAGGACAACTGCATCAAACACACTGCCAGGACAGCTGTGAGGACAACTGCAAACACTACTGCCAGGACAGCTGTGACTTCAACTGCACCAAACACTACTGCCAGGACAGCTGTGACGTCAACTGCACCAAACGCTACCGCCAGGACAGCTGTGAGGACAACTGCATCAAACACTACTGCCAGGACAGCTGTGAGGACAACTGCACGAAACACTACTGCCAGGACAGCTGTCAGTGGCAGACTGGACCCCTGAGGAGCAGGGTTTGGTGCAGTCTGATTTCTGTTATTTGACACATCTCAACAACACATGTTTGTGGAAATCCACTTGCCGTTCCACAGTGTATTAAGCAAACACTACCTTGCACTTTGTAGAGTACATTTCTTTATGTTCTGGCATGTTGTTTTTCACTACCAGTTCAAAGAACCACCGCAGGTCTTTTCTCTCTGAATCTTGTGAACTCTGAAAACAAATTCCAGTCCTACATATTTTCCCAGCATCCTATGACAACTTTAATCCAATCACATTCAAAGAATGCTCCTTACAAGACATTCCTAAAAGGAAGAATCTTAATGATTTTAAGTAGCTGGAAGAAGGTCTTAAATGTCTTAAGACTGACCCATTTCCTTATCCAAAACAACAATGCTTTTCAGAATGTAGAAGACAGGACACATCAGACCAATCCCACACCATGTCGATGGCACCCCCAGTCCCCCCAACAGACTGTGACAATGATGACCACCCCATCAGGCAGACAGTGGTGTGTGCAGAGGAGGCGTGTACAGGATGTTCTAGCAGTACTGCTGCATATTGGGCACCTTGCTGCTCTCCTTGTCGTGGTCGGTGCTCTGGGAGGTCACCTGGATGTTGGGCTGGTAGCCCCGCAGTGTGCGCTCTTGCATCACTTTGGCTGCTGAGTGCAAGCGCTCCACGAAGTCAGGAACCCCTGCCATTGACGTGGGGAGAACAGGAACATGTATAGTCACCATAAAGACTGGATTCATGGTTTATGAAGAGAGGGGGTTAGTTACTGCCAAGGACAGAGACAAACAAAGTACAGGACAAAACACAATGCATTTTGACCTCTTGGGTCTTCTTCAGGCAAAAAAAACAACAACACTGGATTCATGGTGCTGACAGCCTAGCCGTTCACAAGGGGCAATCCAAGGCTGTCATCTTGTCAGTCAATTCCTCCTCACACTTGTTTGAAAAGAACATTAAAAACAGATTTCATAAGTAAGACAAAACTACTTAAAATCTTTATTCCATAAAATCTTAATTCAGACAAAAAAGAAAATGTATCTCTTTCAAGAACTAAAAAAAAAAAAATCACATTTGGTGTAACATTTGTGAACAAGGTTTTGATGGAGTCTAATGTACAGTGTTTATGTCCGACACATCCTACACCCCAACACACCTGTCTCCAAGGACAACACCCTCCTGCATGAAAAACCAACCGCCTATGATGATGTCAGACTTACATCACACACATCTTGATCATCCGTCACCAACCTCACATGGTAGATACATATAATACGCATCAGTGTGGCACCAGCCATTATGTTGTAACAGCCTCACCTGGTGTACCCTAAAACACATCTTGTCTGGAGTACACTACAGCAGACAGGTCTTACCAGGCGTATACTACAACAGACAGGTCTTACCTGGTGTACACTACAGCTTACAGGTCTTACCTGGTGAACACTACAGCTGACGGGTCTTACCTGGTCTACACTACAGCTGACAGATCTTACGTGGTGTATGTTACAACAGACAGGTTTTACCTGGTGTACACTACAGCTGACAGGTCATACCTGGTGAACACTACAGCAGACAGGTCTTACCTGGTGTACACTACAGCTTACAGGTCTTACCTGGTGTATGTTACCACAGACAGGTTTTACCTGGTGTATACTACAGCTGACAGGTCTTACCTGGTGAACAGTACAGCAGACAGGTCTTACCGGGTGTACACTACAGCTGACAGGTCTTACCTGGTGAACACTACAGCAGACAGGTCTTACCTGGTGTACACTACAGCTGACAGGTCTTACCTGGTGTATGTTACAACAGATAGGTTTTACCTGGTGTACACTACAGCTGACAGGTCTTACCTGGTGAACACTACAGCAGACAGGTCTTACCTGGTGTATACTACAGCTGACTGGTCTTACCTGGTGTATGTTACAACAGATAGGTTTTACCTGATGTATTCTACACCAAAAAGGTCTTATCTGGTGTATGCTACATTAAACAGATCTTACCTGGTGTATACTGCATCACACAGGTCTTACCTGGTGTATACATCAAACAGGTCTTACCTGGTGTATACTACATCAAACAGGTCTTACCTGGTGTATACTGCATCAAACAGGTCTTACCTGGTGTATACTACATCAAACAGGTCTCACCTGGTGTATACTACATCAAACAGGTCTTACCTGGTGTATACTACATCAAACAGGTCTTACCTGTGCTGGCCAGCCAACTGTAGCACAGACTGGGCAGCTGAGTCTTGGGGTCATCAAAGTAGTTCATGTAGTAATTGAAGCCATTCTGCACACAATCATCAAAGTAGTTCATGTAGTAACTGAAGCCATTCTGCACACAATCATCAAAGCAGTTCATGTAGTAATTGAAGCTGTTCTGTACACAATCATCAAAGCAGTTCATGTAGTAATTGAAGCCATTCTGCACACACTCATCAAAGCAGTTCATGTAGTAATTGAAGCCGTTCTGCACACAATCATCAAAGCAGTTCATGCAGTAATTGAAGCCGTTCTGCACACAATCATCAAAGCAGTTCATGCAGTAATTGAAGCCATTCTGCAGACAATCATCAAAGTAGTTCATGTAGTAATTGAAGCCATTCTGCAGACAATCATCAAAGTAGTTCATGTAGTAATTGAAGCCATTCTGCAGACAATCATCAAAGTAGTTCATGTAGTAATTGAAGCCGTTCTGCAGACAATCATCAAAGTAGTTCATGTAGTAATTGAAGCCATTCTGCACACAATCATCAAAGTAGTTCATGTAGTAACTGAAGCCATTCTGCATGCAATCATCAAAGTAATTCGTGTAGTAATTGAAGCCAATCTGCAGACAAAATCATCAATGCCAAACAACCTTCCAGATTTAAAGACATAAAACATGTGTAAAAAGAATATCTGTAACTGGTGGGATCATACTTTTAACAAAACAATAAGGAAAAAAAAGTGTTTTTTTTCTTTTAAATCTATAATAATTACTGGGTAGAAAACTTTCAGAGTGAACTTGGACAAATCAATATACTCATTCTCTAACACACTCATACACACTTTTCACGTGTTGAATCATGACAAAACAATTCTTAGAAAAGCAGCTCCATGACCTGAAGAAAGTACCATGCACACTGATTGCCAGGACAACTTAATCCTTGGAATGGATAAAACAGAAAATGCCAGAAATGTTCTCCTGTGGCATCCTTGTTCAAAGAAACACTTGTGACACACACAACACCAGTTCAGGTGAACACAGACACAGATGACACTGAAATGTCCACTGTCATGCCGTTTCATTCTGCTGGATAACACATGCCCCTTGTCGCAGAGAGAAGACACCCCCTTCATTCAGTGCTGGTCCTATAGGACCATCATCATCGTTGTCAGAAGCTACAGTTCAAATCACAGACTGATACTAGGCTTCCTTTTTTTTCTTTATTCACACACAAACAGTCAACTAGGAATCTGAAAAACACTCAAAATGAGCCATGTAATAATTATGATACGTTTAATGCTCATCTGGGTGTTGAGAGATAAAAAAAACCGCAGGGTTCAGGCTAGAGCAGTGAGTTTTCTGTCTTCTCTGTGTATCATCATACGAGGCAATGTCCAACTGTCTGTCTTCTCTGGGTATCCTACAAGGCAATGTTCAGCTGTCTGTCTTCTCTGTGTATCCTACAAGGCAATGTTCAGCTGTCTGTTTTCTCTGTGTATCCTACAAGGCAATGTTCAACTGTCTTCTCTGTGTATCCTACAAGGCAATGTTCAACTGTCTGTCTTCTCTGTGTATCCTACAAGGCAATGTTCAACTGTCTGTCTTCTCTGTGTATCCTACAAGGCAATGTTCAACTGTCTGTCTTCTCTGTGTATCCTACAAGGCAATGTTCAACTGTCTGTTTTCTCTGTGTATCCTATAAGGCAATGTTCAACTGTCTGTTTTCTCTGTGTATCCTACAAGGCAATGTTCAACTGTCTGTTTCTCTGTGTATCCTACAAGGCAATGTTCAACTGTCTGTCTTCTCTGTGTATCCTACAAGGCAATGTTCAACTGTCTGTCTTCTCTGTGTATCCTACAAGGCAATGTTCAGCTGTCTGTCTTCTCTGTGTATCCTACAAGGCAATGTTCAACTGTCTGTCTTCTCTGTGTATCCTACAAGGCAATGTTCAACTGTCTGTTTTCTCTGTGTATCCTACAAGGCAATGTTCAACTGTCTGTCTTCTCTGTGTATCCTACAAGGCAATGTTCAACTGTCTGTCTTCTCTGTGTATCCTACAAGGCAATGTTCAACTGTCTGTATTCTCTGTGTATCCTACAAGGCAATGTTCAACTGTCTGTTTTCTCTGTGTATCCTACAAGGCAATGTTCAACTGTCTGTTTTCTCTGTGTATCCTACAAGGCAATGTTCAACTGTCTGTTTTCTCTGTGTATCCTACAAGGCAATGTTCAACTGTCTTCTCTGTGTATCCTACAAGGCAATGTTCAACTGTCTTCTCTGTGTATCCTACAAGGCAATGTCCAACTGTCTGTCTTCTCTGAGTATCATCATACGAGGCAATGTCCAAATCTCTGTCTTCTCTGTGTATCCCACAAGGCAATGTCCAACTCTCTGTTTTCTCTGTGTATCCCACAAGGCAATGTCCAACTGTCTGTCTTCTCCGTATCCTACAAGGCAATGTCCAGCTCTCTGTCTTCTCTGTGTATCCGACAAGGCAATGTCCAACTCTCTGTTTTCTCTGTGTATCCCACAAGGCAATGTCCAACTGTCTGTCTTCTCCGTATCCTACAAGGCAATGTCCAACTCTCTGTCTTCTCTGTGTATCCCACAAGGCAATGCCCACCCTCTCTCTTCTCCATGTATCCCACAAGGCACTATCCCACCCTCTCTCTTCTCCATGTATCCCACAAGGCACTATCCCACCCTCTCTCTTCTCCATGTATCCAACAAGGCACTATCCCACCCTCTCTCTTCTCCATGTATCCCACAAGGCACTATCCCACCCTCTCTCTTCTCTGTGTATCCTACAAGGCACTATCCCACCCTCTCTCTTCTCTGCGTATCCCACAAGGCACTATCCCACCCTCTCTCTTCTTTGTGTATCCAACAAGGCACTATCCCACCCTCTCCCTTCTCCATGTATCCCACAAGGCACTATCCCACCCTCTCTCTTCTTTGTGTATCCTACAAGGCACTATCCCACCCTCTCCCTTCTCCATGTATCCCACAAGGCACTTTCCCACCCTCTCTCTTCTCTTTGTATCCTACAAGGCACTATCCCACCTTCTCTCTTCTCCCTTCTCCGTGTATCCCACAAGGCACTATCCCACCCTCCCTCTTATCCATGCATCCCACTATGCAATGTGCCTGACTCACCTGGTCAATGGTGGTGTGTGGTTCAATGACCATCTGCGACTGGTAGCAGTGGATTCTAACAACATTGTCTATCTCCGGGCACTTGGGGTGGGACACTGCTTTGGCCACAATCACCATCTTGTGCTCCTCCTCCTCCTCCACCTGACCCAACACATCCTCATCAATGGCTGTGTGCCCACAGTTCATTGGTTCAGCAGTCTTGCACATGTGTGCTTTTCTACTTTTTAGAAAACGACACAGTTTCCCAACATTTTCTGATACGATTATCAGCATCAAAACTGATAATTACATTTTGAGAAAGTGATTTTCCAGTACTATCTTCATTTAAAATCTTTTCTTAAAGTTTTAATTATCAACAATTATCCAGGTCTCTCCACACTGAATGGACATTCTGTCCCTATCTAGCAGCTATGTCACTGTACTGTCACATTTGTTGTAGAGGTGGAATTCCTGGTCAATAAAGCAGTTTCCATTCAATCATTAACCTATGACATGTCAAACAAGAGAAATGATCTACAACATATGAAAAAAGAGGAATAACCCGACATATCAAACAAGAGGTATAACTTATGGCAAGTGAAACAAAAAGAATAACCTACAACACATCAAACAAGAGGTTTATCCTAAGATGTGTCAAACAAAAGGAATGACCTGACATAATTCTCCACCATCCAACATGACCAGTGTAACTAGACTGAAGCTCAGTCAGCCAAAAGAAAGCTGAAAGAGAACTGTATGGACAAGTGGCGTACCTTGTGCGACAGAGGTTTGTACACACCGACAGTACAGAGGTGAAAAAGAACTGTATGGAAAAGGGCCTTATCTAGATGCCACAAAATATGAGTACACACAGACAGCAAAGAGCTGAGTGGAGAACTGTACAGAAAAGGGCCTTGCCTTGCGACAACAACATTCAAGTGCACACAGACAGTACAGAGGTGAGCAGAGAACCACAGATTAAAATGGCTTACAGACAGTACAGAGGTGAGCAGACAACTACAGATTATGATGGCTTTCCTTACTGTGATGAATGTGAGTATAAACAGACTGTAGAGATATAAAAGGGGAACTGTTGAGAAAAGGGCCTTGCCTTAGTGAGACAAGAAGGGAGGTGCAAACAGCAGTGTTGAGAAATGGCTTACCTTGCTGTGACATATCTGAATGAACACAGACGACCTGCAGAGAAATGGCTTACCTTGCTGTGACATATCTGAGTGAACACAGATGACCTGCAGAGAAAACGGCTTACCTTGCTGTGACATATCTGAATGAACACAGACGACCTGCAGAGAAATGGCTTACCTTGCTGAACATATCTGAGGGAACACAGACGACCTGCAGAGAAATGTCCTGACCTTCCTGCGACCAATGTGAAGCTCCATCAGACAGAAGAGATGTGAAAAGGGAAGTGTAGAGAAACAAGCCGTAATTTGCTGCCACCAAGGTCAGTACACTGAGACAGACGAGAGGTGAAAAGAGAAGTGTTGAGAACAGTGGCCTACCTTGCTGCGACGAACGTAGCAGTAGTCTCTGGGATACATGGGATACTGCAACAAAGCACACCATCATCAGGCACAGTTTCTGTTGCTGTCAGCACAACCTCTGTCATTTGACCCAGTCACAACAAAACCACTCAGTTCTCATTTCTCAATTGATCTGCTCAATACATTTGCTTGGCACAGACAGCATAGAGGTCACAGAGTTTGGTATCATAAGATCGGCTGTCGCTCAAACTTGGACAGTCATTTAACAATATCTGTGTCTTCTCTTCCAACCTTTTCTCATTCAGTTTCCTACGTCTGCAGAGTTCACGCCTGGACTGTATGACTGGCACTTACTACATCAAAACAACCTGACATATGACCATCACTCTTTCCTGACAGAACGAGACAAGATCAGTGGCTCCCTACGCAACCAAAGAGCTCTAAACTTCTTTCATTAAATACAGTTGATCAAACAGGAAACCTGACTAAAAGAAGTAACAAGTTATTCAGCATTTAACGCTTACTTTCAGAGGTGTTTGAAGAGAGCATCAGCATCTGACCTCCATGACCAATGGTTGAGAGTTCTGAGAACTTCCCTGCACTCACGTCAGGCTGATTTTATTTTCAATGACTGAGGAATTAGATGCAAACACAAATTTGCTGAGTTTGCATTCAGTCATGATGGTGTATGTGTGCTTCCAGCCAGCTATGACATGAAATTCTTAAACTCAAAAAGTGGCAGCTGACAATTGTGCAGTGACCAACAAAAATATGAAGGACGTTTTAAGAACTCTTCTGTTACATCACTGGACAAAATCTGTCAATAACTCTCCTACTACATCACAGGACAAGATCTGTCAAGAACTCTCCTGTTACATCACAGGACAAGTTACGTCAAGAACTCTACTGTTACATCACAGGACAAGATCTGTCAATAACTCTCTACTGTTACATCACTGGACAAGATCTGTCAATAACACTCCTGTTACATCACAGGACAAGATCTGTCAAGAACTCTCCTGTTACATCACAGGACAAGATATGTCAAGAACTCTCCTGTTACATCACTGGACAAGATCTATCAAGAACTCTCCTGTTACATCACACAACATGATCTGTCAAGAACTCTACTGTTACATCACAGAACAATATCTGTTAAAAACTCTCCTGTTACATCACAAGACAACATTTGTCAATAACTCTCCTGTTACATCACAAGACAAGATCTGTCAAGAACTCTCCTGTTACATCACAGGACAAGATCTGTCAGTACCTCTGTTGTTACGTAATAGCAAGAAGCAGAGTGTGATGAATTTTTTTTACACATATATGCTTACTTTCCAGGCAACAGACTACAAGTTATCCTTCAGAGCTGTCACAGGTAGACCTTACAAATAGGTGCAGACACCCTCCTCCTTCCTTCCTCCAGCGTTAGGCTAATGTTATTCATATCCATGAATTGATGAAGAGTTACCCTGCATGTTCGTTATTTACTGTTCCCTGCCTGATTGTAGATTTCCTTTCAAACTGAGGCTACCTGCATCTATTTCTGCCCATCCATGTGTCCCATTTGACTATAGTCATGATCAAAAAGGTTGGGCCAATCTTGAATAAAATATTAGTTTGTGCTTGTTCATTTCTCCAGTTCTCGTTGCTGTGTATCTGTGTCATGTACAGGTTATATGGGCCAGCTTGGAGAATCCTTTTAGGGGGAAAATCTTCCTGTTTGCTCTGTAATGGCAGTTTTGTTAGGCGATTTGGTGTTGTCAGCCACATTAGTATGGAGTTACGGGCCTGTCATTATCTCATCATCAGGGCAAGAGTTACCTTACTTATTTGTTATTCATATCCCAATCAGAGTGTCCATGGGAAGAGAAGTGATAAATCGCTGCCTGTTGGTACTAAATCGTCACTGGCATTTCTTGTTCTCCTGTCTCTGTGACATGGGCTGCCTTTCCCAACAGACCTGTATAACTTTTGTTGGAACTTTTCCTGTTCTGTTCCCTTGTCCCTTTGCACTGTTTGGGGTTACAGATTTGATCTGACACTAGAGCCATGACTGGCAATGACAATGCAGCAGACCTGACAGCCAGGCAGACCCCAGACCTCCAACTTACAGGGAACTTGTAGACCCAGTGGATGACCGAGCTGTTGCTCATCACGTCCACGTCCACCACGTTGATCTCCATGGTCTGCTTGTCCCAGCCACTCCAGAACTTCAGGTCCATCTGCATGACACGTCAACCTCTCCATTATTTAGGGGCCATCCACATAACACATCAGCCTCTCCATTACTAAAGGTCTGTCTACATGACACTTTAGCCTAACCATTACTTAAAGTCCATCTAGACCACACATCTAACTCTCCATTATTTAAGGTCCATCTACACCACACAGCCTCTCCATTACTTAAGGTCCATCTACACCACATGTCTTCCTCTGCATTACTTAACGTCCATCTACATGACACATCAGACTCTCCACTACTTAAGGTCCATCTACACCACACATCAACCTCTCCACTACTTAACGTCCATCTACATGACACATCAACCTCTCCACTACTTAATGTCCATCTACATCACACGTTAGCCTCTCCATTACTTAGGGTCAATCTACACCACACAGCCTCTCCATTACTCAAGGTCCCTCTACACCACACATCAACCTCTCCACTCCTTAACGTCCATCTACATCACATGTTAGCCTCTCCATTACTTAAGGTCTGTCTACATCACACATCAGCCACGCCATTACTTAAGGTCAATCTACACCACACATCAGCCTCTCCATTACTGAAGATTCATCTACCCAGCATGAGGTCTACAACACAGTCCAACTTGTTAGTTATATAAAGTCCACCTAAGACTCAGTTTTTTTCCCGCATGAGTTAGTGGTGTTACGACACAGTTGTCAGTTGTGGATCAAAACCCTGCCACATTACAAAAATTGAGGAAATTTCACTCTGCGGACTGTACTCATTTCAGGCTTCCAAAGACACAGAGGACACGAACACCCGGACATACTTAAACTGAAAAAATTTCACTTTGTGGACTGTGCTCATCACAGGCTTCCAAAGACACAGACGACTTCAAAACCCTGACACATTACAAAAGGTTGAGGAAATTTCACTTTGTGGCCTGTGCTCATCACAGGCTTCCAAAGACACAGACGACATCAAAACCCTGACACATTCCAAAAAGTTGAGGAAATTTCACTTTGTGGCCTGTGCTCATCACAGGCTTCCAAAGATACAGACGACATCAAAATCCTGACACATTACAAAAAGTTGAGGAAATTTCACTCTGGTCTGTGCTCATCATAGGATTCCAAAGACAGAGGACATCAACACCCTGACCTACTTCAATCAGCTGAAAAAATTTCACTCTGTGGACTGTGCTCATCACAGGATTCCAAAGACACAGGCAACATCAAAACCCTGACACATTCCAAAAAGTTGAGGAAATTTCACTCTGTGGACTGCGCTCATCACAGGCTTCCAAAGACAGAGGCAACATCAAAACCCTGACACATTCCAAAAAGTTGAGGAAATTTCACTCTGTGGACTGTGCTCATCACAGGCTTCCAAAGACACAGAGGACTGCCTTGTACCTCAAGGTCTGAGATCTGAGGTCCTACAGATAGGGCTGGATCAGAATTCAAACCACCCCAGACTCCTGATTCAGGTGGACAAAACCCAAGCACTGACAGAGGCAAACTATGGCCCGTAGTATGGGGGAAGGATGAACCGTTCAGTGCCTTAGCCCTCTTCCAAGTGAAATTCACATAGGTTTCATATTCTTTGTGTAGTTTTACTCTCAAAACAGGTGTGTATGATTACCAACAAACTGCAAACATGCATAAGCCCCCAGGATAAAAAGATCTGGTGAGTAAGTATACACCACCTGGTACTTTAAAATCTATTGTATTTCACCTATTCCAGTGTGAAATGTCATGTGACTGTCATCAAACCTGTCTCCTTTTTATGGCGACAATGATATCAGCGCATGTAAACCCCTAGGCTACACCAACCACATGCAAGTTTTTAGCGTCAAATGGAAACTACGGCCTATGTGACGCGAGTATCAGCTTTTATAGAGCGACAAAGGTCAAAGTGCCACTGTCACCACAAATCACAGTTATGTCAAAGGGGTCAGTTGCACCCTTTATAGCTTGTTTCTGTCAATTGTAACTGTTGGTTTCATCAGCAGAAGAACAAGAAAACTAAGTGGCGGAAATATGAAAACAAAAATAAACAGCAACAGAAAAATAGCCTATAACAGCATCCGGGTGAGAATGAGCAGGACTGGTTGCCAGCAGAAAGTTGATCATGGCAACCAGCTCTCCGTGAGGTTAGCAGTATGCATGGCAGCACATTGTGTCAGGATCCTTTTTCTCAAAAGGAAATTGAGATCCAGTGTTCCTTACAGTATTTCACACCTATGGTCCTTAGGACCCTCCTTCAAACATTCTGAGGGCCTCTGGGGACATCTGAGGTCCACTATTAAAACACAATGTGAAGAAATGCTTACTTATACAATAATGCTACACCAACACACTCATCAATTCTGCAACACACCACCATGGAACACAGCACACACACACAGATATCAAAACAAACACTCACTGAGCTGCTTTCAAACCAAATTCAATAAAAGCAAAAAAATGGGTCAATCCTAGACTTGAATATTCAGGGGCGGCAGCTCTGCACTAGATGCGTTTGATCACCTTTGTCAACAAAACCAAGTTGCAGCATCTCTTAAAGAGTCTGCAGCGTTCCACTTCTATCAAAGCTGCAGATAAGCAACTGTATACACAACCAAAAACACTGTGCATTCCTGAGACCTTCTGTGTGAAAATCTGTGCATCACACTGCAGAATCTTTGCTTCCTGTACTCCCAGCTGTGCCTTGTCAGGAACACGGTGATCTACTACATCCATGTCCAATTCACATTCAAGCTCCTCTCTTTCCTATTTTGTCCATTTTTTGTGGTGTCCGATCCATGCAGTCCATCATTTTCATGGACCTTGGGCCAGTTCACTCACAAGTTGTAGTGTTCCCTTCTTTTCCATTTTCAGTGCTAGAAACTCCCAGTTACTATACTCTGGTTGTCATGGGGACAAGTGATTGAAAACTCTACTTGTCCTCCCTACTTTCTGCCTATCCTCCCTAAGTACAGTGCTAGAAACTCCCAGTTACTACTTTGGTTGTCCCAGGGACAAGTGATTGAAAACTCTATTTGTCCTCCCTACTTTCTGCCCATCCACCCTAAGTACAGAGACGGATAATGAAAGTGCCTGTAGTGCAGTGACAAGTCAGCGGATATAATTCAGTACCAGCATGCTTTGCACTTGTCAGATTAAGGCCTAAAACAGAATAAGGTATAAAAGAACTCATACATTCATTGGAATTAATACAGAAAAAGTTTTCCTTTTGTGTTCAAAAGTGTATAAGAAAGTAAAAAACAATGCAATTGTCATGTTTCCATATTCACACATTCCTGGACTGAATTAAAGTTGTAACAAATCGTATGTCCTGCTCTCCTTCTCTTACATCTGTCCTTTTCACCACATACACCAAAAATAAAATCCACTTCATTTAATAAAAAACAATAAATACTACGCATAGGTGTAACATTTCCATGCTGACCAAGCACAATATCTGCATGGTGATGACAAGTTTTACATATAGAACAGCAGTTCTTTGCCTCAGTGAGATAGCGCTCTGCTAGGATCCTGTTGAGAGAAAACAGGGGACTGGAGGTGAAGGTGTGAAAGGGAAAGAGGGAAGCATGATTGGTCTGCACTAAAGCTTTCTTCTTATCTATCCTTCCATGGATATATTGCCCAAAAAAAAGGGGAAAAAAGGATGCCTGACCGACAAATGGAGGACGACTTTCCACTTGGCAGCCAGAAGATTTTGTTGTTGCAGACAATCTGACGAGTGGATATTCTGAGCCCTGCTTTTCATGAATGTGGCAGGCACCACACTCCAAAAATAGAGCTGACCATACTCTGATGGCAACACTGTAAAAGATTTTTGATGCAACTATTGCGGATCAATGCCACCTTCCATTCCTCTCCCACTCTGTCTTGCATCACAGGTAAGTTTGCTGCAATGTCTCTTCTCCATCTCATCAGTGTGTTAATGAATCCCGTGAATTGTTTGGATGTTTTGCTGCCAGCTGTCTGCAGGTGTGATGCACGTGGTGAATGATGTAACTGCACATCAGACCTCAGGCTGAAGACCCCCAAGATCCAAGAGACTGTCGTCTTTGATCCACACTGTATCATATTACACTGCATGTGCTGACAAGTCTCTCCCTCTTTTCCCACAGATGACTAAACACGCATCCATCATTTCTGGCCGACATGTTCCTCTAACAACCAGAACCATGATGGTTAGCATAACCCTCTAAAAGTGGCTGACATGTTCCGCTAACAACCAGAACCATGATGGTTAGTATAACCCTTTAAAAGTAAAAGAGAGAGCTGACATGTTCCGCTAACAACCAGAACCATGATGGTTAGCATAACCCTCTGAAAGTAAAACTAAAAGAGAGATCAAGCCTCCAAAGTCACTGACCCACCACAGGTCATAAGTCTGGAAACATCCTTTTCAAGGTGTAAAACTAGACTCAGAGAGAGGACTGTTAACCTCTCCCACTCTGAGATCCTGTGTCAAATATCACTGACTGGCCCAGAAGAAAAGGAAATGGAACCTCCTTTCTAAGCCCTGAGGCCACGTATTGTTCGAAGTGATGCCTTATACTTTAAAAGGGCAACTTTAGGCCAGAGTTCAGTAAATCATGTTCAGATGAATAATGAATGCTGTTTGTTGTCTAAATGCTTTGTAGTAGGTGCTTAAGACTAAGGTTATTCCACTACCTAATTACACCTACAGAGTATTTGACTACTCTGAGGAGTTATTTCCCTTTGACTGTGTAACAGTTTCTTACCCTCCCGTTAAAATCCACTCAAAACTGAGTAAAGAAACTACCGTGGCGATAGGAAAGAAAAGGAGACACATGTTTGTCTTTCTCCTGATGTTGCCCGAGACCTCACACTTACCTGAAAGTTCAGACGGCCAAGGTGAGAATTCCTCAAGCTGAACTCCTTACTACTCATTGACAGTGATTACAGACCAGGTTCAATTACCTCCACAGACCATAGGACCCTGCCGTCCACTACAACTCATTAACAGTGATTACAGACCATAGGTCACTACCGTCCACTACAACTCACTGACAGTGATTACAGACCATAGGACCATGCCGTCTACTACAACTCACTGACATTGATTACAGACCATAGGTCCCTACCGTCCACTACAAGTCATTGACAGTGATTACAGACCATAGGACCCTGCCGTCCACTACAACTCACTGACAGTGATTACAGACCATAGGACCCTGTCATCCACTACAACTCATTGACAGTCATTACAGACCATAGGTCCCTACCGTCCACTACAAGTCATTGACAGTCATTACAGACCATAGGACCCTGCCGTCCACTACAACTCATTGACAGTGATTACAGACCATAGGTCCCTACCGTCCACTACAACTCACTGACAGTGATTACAGACCATAGGACCCTGTCGTCCACTACAACTCATTGACAGTCATTACAGACCATAGGTCCCTACCATCCACTACAACTCACTGACAGTCATTACAGACCATAGGTCCCTACCGTCCACTACAACTCATTGACAGTCATTACAGACCATAGGTCCCTACCGTCCACTACAACTCATTGACAGTCATTACAGACCATAGGTCCCTACCGTCCACTACAACTCATTGACAGTCATTACAGACCATAGGTCACTACCGTCCACTACAACTCATTGACAGTCATTACAGACCATAGGTCCCTACCGTCCACTACAACTCATTGACAGTGATTGCAGACCATAGGACCCTGCCGTCCACTACAACTCACTGGCAGTGATTACAGACCATAGGACCCTGTCGTCCACTACACCTCACTGGAAGTGATTACAGACCATAGGTCCCTACCGTCCACTACAAGTCATTGACAGTCATTACAGACCATAGGACCCTGCCGTCCACTACAACTCATTGACAGTGATTACAGACCATAGGTCCCTACCGTCCACTACAACTCACTGACAGTGATTACAGACCATAGGACCCTGTCATCCACTACAACTCACTGACAGTGATTACAGACCATAGGTCCCTACCATCCACTACAACTCACTGACAGTGATTACAGACCATAGGTCCCTACCGTCCACTACACCTCATTGACAGTGATTACAGACCATAGGTCCCTACCATCCACTACAACTCATTGACAGTCATTACAGACCATAGGTCCCTACCGTCCACTACAACTCATTGACAGTCATTACAGACCATAGGTCCCTACCGTCCACTACAACTCATTGACAGTCATTACAGACCATAGGTCCCTACCGTCCACTACAACTCATTGAGTGATTGCAGACCATAGGACCCTTCCGTCCACTACAACTCATTGACAGTGATTACAGACCATAGGACCCTGTCGTCCACTACACCTCATTGACAGTGATTACAGACCATAGGACCCTGCCGTCCACTACACCTCACTGACAGTGATTACAGGCCAGGATCCTGCCGTCCACTACACCTCATTGACAGTGATTACAAACCATAGGACTCTGCTGTCCACTACACCTCACTGACAGTGATTACAGACCACAGGACTCTGCTGTCCACTACACCTCACTGACAGTGATTACAGACCAGGTTCCGTCACCTCCACAGACCATAGGTCCCTACCGTCCACTATAACTGGCCCAGCACAGAAGCAGGAATCGGTGCTGCCACCTGTCTAAATGGATGACCAAATAATCCACTTGTCTGCATGCAGTGGTGATGTAAACAAACAGAAGACAGATCTGTTCAGCTCTGCTCCCCCTTCAGAAATTCCTAACCACACTATGTCCTGGTGCACCCACTGGACTCCAATTCTGATCCATAAGACATTCTCTCCTTTTATGATCAAACACAGTGAGACAAGGTCTGCCCCAGCAAAGCCAAACTGACTTCTGTTGAATTATAATTATTCCACATATTTTCATCTTGTATACAAAAGTAAAGTGTGCGTGTAAAATTGCACTTAACTTGTGTCAGTCTGTTGTTCATCCATCATTTCATGCATGATCCTTTTTCTTATTCTGTCACTCAGAGAACAAACACTTTCAAGGGCACAAGCTTAGGGTAAATGACACCTCCGAAATTCTGGAGTGTTTTTACCCATCCAGAGCAAAATATAAATTTCTTTCAATGACTAGTACCAGAAAGTGCTCCTTGGGAGTAAGAGAGAGGGTGGAGGTGAATTTGGATATACAGTCACCTTTTTAATGTCAACAGAGAACACACTTGAGTCCATCCCCTAGAGGACCATACCTTCCAACCCTACTTATCACGATGCCTAAAAAAGTAATGTCCCATTAATGGATTCATCACCAGCAGAGCATGCATCTCCACCTATTCTCCTGCAAGTGTCTCACTTTGAAGAACTTTGACGTATGCTTTCAATATCTTGCAATCTGATGCAAATCCCAGCACACAGTGGTGAATCGTCCATTATTCAGCTGAACTACAGCCATTTTGTTCACACAGCTTTCATCACTGCAGATGCTGATGTCAGTGCCAGTGCCCTGCAAATGCCTGATGTCAGTGTCCTGCAGATGCCTGATGTCAGTGCCAGTGTCCTGCAGATGCCTGATGTCAGTGCCAGTGTCCTGCAGATGCCTGATGGCCGGAATAGCTCAGTTGGTAGAGCGCCTGACTCGTAATCTTGGTGATCCTGGGGTTGCGGGTTCGAATCTCCGCCGGGGCGTTTCGGTACAGGGGGATTTTTTCCCTCGGAGTTAACATTAGTTCTGACTCCATTTCCCATACAGTCCTTCGAATGAGACTATAAACCGAGGTTCCGTGTGTGAACGCACGCATAATATCTTGCACACACGTAAAATCCCATCACCAACTTTCGGAAGAGTAGGCCAGTTTGGCCGTTGGTATGGATGACACGTTACACACAGCATGCACCCTGCGTAAGAAATGGAAAGAATGAAGGAAGTAAAGAAACTGAGTGAACGACACTGACTGGATGACACGGGAAACGACTGAATGAAGCGCCAGCTGGCAGCTCTTCAGTCGGCACTACCCAGGTAGACAGCCCGTTGTGTAAGCGAGTGTTGATTGTAAAGCGCTCAGAGCTTGGTCTCTCGCCGAGAATAGGCGCTATATAAGTATTCATTATTATTATTATTATTATCATTATTATTATTATTATGTCAGTGTCCTGCAGATGCCTGATGTCAGTGCCAGTGTCCTGCAGATGCCTGATGTCAGTGCCAGTGTCCTGCAGATGCCTGATGTCAGTGTCCTGCAGATGCCTGATGTCAGTGTCCTGCAGATGCCTGATGTCAGTGCCAGTGTCCTGCAGATGCCTGATGTCAGTGCCAGTGTCCTACAGATGCCTGATGTCAGTGCCAGTGTCCTGCAGATGCCTTATGTCAGTGTCCTGCAGATGCCTGATGTCAGTGCCAGTGTCCTGAAGATGCCTGATGTCAGTGCCAGTGTCCTGCAGATGCCTGATGTCGGTGCCAGTGTCCTGCAGACGCCTGATGTCAGTGCCAGCATCCTACAGATGCCTGATGTCAGTGCCAGTGTCCCGCAGACGCCTGATGTCAGTGCCAGTGTCCTGCAGATGCCTGATGTCAGTGCCAGAGCGGAGCTGACAACACTGCACTGTCTTCTCTGCAGGTCTGTCTGGGATCAATCCTCTATAGTTATAGTCAGACCTCCTACACTCTAGATATACAGTCTCACAAACCACCTCTGAATCAGTTCTAATAGGAGCCATGCATTAAGCATGCAAAGCCTTACGTATTAGTTTGAGAGTCAGCCATAATCAGAAGAACAGAATGGAGGCAACTTCACATACATTATCATAACAAGTATATTGGCTTGCGTTTTCACTGGCCCGTTCCTAGCACACATCTAGGTAACAGTCATTCCATGGATTGTGCTGGACTGAGTATGCCTGTCTCACTGGCCCATTCCTTGCACACATCTAGGTAACAGTTATTCCATGGATTGTGCTGGACTGAGAATGCCTGTCTCAGTGACCTCTGATGCACTTCTCCCTCACTATCATTCAGTGCATTCTGTTACAGCTCTGCTGAATTCTTCCCTGAATCTTTCCTCTTCTTATTCAGCTCCATCTGTATGGAACAGTTTACCTCACAATCTTCACCTCTGTACTTTGATGAAATCTTTCCAGTCTATCCCGAAGACATTTCTTTTTAAAAGTATAACTGATATTTTACACTCTCTTATAGCTTTCAAAATTATGGAGCACACAAACATAGATCTATGTGTGTGTGCTTGTGCCTGCATGTGTGTGTGTGTGTGCATGCATGCGTGCTTCTATGTGTGCATGCATGCATGTGTATTTGTATTTCATTTCCTTTTTATAAGCTATGTGTATGAAAGTATGTTATGTTTACTGTAAAGCGCTTTGAACACATTTAACAAATGTCTGTTATTGTTCCATGAACATCAGCACATCACAGGTACATACTGGCTTTCATCTGAAACCTCAATTCTTCAGTTTTGTGTCTAAATGATGCTGTTTAATGCATCATGGAATGGATAACCCTTCTCTGATGACTGTTGTTATAATTATTACACTCCATGAACAATCATGCACAATCAAAGCTTGCAGACGATTCGCTCCACAGACACACTCACACCTGACCTGTGTGTTGTAGAAGGCTCTGGGACTGATGTCACTGAACGAGCCGTACACTGAAAAACATCACATCAGTCAGTGAAACATCCATACACTGAAAAACATCACATCAGAAAAGATCTGTGCAATGAAAAACCCCACATCAGTCAGTGAAACATCCATACACTGAAAAACCTCACATCAGTCAGTGAAACATCCGTACACTGAAAAACCTCACATCAGTCACTGAAATATCCACACACTGAAAAACCCCACATCAGTCAGTGAAACATCCATACACTGAAAAACATCACATCAGTCAGTGAAACATCCATACACTGAAAAACATCACATCAGAAAAGATCTGTGCAATGAAAAACCCCACATCAGTCGGTGAAACATCCATACACTGAAAAACCTCACATCAGTCAGTGAAACATCCATACACTGAAAAACCTCACATCAGTCACTGAAACATCCATACACTGAAAAACCTCACATCAGTCACTGAAACATCCATACATTGAAAAACCCCACATCAGTCAGTGAAACATCCATACACTGAAAAACCTCACATCAGTCACTGAAACATCCATACACTGAAAAACCTCACATCAGTCACTGAAACATCCATACACTGAAAAACCTCACATCAGTCACTGAAATATCCACACACTGAAAAACCTCACATCAGTCACTGAAACATCCGAACAATGAAAAACCTCACATCAGTCACTGAAACATCCGAACACTGAAAAACCTCACATCAGTCACTGAAACATCTGTACACTGAAAAACCTCACATCGATCACTGAAACATCCGTACACTGAAAAACATCACATCGATCACTGAAACATCCGTACACTGAAAAACATCACATCAGTCACTGAAACATCTGTACACTGAAAAACCTCACATCAGTCACTGAAACATCCATACACTAAAAAAACCTCACATCTATCACTGAAATATCTGTACACTGAAAAACATCATATCAGTCACTGAAACATCTGTACACTGAAAAACCTCACATCAGTCACTGAAACATCTGTACACTGAAAAACCTCACATCAGTCACTGAAACATCTGTACACTGAAAAACCTCACATCAGTCACTGAAACATCCATACACTGAAAAACCTCACATCAGTCACTGAAACATCTGTACACTGAAAAACATCACAGTCTGTGAAACATCTACACACTGAAAAACCTCACATCATGAAAGGAAGCGTTGAGCACAGACCTGTCATGTTGTCGACGCAGGGATATTTCATGAAAGGAAGTGGAAAGGACTGATAACAAGAATCATTAATATTTTCTATGCATACCACAAGATGTTTTTTTTTTCTTTTTATCAGAGTTAACTCTGTGAACAGGTATATTTGTTATTCTCAAGAACTTTATCTATTTACAAAAAAAAAAAAAAAAAAAAAAAAAAAATTCAATTTATTTTTGACACCATACCACCACAGTCATTCAGCACGTCACATCCCTCAGTAATGTTTCAACTGCCACCATTTCTGCTGACAGAATGGCAGATCTGAAAAAAAGTCTTTTCACTGCACTGACCATAAAAGACCTAAATTTACAACTAACTGTTGATACTATATATTCACCCTTTTCACTAGATTTCTCTTTTTTTTGCCATAATGTTTTTCCCTGAAAGTAAATTTAAAGGAAAATCAATGGCATTCTCGTTAAAAACAAACCAAACAAAACAAATCACACTCAAGGAATTCCTACCCCTAATCTTAGTCACCTAAGTTTGTGCACCAGCTCATTGTTCCTCAGTTCATCTCATCATTTCCATTTTCACCATGTTACACATGGTTTTCAACACTTGTTTTGAAGCTATCAATCTCTCTGACACAGACTTCATCTTCTTTCTTCTTCTGTCTTATCTCACATGGGCTCAGTCATGTCTGGCTCGGAGAAATTCCTTCTCACCTACGCACGCATTGATCAATACAAAACAATCTTCGCTCACTTTGGACCATATGTCTGGAACTCACTTCCACCAAGACTACAAAAGATGAATACGTAAAAACTTTTCAAGAAACATTTACATAAAGAATATTTGATTATTCCATTAAAATCATTAATGTCCATTTTTCAAAGTCTTTTGTAAAGCATCTGTTTAACCATTTCATTTTTTTTATCATGTTACATTAAGTATTAAAGTAGATTATAAAACACTGAAAGATGATAAACAACTGAAAACTTTTGCTTTAATCCCAATGCACTGAAAACGGAAAACATCCAAATGAAATCTTGCCAACCTAGAAAATACCCAAACACTATCTTGGTGATTAGGAAATGACCCAAATACAGTTTTTCTATTCTGGATTAAATTATGCGTTTTCTTATAGACTTGCATCTTTGATTCTAGTAATAGTTAATTCATACCAATTACCATACTGAGCTATGGTAAAATGACTCTGTAAACAGGACAAATGATTCAGTGATATGGTAATCAAATCAGTGTGGACAAAAAAAGGACCTAGGATGGAAGATACACTGACCTCTATACTCATACAGATGATACTCCTGCATAAAGCGGCGCCAGACCTTGAGGTGCTGTCGGTCGATGACGATCTCCCAGCCATCCGGTGCAGGAGTGTGCTTACTGTGGGCTTTGACAGCGTGGTCCACCAGGCGCTCCATGGCATCCATCTCCTTCAGGGCCCTGCCACACACACAGTGATGCCAGTCACCACTGTACACTGTACAGACACACAATAATACCATTCACCACTGTGCAGACACAAAGTAATGCCATTCACCACTGTACATTATATAGACACACATTAATGCTGTTTACCACAGTACATTATACACACACACGGTAATGCTATTCACCATTATACATTATAATACACAGACACACAATAATGCCATTCACCACTGTACATTATACAGACACACAGTAATGCCATTCACCACTGTACATTGTACACAGACACACAATAATGCCATTCACCACTGTACATTATACAGACACACAGTAATTTCACCACTGTACATTACAGACACAGTAATGCTATTTACCACAGTACATTACACAGACACACAGCAATGCCATTCAGTGATTTACCACTGCACATCATACACGCATGCTATTCACCACTTATACAGACACACAGTGTTCTATGGCCAACACTGGCAGCTCCTCCTATCTAAAAGGTAGAAGTCGACTGACCACCTTTCATAAGTAATTATGATTTAGTAACCAACATAAAAGTTTCCTTTTTCCCTATAGTCCATGTTCACTCCCTTCTCCAGAATCAATCTCACAGCTGGGCTCACCCGACACTGCCTATTTCTGTACATTAACTGATTAAGGATGTGAAATCACTGGTTTTGTAATAAGCATGCAAATATTATTGAAGTGGCCACAGTAAATTATCGATTCAGTGGGTGGGTTATTACACTTTCATCTTGAGCGTTGAGGTCAAACTGTTAAGCTGGAAAGATCACTTCTCCTACCAAAAGTACACTTTTTTTTCTTTATTTTTTTTGTATTTCATTTCTTTCTTTTTTATTTGTTAGTTTGTTTGGTTATTTGAAATGTAGATTATTTGTGTCTGATGACTACATATTATTGATCAGGTTGGCAAAATAGAAACTGCTGGTTCTAAATTTTCATATCAACAGGTATTGTTGTTGTTCTTCTTCCTTCAGGTGAACACCTTCAGCATGACAAAGATTACTTCATACATGAAGGTCCAAAAAAGAAAGCACCAGGAACAGTTTGAGCCGCCAGTTTAGCTTCTAGGGAATCAAGGGAGACTGCTTCATAGTCATTGGCTTAATTGGCTTTACTGCCATTGCCACTCCCACCCCTCCCCACCATCAAGAGCAGGTTCAGCATCTAAAGAACTGCGGGAGTCTGCTTCACAGTCATAGGCTTAAATGGCTTTTAACCCATCCCCCACTTTTTTTTCAAAATCAGTCAATCAAATTTTGATGCAAAGTGTGATTCTGATATCCTTAAGATATTAAATACTGGTTCTATAATTCTTCATGTGTAAATTCTACTCTTTCAAAATATCTCAACAGTCAAGAGGCCAATTGAAAATGCTAGTACCTGGTCCATTTTCAGTGGTTTCAATGTTTTTCACACTGTCTCACTGACAAAGCCTGATGTATGATATCTGAGGTAACTAAAATTGTCTGAAGAAGCATCTGGACAGTGACCCCAAACCAGTAATCTTCAATCATGATTTTGAAAATTTTTTCGGTATATTGTGACCACCTCAACTGGGCACAGAATAGGCTACAAGACCTTTTGCCAAGTAGAACTGGGCACTTGATGGCCTTGTGGCAAATCCTACTGTTGGGGTCCCTCAGGTTTTTGTTTTTAAATCTGGATGACCAACATCATCAAACCATGAAACACTGAACATATTTCCATAACTACTGTTTCATTACTGTGAGCATGAAGCCATGAAACACAGAACATAACTACTATTTCAGCATTGTGAGCATTTACTTGTGCAATTCTTCATCAGTGATGCCGTCCCTTTCCCACTGGAAGATGCCCGCAGCAGACAGCAATGCGGCCAGTTGTTTGTTCTTGCTCCTGCAGTGGCGCGTCAGGTTGGCCTTCAATGTCTGCAATAAACGCTTTTCACCGTAAAGCTGTTGATACCATGAAAATATTTGGAAAGCTCGCCATGTTCGCTGACCTGCGATAACATTAAACTGTTTTGCAAACTGGGCACACGCATTCTGCACCTCAGTGTTGATGCATTCGGCGATGTGTCTTGCTTTCTGCTTCCCAACAGTACGAGTACCAAATGCCAGGGTGATCATTTTCTCTCTGATGGCGATTTTCTTAACTGTGAGTGAGCAATAACGGGCCCAGGCTTGTCTGCAGGCTGTAAACATCCTCTCGTTAGCCATTCTCATTGATGAAACCGATGCTGGCAACACAGCGACGCCAACTAACGTTAAAACTGACGCTGGAATCAACAATGGATCGTTCTGGACAGATCACCCATGTGTTCTGGTGACCTTGACACTCTGTCTTTTTACCAGCTTCTAATGCAAAAAAAAGCAAAAACAAAACGTTGTCTCAAAACGCCCGCGGGCTTTTTCGTTTGAAAAGTGAACAGTGTGCGGTCTGTCCACACCTGGTTTCCAACACTTCTTCCCGACCAGATGAAAGTGGTCTTGGGGGAGATGCATCTGAAGAAGCAGCACTTCTTTCCAGAGGGGTCCCCCTCCCTCTCCCCCCCCCCACCCCCCCAACCCGAGGTCCAGTGCTCGACCCCTTGCTGTTTCTGTGCCGCATTGATGACTGGCCTCCTTGCCGACTGACTTCCTGCTTCAGAGTAAGATCCACTCCGTCTGAGGTCATCTGATGCCGCAGGAATGTGATGAGCAGGGTAAGGACTCAGAGTCGTTTTACATCTAAAATTCCCCTCCATCTTCTCTCTTACTACTGGTTGAAGGAGCAACTTTCCTGTACTAGTCACTGAAAGAAATATTCATTTTACTCGGGACTGTTTCAAATACCCAAGAATGGCCCAGAACCATTTCATCTTAGGCGCATGCACATAAAAGTGCTTGTGCCCCGAGTGACAGACAGAATTAGATATAGGTTCAAACATGATATATTAACAACAAAAACACTGACACCAGTAAGTGCAATTTCCTACATGAAACTGAACTTATGTCTACAAGATTGAAATATACAAATTAACATAACTTCCAATAGAGTTGGTCTTTTCTTGGGCTGGTTTCTCCTCGTTTCATCTCATCATAAAGGAAGGGAATGTTCCGATCATCTGAGTTGTAGTCCAATGGTTACACAATTACTCAGCTTTGAAGGTGGAGGGTATAAAGTTATCTCTCCAGTTTCCGGTGATTAGTCCACCACTTACTGTGGGGAGGCCAATAGGTCGCTTGCGCAAGTGGCCACTTGTTGGCTTGGAGTCATGATCCTGCGGTGTGTGTGTGTGTAAGAGGAAGAGCAGATGGGAAAAATAGGAAGTATGAGAGAGAATGGTGAATGAAGATGAACAAGAGACAGAAAAGGCGAGAATGAAGGCTGGAGCTGGGGGAGGGTGATGGCAAAAGGGAGGGGGAGGGGAGGACAGGGGTGACGTGGACAGAAAAAGGAGAGAGAGGGTAACAAACAGTAAAAGTCTATAAGTGATGGCGAAGCAGCTGGACAGTGAAGCCAAGGAATTGAAGGAAAGACTAGAAAGAGCAAGCGAAGATAGTTTGAGAAATCCCATACAGAGACTGAATTCAAAGGAGAAACAGAGTTATAATGAAGTAATGCACATGAAGGTTAGTGGCAATCCATACAGATAAGTAGCAATCCATACAGATAAGCGAGATAATAATGTTGATAGTCTTTGTGGGTCTGGAACACAAACACTTGACTATAAGTTTATGTTCATTCAAACTGAGGTTATGTGCTTCTTCACTGCCCGTCTGCAACATTCAGTCTATCAGGAAAGTTTGTGTGTGTTCCCTCAGTCCCTGTCTGCAACATTCAATCCATCAGGAAAGTTTGTGTGTTTCTTCACTCCCCGTCTGCAACAGTCAATCCATCAGGAAAGTTTGTGTGTGTTCCTTCAGTTCCTGTCTGCAACATTCAATCCATCAGGAAAGATTGTGTGTGTTCCTTCAGTCCCTGTCTGCAACATTCAATCCATCAGGAAAGTTTGTGTGTGTTCCTTCAGTCCCTGTCTGCAACATTCAATCCATCAGGAAAGTTTGTGTGTGTTTCTTCAGTCCCTGTCTGCAACATTCAATCCATCAGGAAAGTTTGTGTGTGTTTCTTCAGTCCCTGTCTGCAACATTCAATCCATCAGGAAAGTTTGTGTTTCTTTAGTCCCTGTCTGCAACATTCAATCCATCAGGAAAGTTTGTGTTTCTTCAGTCCCCGTCTGCAACATTCAGTCCATCAGGAAAGTTTGTGCGCAATTTGTAGCACCAGTACATTTCTCTCCGTTTGCGGAAGGTTTCATCTGTTTTTCGGATGTGTTCAATTACAGTACATGCATAGTGTTCAATTGTGTGTTCTGGATTATTGAAATGTCTTGCTACTTGTGTGTGTGTGTGTGTGTGTGTGTGTGTGTGTGTGTGTGTGTGTGTGTGCATGTGTGTGTGTGTGTGTGTGTGTGTGTGTGTGTGTGTGTGTGTGTGTGAATTTCTGACCTGTGCTGGTAAAACCTCTGCTGTAGTGTCTTGCCAGTTTCCCCTACATATTGCGTATTGTGACATTTCAGACTGTCAATGAGATCGATCATGTTTGATGACTGGCAAGTGAGATGCCCAGAGGTAGTGAACTGTTGTTTGGTGCGAACAATTGTAAAGTTGAGTGCCTGTGGGATTCTTTAAAAAAAAATATTAATAATGCATTATCTGCCTGTGTTGCAATGAAAGCTGCCATGTGAGATCTAACCTGACTGGCGCGAGGCAGGGGGATCTCGGAGGGCATCAGAAGACGTTTCAGGTTGAGACAGTTCCTTTCTCCCATCACAGGTGGCACTGAGGACACCGCTAACAGTGGCCTGCTGGTGTGTAGGGGGGGGGGGGGGGGGGGGATCTTGGAGGGCATCAGAAGACGTTTCGGGTTGAGACAGTTCCTTTCTCCCATCACAGGTGGCACTGAGGACACCGCTAATATTGGCCTGCTGGTGTGTAGGGGGTGGGGGGGGGTGGTGGCTTGTTTTAGGCACTTGGCCAGCGGTGGGTTGGAAGGATTGTGGGTCACTATATATGGAGTTCTGTTCTCTGTTGCACTATGCCGCCTATATCAGAGCGTTTCTTTGCGTGCAATGGATGACATCTTGGCAATGGATGCCTCCACCAAGGTTTGGGGTACCCTCTCCTTGCCAGCCTTTCAGCAAGTTCGTGGCATCTTGTAGCTTCGGTGACATGTATCTGCAGAACTAATACGCCTGATACGAAGGGCTGGACTAGAGGGGCTGCTCCGCACACGGGTGATGGAGATATTAATACTTTTTATTGTTAGTGTTAGTATTGTTATCATGATCGTTGTTGTTTGATGTCTGTCCTTAAGCCTGGCTGAAGTGATTGACTTTGACTGGAAGAATAGCTTTGACGTCAGATTTAGCTCAAGGCCTGTAGAAGGCATTAGATCAACAGTACAGTGATCAGTGACGTCAGATTTAGTTCAAGGCTTGTAGAAGGCATTAGATCAACAGTACAGTGATCAGTGACTTCAGATTCAAGGCAAGGCCTGTATAAGGCATTAACTGTCATCAATGGAAACGTAATGTCCATGAGAGTAAATCTAAAATTGTTGTATATCATAGAGTAAAAATCCCGAGAGACATTTTCATGAGACCTACCGCCATAAGCAGTCAGAAGTTTAAAATACTTTTAGATATTTAGGAATTGATTCTGCAAGACATTTATTCTATGCTTATGAGATTTGGGGTATGCAAATTTACATGATCTTGAACTGTAGCAGATGATGTTCATGAAATATATGTTTTGAATAGTTAGAGGTACTATGAAAATGATGCGTTGGCTCTATGGTGGTGAAACTGGGTCTGTCAACTTCCTGATTTAATCAGTTTAAGAATGATTTTGATGTGATTTAATATGAAGTGAAACATTCCATTCGTTTATATAATATTTGTTAGGATTAATTACAAGTATCTATTCTTCGCCAGGGAATCGTCATAAACAAAATGTTGCATCTAAACCTAGCTTTGACTGTCAGTGAAGGGGATACTTAAAGTTTTCACTTTAACCCGTATATGTCCAATTTTTTTTTTTCAAACAAAAGTTGCATATATGTGAATGGCATTTGGTCTGTAATTATGCTATTTTGTGCTCATTTGGAGTAAAACTTTGATTTCAGTGATTTAGGAGATAAAATATGCCCGTCCCATAAATGGGACGGTGGGCACGATAGGGTAGGGGTTTTCTTGCTTTTTCGCATGACACTTGAGAGCAAAAATAAAGGATTTACTGATCTTTTATTGAAATAAAATCATTCAATATGCCAAGAAATTGCCACAAAAGTTAATTCTAAGCAAACTTTGCCTTTGATAAATGAAAATGAAATTGTTCATTCTTATATTTTGTGAAGTTAGCACTCTGACTGTAAGACAGCAGGCCGACATCTGCATGCTCGATAAGCCAAATGTTTATTTTTAAGCTAACCCTTGAACCGAATACGGATGAATGCCGATAGCCGAACCGAATGCGGATAAGTGCAAATTGGGTTAAGCCAATTATGTGACATCCCCCTTTCTTTCAGGAAATGGACATAGATTTATAAACGTTAGCGTCTCTAGTTGTTTTTTGTTGTTGTTGTTGTTTTCTTCAAACGTAGCATCCAGGGAACCAGGTCAGAGGTCCAGGCGGTTTGGCTTCCTGATGGCACGGCCACACCTAGAGGTCTGGACCATAGGCGTAGCAGGCTGGTCTTCTGGCTGGGGATCTGGCCTCTGGATGGGGTCCCCACGTCTGGAGTTCTGGAGCGTACCCGGGGACAGTTGTTTTGCTTGATGGGGTTTTGGGGACGAGGTAGGGGTCACGGCAGGCCGCCATGGTGTCCCGGTCTCAGGACCCGGATCGTCCTCCTCTGCAGGATCTCCCATGGACCCTGGGTACAGACAGGAGGCCTCCCTAGGAACTCTGCAAGGGGTCTGAGGTTTGAGTTCCCTGGGGACCAGGTGACGCCGGTTCCTCCTCTGTCTGCCACTGGGAGTCTGCACTTCATAGGACCGGAAGGGGAAGGACTGAACGACGGTCCCTGGTGCCCCCAATGGCTTGATCCACACAGGTTGTCCTGGAGTAAGTGGAGGAGCTGTTCTTGTGCGGTGTGCTCTGTCAAACTTCATCTTCTGCTTCTGTTTGACAACTTTGTCCTGCTCTTCGAAGTTTTTCTCTTTTTGTCCCCCCGGCTTCAAGGTTGATGGCAGTATGGGTACTGTGGTTTGCAGCTTTCGTCCCATGAGTAGCTCTCCTGGGCTCAGTCCCTGCTGAAGTGGTGTTGCCCAATAGCTGAGGAGAGCCAGGTAAGGGTCTTCTGCTTTCTTCATGAGAGACTTCACTGTCTGTACTGCTCTCTCTGCTTCTCCGTTAGCTTGAGGGTAGTATGGACTGCTGGTGACATGTGTGAATCCATATTTCTCTGCGAAGGCTGCAAACTGGCAGCTGGTGAACTGGCAGCCATTGTCCGACATAACAACTTCTGGGATTCCATGTCTGGAAAACATGCTCTTGCAGTGGTTGATCACACAGTCAGCGGTAGTTTGCCTGAGGAGGGCTAGCTCGATGAATCTAGAATAACAGTCCACAACGATCAGGTACTGTTCTTTCTTCAGTTCGAAAAGGTCCATGCCTATCTTCTGCCAGGGGTAATCAGGGGTGTCTGTGGGAATTAGGGGCTCTGGGGGGATTTGTCTCTCTCGAACGCAGATAGGACAGTGTTCCACCATAGACTCGATCTGGGCAGACAAGCCTGGCCACCACACACTTTCTCGTGCTCGAGCCCGACACTTGACGATTCCTTGATGTCCCGTGTGAATTTTCTCCAGGATGTCTGGCCTCATCTTCTTGGGGATAACCAGTCTGGTTCCATAGAGCAGGAGGTCTTGTTCCACGCTGAGATAGTGTCGAACAGACCAGTATGGCTGGATCTTCTCATTAGGGCAGTGTTCGGGCCATCCTTCATGAATGAATCTCTTGATTTCTGAGCAGACTGGGTCCATGCTGAGCTCTTGCCGGATCTGGTCGAGTCTCGATGGTGTGGCTGGAACACTGGAGAGGACCTGATCCACCATGGAGTCAGCTTCTTCTTCTAGCTCTTTGTCTTCTTTCTCTCTGGTCCAATGAATTTGGCCTGCTGACCTGCACACCACCGCAAAATGTCCTGGTTTGGAACACTTTCTGCATCTGGCTGACTTTGCTGGACAATCATTTCGATTATGGCGGTCTCTGCCACATCGATAGCATGTGCTGTCTGGTGCACGTTTTGGTCGCTGCTGATAGAGCTGTGGCTGTTTCTCCTTAGGCTCTCTGGGGTTTTGGCTGTTTTTGAGCTTGCTGTCTGTGAGGCGGCTGACACGATCTCCCTGTGACATGGATTCCATCTGGGTCTGCGTGCTCTCTTGAGCTCTGCATATCTGCACAGCTTTCTGGAGGTCAAGGTCTTTCACTTCAAGCAGTTTCTTACGTATAGCGTCATCCCTAATGCCAATCACAACTCTGTCGCGAATCATTCTTTCTTCTTCCTTGAAATTGCATGTTTTTGCAGCTTGTCTGAGGGCGGCGACATAAGCATCAATGTTCTCTCCAGTCTCTTGCTCTCTCTTGTGGAACTTGTATGACTCGTATGCTTCACACGTTGTGTCTATACAAAACTCCTCAAACTTCTTGATGACAAGATCAATGTCCGTTTTGTTCTCTCCTCAAAAGGAAGTCCGTCGAAAACTTCCAGGGCATCTTCTCCAATGCAGGCAAGGAAAACGGCGCACTGGTACTCCTTTTCTTCTTTGTTGAGTCTAGAGGCGATCGCATAGTTCTGCCACTGACGTTTGAACTTTCTCCATGATGTTTCTACATGGCCTTGAAGGTCTAGTTTTGAAGGAGCTGGAATGTTGGCTGTAAAATGTCTCTGTTGTTGTTGTTGTCCCTCATTCGCCATTTTTGCTTAACAATCTTGACACTCTAACAACTGTTAACATAATACATCATGCCATACTTATCTGTGGGCTGTGGTTTTGTCTGACACCATGTGAAGTTAGCACTCTGACTGTAAGACAGCAGGCCGACATCTGCATGCTCGATAAGCCAACTGTTTATTTTTAAGCTAACCCTTGAACCGAATACGGATGAATGCCGATAGCCGAACCGAATGCGGATAAGTACAAATTGGGTTAAGCCAATTATGTGACAACGGAATGAAGCAAAATCTGAAGAAAAGTCTTTTTTGTGAAATAATCAGAGTCTTTGGTCATTCTGAATTCAACTGAACTGGTGGAGAGAGGGCTGGTGTCTTGGATCATCAAGATTGAAGACATTGAAAGTGTCACTTTCCATGGTACTGCTGGAAGCATCTGTCATGTACCCCGACCTTGCATTTTGAGCACCGACGCTTGGTCTTCAGGCCGCATGCACCGCATCTCAGCTGTGTTGGCCATCTTTCCACCAGGTGGTCCACAGGGTCAAACCTGACCTCTTCTGCCACACGCTTGTCCACAGGTACAAAGCTTCTTGGACAGCCAGGTGCTGCATGAGAAGCCCATGCACGGTAGACCCTGAAAACTGTCCTGCGGATGGCGAGAACAGAAGATCCAGTGGGTTGTTCTTTGCTGCCCCAGTTGCTCTGTAGAGATGCCACACCTGCTGGATGCAGACATCCACACAGTAAGAAAAGATGGCCCACCACCACTTTGTGGAGCGTATGGCAATCCTGTATTTGTCCACGTTCTGGTCAGTGCAATCGACACCACCCATGGTTTGGTTGTAGTGGTGAATCAGAAATCATTCTTACCATTTCATCTGAAGAACTGTCACCCTCAGGATCATATATTTGCCAGCGTTGACCATGTTGGAATACTGTGGCAGTAGCAGGTCCCTGCAGCTGACGCCCATTGAGGTTGGATACTGTCCCCTCCCCGTCTTCTTCTCCGCTGTCTTCATCAGTGTCCTCATTCACAGGAGGTGGTTAAATGTAGACAGTGGCTTCCTGGATGCTGCTGTCATCTTCCAGCATTGATAGAACTTGATGAACATTGTAGAGTCTGAAAGACAAGAGAAGCAAGTTCCTTCTTTGTATGTGTTAAAAACCCCACCCCTCTCGTGCCCACTGTCCCATTTTTGGGACGGCACTTTAAACATTCACAAATGCAAGCAAGATCATTTTCTGAAAAATCCATGAAAAACGTTTTCAGATAACATCATTATCTCCATTATTTGTTCTTTGTTTAATATTTTAAAAAAAGTGTTTAAAAAAAAATATGAACTCACCATTTATTGCGTGCCATGATGCTCTCCAGTCCACACTCAAAACTGCAAATGGCAGCCTCCTTTGGAAAAGCTAAGGAAGATTAATTCCCCAGAACACAGCAGTTGGTCACACATAGCCTCCCTTGACCTGTCTTGAGTATGTAAGTCACTGTATTGGGTTCAGTTGACTTAGTATCATCATTACAATATTGCGTCCCCATAAATGGGACGGTGGGCATATATGGGTTAAGTCTCTGGTTTACAAAAGTACTCTTGATTGGCTGCAACAAAATACCAGAATTAATGGCGTAGTCCCGTTGACAACAGCAAGAAATGTGTAATTCACGGAAGGTTTAACACGCATTTGGTGTAAAAAAAAAATAAAAAAAAAAAAAAAATATACAGCGTACAGTCACTAGACATTTACGTATTAGCGTTCGTGTGATTCAGATGCGGTTCTCACAGACCTGTATTGGCGTTCGTGTGATTCAGATGCGGTTCTCACATACCTGTATTGGCGTTCGTGTGATTCAGATGCGGTTCTCACAGACCTGTATTGGCGTTCGTGTGATTCAGATGCGGTTCTCAAATACCTGTATTGGTGTTCGTGTGATTCAGATGCGGTTCTCACAGACCTGTATTGGCGTTCGTTTGATTCAGATGCGGTTCTCATAGACCTGTATTGGCGTTGGTTTAATTCAGATGCGCCTGTATTGGCGTTCGTTTGATTCAGATGCGCTTGTATAGGCGTTCGTTTGATTCAGATGCGGTTCTCATAGACCTATAATTAAGCTGGATATACAATGAGGAATTTCAATGAGGAATTTCAAGTGGATTTAGAACGTACAGGTCTTTTCGTATGGTGACGAACTTCAGTTTATTTTTTTAAAGTCTAAAATATCAGTTTTAACATTTTAAAACAAGTTTTTACCCCTAAGACGTCTTTCTGCTAAATCAATGTTTTCAATGTGTCATTTTTGAGTGCAAATAAGTCTCTTCTGTTAAAATGAAGTCGGTATTTCAAGTCAGGAAAATCTATTTGATTATGTCTATCTGTTGTTTGTTTTTATTCCAATTCGTGAAGCATAGATTTCTCCATGAGAGTATTTCGTATTAAAGTGAATTGGCTATCCTCTGTGTCTATCTGGGTTTTTTTTTTTTTTTTTTTTTTTTTTCCCAATTCGTGGAGCATTAATTTCTCCATGAGAGTACTTCGTGTTAAAGTGAATTGGCTATCCTCTGTGTCTCAACACAAGGAGTTTACAGGAATCACTTGTTGAACTTTGAACTCTCTCTCACTGTCTGTTTGTCTGTCTGTCTGTCTCTCTGTCTCTGTCTCTCTCTGTATGTTTTTTTGTATGTATGTGTGTATGTATGTATGTATGTATGTATGTATGTATGTATGTATGTATGTATGTATGTATGTATGTATGTACGTGTGTATGTATGTATGTATGTATGTATGTATGTAGTGTGTGTGTGTGTGTGTGTGTGTGTGTGTGTGTGTGTGTGTGTGTGTGTGTGTGTGTGTGTGCGCGCGCGCGTGCGAGTGTGTACCGCGTGCATGCGCACGCGAATGCATGCGTATGTATTCAATCTCTCGGTCTCTACTTAAGGAGTGCATTTTAGTCAAGACAACAAAACAAAAATTTTATTGATTCCAGATGCAAACAAGTTGTACCAAAAAACAACAACAACAAAGAATCAAACAGAAAACAAAGAAAGAAGCAAACAAAAACAAAGAAAGAAGCAAACAAAAACAAAGAAAGAAGCAAAGAAATTAACCAGGAACAAGATATGACCGACGGGTCAAAGTTGTTGACATTACACGGTCCATTGATTTCAGTGTCTTACTCTGCGTGCTTTCAGAGTCGGACGAACTACTGTCAAGGGCTCTTCATTTTACTGCCAACGAGCAGCCAGAGACTGTAGGCATCACAGCTTACAATTTCTATGGTAAATGGTATACGTCACAAGCAACTCTGGGCAGGCATAAGTATTTCCGCAAGAGAGTGAGCATTTGTGTTAGGACACGGTTCTACTGTGAGCCCACAACTCCTTTGCTGGAGAAAGGAGAGACATGCTGACTCTGTGACAAAAAGATTGAAATATGTCATTAAACTCTTTGCTGCATAAAGGACAGACATGCTTGATTTGTAAGAAACAAGGAGATACATGCTGGCTTTGTAAGAAAAAAGAATGAAACCCCTTTGTTGACATGAGGAAAGGACAAACAATGGCACAAAGTAAGAAGTCACTTCAGTTAAAGGACAAAACCTGATTTGTACAACTTTGTTGTTGTACAAATCAGGTTTTGTCCTTCAACAAGAACAACAACAACAACAAAAAGCAAAACGGTCAAAAGGTGGAGATGGCAAGATCACATAAAGTGTTAGTGCATATCATTAACAGACGACTCATCATGGTCTCATCACATTACTTTGGAAAACGGAGTTCTGAAATAGCATCAACCAACCTGAGAAAAAATCATCAATGAGCAAAGATGAGAAAACTTCTCAATCTTCAGTCGTGGAAATTATTCTTTCAATCACACTTTCTCTCTCTCTTATCACTTGCATGTCCCACATGATAGGAATATGCGGGTGAAAGTCATGTGAAATAAAGAAGACAGTCACACAGATAATACACTTCAGATCAAATACTCTGACAGAAAGTGATTAAAAGAACAGTATTCCAATTCTGTCCAAGGACAAAAGTTCTCCAACAAATGTTTATTTATGTACGATGTAGAAAATGGTATATCCGCTCACCAGCTCTCTTCCCCACACCCCATCCCTCACACCCTACCCCACCCCCAAACAACAACAGCAGCAACAACAAGATGCAAAGCATATAAACGTACTCCCAGTTTATCCTGAATATGCGTGAGATATTCCATAAGGGTAAAACCGTCTTGGGCTGGTGTAACCGTTCGTAATGGCTATTCTGGTAAACATCGGCCATCATCTATGACCTATAATGAACATACTTACACATTTTCAGAAAGATCGGCCAAGAACTTTCTGAGATTTTACATAAAGAAGAAAACCATTATGGGCCGTTAGTAACGGCTATAACGGTAAACTAAAATATCGGGCATCATCCGTGACCCATAATGAACATACATACAAATTTTCAGAAAGATCGGCCATGTACTTTCTGAGATATTCTATTAAAAAAAAAAACCGTTATGGGTCGTTATAGCCGTTAGTAACGGCTATAACGGTAAACTAAAACGTCGGGCATCATCCGTCGCCCATAATGAGCATATCTACAAATTTTCAGACAGATCGGCCAGGTACTTTCTAAGATATTCCATAAAGAAGAAAAACCGTTATGGGCAGTTATAGCCGTTAGTAACGGCTATAACGGTAAACTAAAACACCGGGTATTATCTGTGACCCATAATGAACATACCTACACATTTTCAGAAAGATCGACAAAGTGCTTTCTTAGATATTCCATAAAGAAGAAAAACCGTTATGGGCCGTTATAGCCGTTAATAACAGTAAACTAAACCATCGGGCATCATCCGTAACCCATAGTGAACATACCTGCTAATTTTCAAAAAGATCGGCCAAGTACTTTCTGAGATATTCCATAAAGAAGAAAAACCGTTACAGGCCGTTACAGCCGTTAGTAACGGCTACTATGGGGTAAACTAAAACATCGGGCATCATCCGTGACCCATAACGAACATACCTGCTAATTTTCAGAAAGATCGGCCAAGTACTGTCTGAGATATTCCATGAAGAAGAAAAACCGTTACAGGCCGTTACAGCCGTTAGTAACGGCTATAAACGGTAAACTAAAACATCGGGCATTATTCTTGACCCATAACGAACATAACTGCTAATTTTCAGAAAGATCGGCCAAGTACTTTCTGAGATATTCCATGAAGAAGAAAAACCGTTACAGGCTGTTACAGCCGTTACTAACGGCCATAATGGTAAACTAAAACATCAGGCATTATTCGTGACCCATAATGAACATAATTATCTACACATTTTCACAAAGATCAGCCAAGTACTTTCTGAGATATTCCATAAAGAAGAAAAACCGTTACAGGCCGTTACAGCCGTTAGTAACAGCTATAACGGTAAACTAAAACATCGGGCATTATTCGTGACCCATAATGAATATACCTGTTAATTTTCACAAAGATCAGCCAAGTACTTTCCAAGATATTCAGTGAAGAAGAAAAACCGTTACAGGCCGTTGCAGCCGTTAGTAACGGCTATAACGGTAAACTAAGACATCGGGCATCATCCGTGACCCATAACGAACATACCTACAAATTTTCAGAAAGATCGGCCCAGTAGTTTTGTCTGGAGCGAGTGGAACACATTTTGACCACGGACGGACGGACGGACACACACACACACACACACACACACACACACACACACACACACACACACACACACACACACACACAGAGCATTTCTTCGTTCCCATTCTAAAGTACTCCCTGTTCTATAATAACTGGGAGTACAAAAACAGCAACAGCAACAACAACACCAGCAGCAGCAACAACAAAAGCACACAAACTGTCATTAATGAAACGCACCAACTTTTCTCTTCCTGATCCTGTCTCTACAACTACAGCAGAACACATTCTGGAAGAAGGACAAGAAAACTTTTACCCATCGTGTTTCTGGAATGAAGCATTAAGAAGCACACACAGAGGGGCACAGGGTGTGTGTGGTCAGCAGGAGGGTGGTCAGGGGGCACAGGGTGTGTGTGGTCAGCAGGAGGGTGGTCAGTGGGGCATGGGGTGTCTGTGGTCAGCAGGAGGGTGACGAGTGGGGCACAGGATGTGTGTGGTCAGCAGGAGGGTGACCAGTGGGGCACGGGGTGTGTGTGGTCAGCAGGAGGGTGGTCACTGGGGCACGGGGTGTGTGTGGTCAGCAGAAGGGTGACCAGTGGGGCACGGGGTGTGTGTGGTCAGCAGGAGGGTGGTCACTGGGGCACGGGGTGTGTGTGGTCAGCAGAAGGGTGACCAGTGGGGCACGGGGTGTGTGTGTCAGCAGGAGGGTGACCAGTGGGGCACAGGTGTGTGTGGTCAGCAGGAGGGTGACATGGAGCACAGGTGGTGTGGTCAGCAGGAGCGTGACCAGTGGGGCACAGGGTGTGTGTAGTCAGCAGGAGGGTGACAGTAGGGCACAGGGTGTGTGTGGTCAGCAGGAGGGTTGTCAGTGGGGCGCGGGGTGTGTGTGGTCAGCAGGAGGGTGGTCAGTGGGGCACGGGGTGTGTTGTGGTCAGCAGGAGGGTAGTCAGTGGGGCACAGGTGTGTGTGGTCAGCAGGAGGGTGGTCAGTGGGGCACAGGGTGTGTGTGGTCAGCAGGATGATGGTCAGTGGGGCACGGGGTGTGTGTGGTCAGCAGGAGGGTGGTCAGTGGGGCACGGAGTGTCTGTGGTCAGCAGGAGGGTGACGAGTGGGGCACGGAGTGTCTGTGGTCAGCAGGAGGGTGACGAGTGGGGCACAGGATGTGTGTGATCAGCAGGAGGGTGGCCAGTTCGGCACGGGGTGTCTGTTGTCAGCAGGAGGGTGGCCAGTGGGCATGGGGTGTCTGTGGTCAGTAGGAGGGTGGCCAGTGGGGCACGGGGTGTGTGTGGTCAGCAGGAGGGTGACCAGAGGGGCACAGGGTGTGTGTGGTCAGCAGGAGGGTGGCCAGTGGGGCACGGGGTGTCTGTGGTCAGCAGGAGGGTGGCCAGTGGGCACGGGGTGTCTGTGGTCAGCAGGAGGATGGCCAGTGGGGCACAGGGTGTCTGTGGTCAGCAGGAGGGTGGTCAGGGGGCACGGGTGTGTGTGGTCAACAGGAGGGTGGCCAGTGGGCCACGGGGTGTGTGTGGTCAGCAGGAGGGTGACCAGTGGGGCACAGGATGTGTGTGATCAGCAGGAGGGAGGTCAGTGGGGACAGTGTCTGTGGTCAGCAGGAGGGTGGCCAGTGGGGCACAGGGTGTGTGTGGTCAGCAGGAGGGTGGCCAGTGGGGCATGGGGTGTCTGTGGTCAGCAGGAGGGTGGTCAGTGGGGCACGATGTGTCTGTGGTCAGCAGGAGGATGGTCAGTGGGGCACAGTGTGTGTGTGGTCAGCAGGAGGGTGGCAAGTGGGGCACAGTGTCTGTGGTCAGCAGGAGGGTGGTCAGTAGGGCACGGGGTGTGTGTGGTCAGCAGGAGCGTGGCCAGTGGGGCACGGAGTGTCTGTGGTCAGCAGGAGGGTGACCAGTGGGGCACAGGATGTGTGTGGTCAGCAGGAGGTGTACCAGTAGGGCACGGGGTGTGTGTGGTCAGCAGAAGGGTGGTCACTGGGGCACGGGGTGTGTATGGTCAGCAGGAGGGTGGTCAGTGGGGCACAGGGTGTGTGTGGTCAGCAGGAGGGTGGTCAGTGGGGCATGGAGTGTCTGTGGTCAGCAGGAGTCGTGACAGTGGGCACAGGATGTGTGGTCAGCAGAGGGTGGTCAATGGGGCACGGGGGTGTGGTCAGCAGGAGGGTTGTCAGTGGGGCACTGGGTGTGTGTGGTCAGCAGGAGGGTGGTCAGTGGGGCACAGGTGTGTGTGGTCAGCAGAGGTGGTCAGTGGGCACGGTGTGTGTGGGTCGGCAGGAGGGTGGTCAGTGGGGCACAGGGTGTGTGTGGTCAGCGGCACAGGGTATGTGTGGTCAGCAGGAGGTGGTCAGTGGGGCACAGGGTGTGTGCGGTCAGCAGGACGATGGTCAGTGGGGCACAGTGTCTGTGGTCAGCAGGAGGGTGGCCAGTGGGCACAGGGTGTGTGTGGTCAGCAGGAGGGTGGCCAGTGGGGCATGGGTGCTTGTGGTCAGCAGGAGGTGGTCAGTGGAGCACAGTGTCTGTGGTCAGCAGGAGGGTGGCCAGTTGGGCACAGGGTGTGTGTGGTCAGCAGGAGGGTGGCTAGTGGGACACAGGGTGTCTGTGGTCAGCAGGAGAGTGGCCAGTGGGGCACAGGGTGTGTGTGGTCAGCAGGAGGTTGGTCAGGGGGCACAGTGTGTGTGTGGTCAGCAGGAGGATGGTCAGTGGGGCACGGGGTGTGTGTGGTCAGCAGGAAGGCGGCCAGTGGGGCACGGGATGTCTTGACTCCCGGTAGCCGGCACTGTCTCTGCGAGTCTTGGCCCTGGTCAGCAGCCGTTTCTGCACGTCATACTCGTGCATCACCATCCACTCACAGTCTCTGCTGTTCAACGAGAACTCCTCGTTCCACGGGGACCATTGGATCACCAGCACGTCCCACTGGGGCCGCCGGCTGGAACAATAGCTGGTCACGTGGTCCATAACCTGTCGGAGGTGCTCCACCTCCTGGGGGAAACTGTCCCCCTCCTGACGAACCAGCGCCCAGAACCTGGCGTAGAAATGATCGTAGGCCATGTGTTCCGCCATCTGCCAGGCCTTGAGTACGCTGCGGTCTTCTGGGGTGATGTGGTGCACGTTGTGAGGCCGGGCATTGTTCTTCATGAACACCACGTCCCTCAGGCTGAGACAGGCCCTCCTTTTGAAGAGGACGAGGGATTCCAGGAAGTGTTCCATCACCAATACCAGGTCCAGCTCCTGGTCCAGACGCTCCAGATGTTTCTTCACGGCGTCAGCATTCTTCTGTTCCTTCAAGGGCAGGCCTGTGTCAAACACCAGGGTGTTATAGACGTAATGGATCTTCTCCAGACTCTGCCGGCTAGAGTCACTTATAAACCGTTTGAAAGCTGCGTTGTCCGTGTCATTGGCGGCGGGGGGCCGAAGCTTGCCAAAAAAGTACACTGACGACAGGAAGCGCTCCTCTGGCTGCCGCATGATGGCCACATAGAAAGCATTCTTCGGCATGACGATGTTCAGGGCTGTTCGGTTGTAGACCATGTGGTTGAACAGGACGTGGTAGAGCTGCCCCTCAGCCAAAGGCAGCACGCGAGATTCCCTGAAAGGATCGGCGCCGAAGCAATGGAATTCATAGCCCACGGGTTTCTGTTCCGGCAGAGCGATGTTGAGGTCGTGGTTGAGGGCGTACCGTGCCAGCAGGTTGGACACCGTGGTGCTGCCACACTTCTGAACCTGAGGACAAAGACACAGCGGTTTTGGGTCTCCAGAGAGAGAGAGAGAGAGAGAGAGAGAGAGAGAGAGAGAGAGAGAGAGAGAGAGAGAGAGAGAAGAGAGAGAGAGAGAGAGAGAGAGGAGAGCAATTAGTTCTTCAACCAAGGAAAGTACGAATTTCACAACATTTGGAAGTGAAGACTAGTCACAGACAGTGCGCATGAGAACCGTTCCAGTGACAACACGATCAGTCTTCGTACATCGGGAGAGGCAGTGGCAAATAGAAGAGGGGGAGTGGGGGAGGGAGGGAGGGAGGGAGGGAGACAGACTAACAGAGGAGGGGAGAGAGAGAGAGAGAGAGAGAGAGAGAGAGAGAGAAGAGAGAGAGAGAGAGAGAGAGAGAGAGAGAGAGAGAGAGAGAGGGGAGAAGAGAAGAGAAAAGAAAAGAAGAGAAGAAAAGCATACCCAAAACTGTCACATCGTAAAAGACAAAATATAACGAAAGAAGAGTCGTATTAAAAATTAAATCATGCTAGGACGACTGGGAGGGTGGCCAGAAGCAGAGGAAGCATGGAGTCAGAACCAATTCTAACTTTAGGAAAAATCCCCCTGTACCGAAACGGCCCGGTGAAGATTTGAACCCGCAACTCCAGGATCACCAAAATCACGAGTCCGGCGCTTTACCACTGAACTATTCCGGCCCCTATATTAAGTGAGAGGTATTTTTTCACAATTAGCAGATGTCTTAAAAGTTCTGTAAAATGAATATCGCTCACTGTTCTGGAATGCCAGTTTTCCCATCGATTATCAGTCTTTGCCGAAGTTGTTTCAAAAACGCGTTTATATTTCCAACCCCTTGATTCATTCAAACAAACGAAAATCCATTATGAAACTGAAAATATCGAGCACCTCAAGCCCACGATCTTTAACTATGCGATTCCAATCCCAGCAACAATGTTTTTTGCTTTAAGTGGTAATCTATCATCATCTATATGTACAATCTGCAGCCAGTATGTAATGCAGTACACAGATGAACTGATATAGATAGGAAAGCAGTTTGTTTCACCTTAAAAACATTCATTAGGTGTCTTTATGTGAACCCCTAAAAATTTCTTAAGAGCAAATGAATGAAATCTTTTTACATGAACATAGATTCATCAAAGCCCCAGATCTCAGCACTATGTTGAACAGCCGATTGAACCTGAGCATTGAAGAGTTTAAGAAATACTTTAGAGGAGTTGTTATTCAAATTTATAAGTTTTTCAAGCTACACAATAAGACATTTTTTGCTCTGCTTGCTAGATCCTGACAACCCACTGTAAAGCTTAAGCGTGTAGAGAAATAAATACCAAGGTATTTATAATGATTTACAATAGCCAAAATACATCTTTCGCTTGCTGCCAAGTATCCTCCTCTTTTCCGAATTCACTTTCAACTGAAGCTCAGAAGCAACCTGGCACACATGGTGTAAGTAAGTCTGGAGACCAATTGGAGAGTCAGATAATAAAACAATATTAGCAGTTGGTAACAAAATAAAATAGCCAGTAAAACCAGGTGATAATACTGCACCGTGTCTTCCTTTCGCTATACTTTCTAACGCTAATCCGCTTATAAACAATGAGAACAGAACAGAGCTACGAGGATCCCCTTGTTTTACATCCTGTGCACATTGAATACAGTCAGTAAGTTCCCCACCAGATGACTCTTGCTTTAACATTATTGTACATACTTTTAATACACTTATATCATTTTCCATTGGTACCATTCTTTCAAACTACTGACCAGAGTAATTTTCTAGAAACAGAGTCGAACACTTTCTCAAAATCAGTAAAAGCTTCATTTGGTTCACGATTACATGAAAACTGCTTTTGAACTAGAGCCAAAAGGGTGAACATGTGACCTACATTAGAATGATTCTTTTTTAAACCAGCTTAATATTCACCAGTAATGTTTTTTTTGATCGATCCATTTTTGTAATCTGTTGTTAATAATAGAGCTGTACACTTTGCTTCTTATATTAGACACTGAGATCCTTCTGTAATTATCAGGAGCATTTACAGCACTTGTTTAAACAGTAGAATCACGAACGATTCAGTCCAGCTTTCTGAATACAGCCCTGTATTAAAAAGAGTATTGAAAATTTCAAGAAAGAATTCAATCACGTTGCCACCACCATTCTTAACTAGCTTGCCAATCACACCGTCACAACCAGCTGATATTCCATTCTTTAAATTTTTCATCGCAAACAGAATCTCCTCTTTTGAAGTGGGAGCATCCAAGCAGCTTCTTGTTTCACTAACTCTTATTTCTGAGTCTGTTCGTTGCAAACATCGTTTTCCAATAGATTTTTGAAACGCTGGTTCCACTCTTCAGACGAAATGTTATTGCGCACATGAGATGTCTTTACAGAAATGTTATGAACGTTTTGCCAACATTCATTCTGGCCATGAACTGAGTTAATTAATTTTCTAGAAACGATTACTGCGATCAGTTTCCTTTCTCTACAACATATTTTTGTATTCTCGTCGAGCCTTACAATAGTTTACACGATCTTCATCATCAAGGCTACTGCGAAAAACTCTTAAAAGTTTTCACGTGTTTGCTTTGGTCACATTACATTCTTGATCAAACCATCAATCATTCCATTCACCTGGGTTTAGTCTTATTTTCTTTTTCACACATTCTGCTTTCTTTATAATACGAACATTAACCACAGAGAGAGGGAGAGAGAGAGAAGAGAGAGGAGAGAGAGAGAGAGAGAGAGAGAGAGAGAGAGGGAGAGAGAGAGAGAGAGAGAGAGAGAGAGAGAGAGAGACAGAGACAGACAGGCAGACAGACGGGGGGCGGGGAGAGGGGGGGGGGGAAACGGGGGGGGGGGGGGGGGAGTGGGTAGAAGGAAGAAGAGGAGAGCGGGATCACTAACGAAAGGGATCTGTGTGTGTGTGTGTGTGTGTGTGTGTGTGTGTGTGTGTGTGTGTGTGTGTGTGTGTGTGCGTGCGTGAGTGCGTGCGTGCGTGTGTGCGTGCGTGCGTGCGTGCGTGTGTGTGTGTGTATGTGTGTGTGTGTGTGAGAGTGTGTGTGTGTGTGTGTGTGTGTGTGTGTGTGTGTGTGTGAGAGAGAGAGAGAGAGAGAGAGAGAGTGAGGGGTGTGTGTGTGTGTGTGTGTGTGTGAGAGAGAGAGAGAGAGAGAGAGAGAGAGTGTGTGTGTGTGTGTGTGTGTGTGTGTGTGTGTGTGTGTGTGTGTGTGTGGTGTGTATGTGTGTGTATGTGTTCATTGCTGGGAATGGTCAGGAGTTGGTGGGTAGAGACCACAGGATGCGGTCGGGAATGCAAGAATTAAAAAAAGTTCATAAAAACAAATATCTTCCAATAATCACACACACACACACACACACACACACACACACACACACACACACACACACATATTATATATGTATATATATATATATATATATATATATATATATATATATACACACATACATATATATGGCAATATATACATATATATATATATATATATATATATATATATATATATACAGAGAGAGAGAGAGAGAGAGAGAGACACACTGACACTGACACTGACACTGACACATGTTTATTGGCATTAGCTTTTTACAGCCTTAGTGCCAAGGGGAACAATTTCTGAAATAGCAGTATACTAATAGCAACGAGAAAAGGGACAATACTCATGCACATCCACTTACATGTATACTTCAACCACGCGCAATTTCCAATCTAGGGTACACACACACACACACACACACACACACACACACACACACACACAAATCATCATCATCATAAATACCAGACTCGACCATCCATCTGTAGTTATTCAAGTACTAAGCATTCATCGGAACTCAAGAAAATTTCGAGTAGTTATTTCGTCTTTTCAGTTTCTCTCGCTTTTTTTTTCTTCACTGTAGCTTTTTTCCGCCTAATAACTTTTTTGTTCTGTCTTTTTTCTTTTTCGTTGTAATTACTTTCGTTATGTTACCATTGTCATTTTTTCTCTCTTTATTTTTTATTTTATTTTATTTTTAGTATCAGTGTTGTTCGGATGACAGTATCTTGTTCCTCGTATTATTTGCTTCTGCAATAAATTTTGAAAGCGATGTTATCATTTCTTCGTCTCCGGATATAAGAATAGCTACTAAATCATGTCTTCTGGAAACAGGTAAAGAAAACAAACTATACTTATTTCGAATTGATTCATATGCAGGGCAATGAAAGATAAAATGCCGTTCGTCTTCAACTCCCTTACAACACATTAAGCACAAATTATCCATTTCCTGATCATCAATAAACCATCTTCTGTTAGCCTTTAATCCAAGAGTTCTCATTCTTAGTCTGGCAAAAAGACTTCGATGCCATCTATTTTTAATGACTGAGATATATTTTTCAACTTGGAAAATACTTTTAAATGAGGAATACCAATTATATTTTGTGTTTTCTTCTACATGGGAATGCCAGTTTTGCTTATATGAATTGATTAAACGATCTTTAAATTCTGAGATAAAGGCAACGTCACTTCCAACTCCCTGACTCATCCAAACTATACCGAAACCGTTCTCAGTAAGAACTTTTCTGATATTGTCTACCCAATTTTGCCTTCCTTCTTCATGTTGCTGCAGCAGCATTTCATACGCCTGCCTACATAATCTTTCCATTGGAAGCTTTATAATCTTTAGCCAATATTTTACACTCTTAATAGTTGTTCGGAGCTTTAGTGGATATCTGCCAGTCTCGCCGTATGCAAGCATGTTAGAGGAGCTAAGGGGTATATTTAAGAAACGTTTTATAGCAAAAGTGTGCACTGTTTCTATCTGCTTATTCTCTACTGCACCCCAGATTTCTGCTGCGTATGTCAGGATAGGCTCGATCTGTGTGTCAAATAACTTCCAGAAAAGTGAAGAATCAGTGGAACTTAATTTGTTCATAGCTCTGAGAATGTCAGTGACTCCCTTCTTCCCTTTTCTACATGCCTCTGTCCAGACTGTATTTAAACTGAGCTTAGTGGTAAAAATTACTCCAAGATACTTATAGGAATTTGTAACCTTTACTTCCATATTTCCATACCACCATTTTTCATGAATAGAAAGATGTCCTCCCTTGCGAAAAACCATTACATTCGTTTTATCCAAATTCACGCTCAAAGTAAGTCTATCAGCTTCCTGTTTTAAAATATTCAACTGATTTTGTAAGCCAACAACAGAATCTGAGAGAAGAATAACATCGTCAGCAAACAGCATCAAAAACATTTCAAGAGCTCCTGGGAGCATCTGTATTCCATGCTTTCCTCTTTTTGATAATTCAATAGCTAGTTCATTTATAAAAAGCGAAAACAACCTCGGACTAAGTAGACAACCTTGCTTAACGCCTCTTGGGCAACTGAAGAAATCCGTGTAAACATGCTTGTCACGCACACACACCAGAACAGTATCATATATACCTCTAATGGCTCTGTACAATTTACCTTTAACGCCACTGTTTCTCAACACATTCCACAATATATTTCGGTTCACCGAATCAAAGGCCTTCTTGAAGTCAACGAATGCAACATACAACTTAGAATTTTTATTCAAATACTTTTGGACTAATGCATATAAGGTGAATATATGGTCAATGGTGCTGTAGCCCTCTCTGAATCCTGCCTGCTCTTCAATTATCTTTCCCTCTTTATCTGCCCAGTTAGTAAGCCTTTTGTTTAAGATATGCGTATAGATTTTTCCTATTACACTTGTCAGTGTTACTCCTCTATAGTTATCCGGATTGTTTTTGTCTCCCTTTTTGTATATTGGTACTATAATAGATTTTGACCAGGCTACTGGAAATGTTCCCTTCTCAAAGAGGACGTTAAAGAGATCCACTAAAAAGTCAATAACAGCAGCATTTGCCAGTTTCAACATTTCACTTATAATTTTATCGATACCAGCACTTTTTCCAGTTTTTAAATGTTTGATTCCATTCATAACTTCACTTTTGGAAATTGGGTCATTGAACAGAGGTTCTTCTACATTATCGTTTTCTTCTTCTGTCATAACATCGCATTGATATGTATCTCCCACCTCATTAAAGACTCTATAGAAATGATCATACCACTGTTGAGAATTAATTTCATTATAAATTACACTTTTTCTATTTACAGATCTGATGGTTGACCAAAATAACTTTGGGTCATTAATCGACTCTCTTAATTTTTGAAGCCTAATCTCGTCGTATTTCTCTTTTTTCTCCTTTCTCAATTTGTTATATATCTTTCTCTCGTTGACATATAGCTCCTTGCGTTCTACCAAGTTCGTTTTTGATCTTCGCCAGCTCCTTAGAAGCCCTTTAACAGTTCTTTTCTTTTGAGTACATTCTTTATCAAACCACATATTTGTCTGTCTTTTCACTTTCCCACTTACCCGAATCTTACATGCTGCCGCTGCATATAATGCATTTACAAAAACATCGACACATCCATTAATATCATCCTTCAAAATATCTTTCGCTCTCTTCAAGCATTCTATAAACTCGCATGAATCAATGTCATCTTGGTAAATCTTCACGTTTTCATCACACCACACAATTCTTTCTTCCTCATTTTCTGGCAACGCGTTCTCTCCCTTTACATTCTTCTCGTTCTTCCATGTCAACTCAACCGGAAAATGCCAGGAATGTAAACTATCTCCCACACACATGTCACAATTTTTTAACAGTTCTGATGACACAATGAAATAATCAATCACACTACACCCATGCGATGACACATACGTAAACTCGCCATTAACATCTCCTCTGCAGTTCCCATTCACCATCAGCAGATCATACATATAACAAAATTCAATCAGAGAAGCTCCAAACTTATTGACAACTGAATCTTTTGAACAGCGCCTAACAGACTCATCTTCCTCATCACGTTCCATGTTAAAGGTATAAAATGTTATATCTTGGCCTTCAGGTTGTTCATTCCCTGTTCTAGCATTCAAGTCACCAGCTACAATGACATACACTTCAGCTGTCTCAATGCTTTGCCTGAGATCTTCTTCCAGAATGACTATGCCGTCTTTTATTTCATTACTATTATAAACTGGACTTCCCTCAGGCGCAACATAACATGCCACAAGCAAAATATCTTTATCTACATTAAACAACATCTTGTCAACCCTTATAGCAACAATATTATCATCTTTTATTTTGATAACGTCTTTTATATACTGACTGTAACAATTCTTTACAAGAAAGAGAACTCCTCCTGAGTTTCTGCCTTGGTTCGATAGCTTTCTTGCTGGGGCGCTAAACTTAACATAATCCGTGAAAACACCGCTGAAATCAAATTTACAATCAACAAAAGTTTCAGTCAGACACACAAAATCAAAGGTTCGCACATAATTAACAAAATCAATGTCATTGAATTTGCTATATAAATTTCTACATTGTAGTTCAGGAACGACAACTGAGGCGATCGATGGTCAGGCCTGTCCTATTTAGCGTCACTGGCAGAACGCAACGACCTGTCACTGCCACGAGCACTCAGGTAGCCACGTATCGGCGTTTGCTGTCGCCTCCGGTTAGCACCACCACGGTTCCCACGTGCATCCCGTTCCACGCTGTCACGCCTCGCACCCGTGTCACTGACAGCGTTGGAAAGGCCGCCACGGCGTGTCACACCGTGACCTTCGCCCCCCGTCAAGCGCCGTGTAGTAGGGGAATCCCCGCCTGTCGTTTCACTGCTCCGGCCTCGCTGACGCGTTCCTGGATCAGCTGATCGGTCACAACCCCTCGCCAGCTCGCCGTCCCCTGCCGTGTTGGAAGATGCAGAGGTGGACGCTGTCACTGCGGCGTAGCTCCTGGAATCGGGTCTCTTGGGTCCGACCGTCAGCTTTCCTTTGACAAAGTAGGCGGCTTTGCCCTCCTTCTTTGCCTCGCTGACGATGGCAGCCTGTCTTCGGGTCAGGTCGTTGGCCACTCGGACTCCTTTCCCCTGCAGTCTGGCACGATAGTCTCTGTCAGTGAGGACCGTCATCTTGTCCCTCCACTGACTGAACTTCACGACCATCGGCCTGGGTTGGTCGCCTCTTGCTTGCCCGACACGATGAGCTCTGACAATGTCCTGCTCACACCACTTCTTGTGTCCTGGCACACTGTTCAGAGTGTCTGTGACAACACGGGCACATGTGTCATAATCCTCATGGTCACTGCTGTGCGGAATGCCGAAAATCCGAAGATTGTCACGTCTGGAGAAATCTTCCAGTTTGTCAATTTCAGCATTCATCGACGTGATGTGTTCAGTCAGTGTCTCCAGTGCTGTGGACAGTGTCCTCGTCTCCTCCTTTCCCTGCGCACAGTCAGAGAACAGCACGGTCATGTCACCTGACATTTCTTCCACAGCAGCTGCCAGTCGACTGTTTTCCCTTTCTAGGCCGTCACAGCGTTGGCTGATCTGTTCGCACTTGTCTTTCACCTGGTGCAGCTCAGTGCTGATCGCACACAGATCATTTCTGATGTCGGCTGTCTGCTGTTTCTTGGTGCAGCTCAGTGTTGATCGTACACAGATCATTTCTGATGTCGGCTGTCTGCTGCTTGTTTTCCTGGCTCTGTTGGTGAATGGCGGACAAGATTTTTTCTGCCATGTCTGGTGCGATCGCCCCTAACTTTTGGTCCGGAGTGACACTGACCTTCTCTTGCAGACTGTTGGGGCCTGGATTCTTCTCCACATCGCCGCTCAGCAGAACGCGCCACACACACAGCACGGCGTTGACAGCACACAACGAGGTCAACGCCGTCACGTGCAAGGCATGTTGACACGACGCGTCAAAACAGCTGTACACATCTCCTTCTTCAGTAATTGTACCTCGCTGGTTTCTTTGCTTCACAAAAATGGATGCACTGTCCGATGTGAACACAGCGACCACAGTGTTTATTCCCCCACACACCAGCAACACAGAGATGAAGCAGAAGACATAGGCAGTCATAATGTCGACTAGTGTCACATCAGTGTCACGTTGACCGGAGCTCACCTGTTCTGTTTTCACCACACAACTCGCTACACTTCGACCACAGAACTGACCTATGCGAGCCCTCCATAAACATAAGTCAATCATGGTGACTTCGTATCTCTGGTGTCACACTTTCCTGGCACCTTTTTAACTCGAGAGAAATCCCGTGAAAGCCAGAATATGCAGAATGAATCAGAGCTTGTCATGGAGTCTGCTTCCTCGCCGCCATCTTTCGCTCGGCCCCCCGAGAGAGAGAGAGAGAGAGAGAGAGAGAGAGAGATGTATATCTATATACGCACATGCATATCTACCTAACTATAAGTGTACATATCTATATATGCATGTGTGTGTATATACATATATATATATATATATATATATATATATTATACTTTTTTTTTAAGAATTGTGATAAACAAATCATTATAAAAAAATATAAAAAGAAGTGCGTATTTCTACATGTTCAATAACTTTTGCGAAGACAACGTATAATCAAATGACCAGGGCACCTGTTCTTGTGAACACCGCTTTTTCCTTTATTCCTTTACTAGAGATGAAATTCTGTTTCTTTCTTTACCTCAAAGAAGAAAACGTTGGTCAATTAACCTGTCACTCTTGCCCTAATGAGTAGAATGTTCTATTTTGTCTATCTGTATGCCACTACTTCATACCCTTGATGAAGACAATGCTGGTATGTCTACCTGTCACCCCCATACCTTGATGAAGACAATGTTTGCACCTGTCAACCCCATACCTTGATGAAGACAGTGTTTGTACCTGTCACCCCCATACCTTGATGAAGACAATGTTTGTACCTGCCACCCCCATACCTTGATGAAGACAATGTTTCTACCTGTCACTCCCCATACCTTGATGAAGACAATGTTGACCTGTCACCCCCGTACCTTGATGAAGACAATGTTTGTACCTGTCACCCCCATACCTTGATGAAGACAATGTTTCTACCTGTTACTCCCCATACCTTGATGAAGACAATATTTCTACCTGTCACACCCATACCTTGATGAAGACAATGCTTCTACCTGTCACCCCCATACCTTGATGAAGACAATGTTTCTACCTGTCACTCCCCATACCTTGATGAAGACAATGTTTCTACCTGTCACTCCCCATACCTTGATGAAGACAATGTTTGTACCTGTCACTCCCCATACCTTGATGAAGACAATGTTTGTACCTGCCACCCCCATACCTTGATGAAGACAATGTTTGTCTACCTGTCACCCCCATACCTTGATGAAGACAATGATTGTACCTGTCACTCCCCGTACCTTGATGAAGACAATGTTTGTACCTTCAACTCCCCATACCTTGATGAAGACAATGTTTCTACCTGTCACCCCCATACCTTGATGAAGACAGTGTATGTACCTGTTACTTCCCATACCTTGATGAAGACAATGTTTCCACCTGTTACTTCCCATACCTTAATGAAGACAATGTTTCTACTTGTCACCCCCATAGCTTGATGAAGACAATGTTTGTACCTGTCACTCCGCATACTTTGATGAAAACAATGTTTCTGTTTGTCACCCCCATACCTTGATGAAGACAATTTTGGTCTGTCTACCTGTCACCCCCATACCTTGATGAAGACAGTGTACCTGTCACTCCCATACCTTGATGAAGACAATGTTTGTACCTTTAACTCCCCATACCTTGATGAAAACAATGTTTGTACCTGTCACCCCCATACCTTGATGAAGACAATGTTTGTATCTGTCACCCCCATACCTTGATGAAGACAGTGTTTGTACCTGTCACTCCCATACCTTGATGAAGACAATGTTTGTACCTTTAACTCCCCATACATTGATGAAGACAATGTTTGCACCTGTCACCCCCATACCTTGATGAAGACAATGTTTGTCTGTCTACCTGTCATCTCCATACCTTGATGAAGACAATGTTTGTACCTTTAACTCCCCATACCTTGATGAAGACAATGTTTCTACCTGTCACTTCCCATACCTTGATGAAGACAATGTTGATCTGTCTACCTGTCACCCCCATACCTTGATGAAGACAATGTTTGTACGTTTAACTCCCCATACCTTGATGAAGACAATGTTTGTATCTTTAACTCCCCATACCTTGATGAAGACAATGTTTGTACCTTTAACTCCCCATACCTTGATGAAGACAATGTTTGTACCTGTCACTCCCCATATTTTGATGAAGACAATGTTGACCTGTCTACCTGTTACTCCCCATACCTTGATGTGAGACAATGTTTGTACCTGTCTCTCCCAACACCTTGATGAAGACAATGTTGGTCTGTCTACCTGTCACCCCCCCCCCTCCATACCTTGACGAAGACAATGTTGGTCGGGGGTCCAGAGGTGGAGCATTGTCGGCTGGGAACTTCAGAGTGGACTGATGTCATTCCAGGTTGCAGGGATGTGTTCTGCGTGGCGCCGTCTCTCGCTGTGGTGGAACTGGGCAGGACAGGACCTTGGCGTTGGTAGAGGTATCCATGCTGCCCAATATGGAGGATGACCATCGCTGCCCTGTTGACCACAGACAGAAATGAAAAGGAATGAGTTTAGTTCTTGTAGTGAGGCCAGGACCGCTTTCAGTAAGGAAGGACTGTCCAAAGGCCTGATATTCCTGCCCAGGTTCGGACGAGAGTTGTCTGACACATGTTGAGGAAGTGCCCAGTGTTGTAAGGGGGTTGTTGGAGTTTCCCTCTGCAGCTGGCCATCCTCGTTGACCACACCGAAGGGTCCAGCCAGGACCACATGGCTGTCACATCATTTGGTGAAGTCACATGTTCCGCCTCCTGTGTGGAGCGCCTAACAACATAGCCATCACATGTTTGGTGACGTCACACTACATCCAGTGTGCAGCGCCTACCAACATAGCCATCGCATGTCTTGGTGACGTCACACTGTACATCCAGTGTGGAACACCTAACAACATAGCTATGACGTGTCTTGGTGACGTCACACTGTACTTCCAGTGTGGAACGCCTAACAACATAGCTATGACGTGTCTTGGTGACGTCATACTGTACATCCAGTGTGGAACGCCTAACAACATAGCCATCACATGTCTTGGTTATGTCACACTGTACTTCCAGTGTGGAGCGCCTAACAACATTGCCATCAAGTGTCCTGATGACGTCACACTGTACATCCAGTGTGGAACGCCTAATAACATAGCCATCACTTGTCTTGGTGACGTCACTGTACATCTGGAGTGGAGCGCCTAATAACATAGCCATCACATGTCTTGGTGACGTCACACTGTACATCCAGTGTGGAGCGCCTAACAACATAGCCATCACGTGTCTTGGTGAGGTCACACTGTACTTCCAGTGTGGAGCGCCTAACAACATTGCCATCAAGTGTCCTGATGACGTCACACTGTACATCCAGTGTGGAACGCCTAATAACATAGCCATCACTTGTCTTGGTGACGTCACTGTACATCTGGAGTGGAGCGCCTAATAACATAGCCATCACATGTCTTGGTGACGTCACACTGTAAATCCAGTGTGGAGCGCCTAACAACATAGCCATCACATGTCTTGGTGACGTCACTGTACATCTGGAGTGGAGCGCCTAATAACATAGCCATCACATGTCTTGGTGACGTCACTGTACATCTGGAGTGGAGCGCCTAATAACATAGCCATCACATGTCTTGGTGACGTCACACTGTAAATCCAGTGTGGAGCGCCTAATAACATAGCCATCACATGTCTTGGTGACGTCACTGTACATCTGGAGTGGAGCGCCTAATAACATAGCCATCACATGTCTTGGTGACGTCACACTGTACATCCAGTGTGGAGCGCCTAACAACACAGCCATCAAGTGTCCTGCTGACGTCACACTGTACATCCAGTGTGGAGCGCCTAACAACACAGCCATCAAGTGTCCTGCTGACGTCACACTGTACATCCAGTGTGGAGCGCCTAACAACACAGCCATCAAGTGTCCTGCTGACGTCACACTGTACATACAGTGTGAAGCGCCTAACAACATAGCCACCACATGTCTTGGTGAGTTACACTGTACATCCAGTGTGGAGCGCCTAACAACACAGCCATCAAGTGTCCTGCTGACGTCACACTGTACATCCAGTGTGGAGCGCCTAACAACACAGCCATCAAGTGTCCTGCTGACGTCACACTGTACATCCAGTGTGGAGCGCCTAACAACACAGCCATCAAGTGTCCTGCTGACGTCACACTGTACATCCAGTGTGGAGCGCCTAACAACACAGCCATCAAGTGTCCTGCTGACGTCACACTGTACATACAGTGTGAAGCGCCTAACAACATAGCCACCACATGTCTTGGTGAGTTACACTGTACATCCAGTGTGGAGCGCCTAACAACACAGCCATCAAGTGTCCTGCTGACGTCACACTGTACATCCAGTGTGGAGCGCCTAACAACACAGCCATCAAGTGTCCTGCTGACGTCACACTGTACATACAGTGTGGAGCGCCTAACAACATAGCCACCACATGTCTTGGTGAGTCACACTGTACATCCAGTGTGGAGCGCCTAACAACACAGCCATCAAGTGTCCTGCTGACGTCACACGGTACATACAGTGTGGAGCGCCTAACAACACAGCCATCAAGTGTCCTGCTGACGTCACACTGTACATCCAGTGTGGAGCGTCTAACAACATAGCTTTCACGTGTCTTGGTGACTTCACACATTGTACCTCCGGTAGGGGGAAGTGGTGTCATGTCCCAGCAGCTCTTACTGATTTGACATTACGTTCCTTTTCATAGGGCGACTGGTTTCATTCTCTGCCTGAACCTGACTGCCCACACTCTCAGATGGAGCTGGTAGCTGGTGACAATGATATATTACATGTGAAGAAGATAGAGTTGATAGCTGTGATATTGATATATTACATGTGAAGAAGTTAGAGTTGATAGCTGTGACAATAATATATTACATGTGAAGAAGATAGAGTTGATAGCTGTGACAATGATATATTACATGTGAAGAAGATAGAGTTGATAGCTGTGACAATGATATATTACATGTGAAGAAGATAGAGTTGATAGCTGTGACAATGATATATTACATGTGAAGACGTTAGAGTTGATAGCTGTGACAATGATATATTACATGTGAAGAAGTAGGTTTTGATAGCTGTGACAATGATATATTAGATGAGAAAAAGATAGAGTTGATAGCTGTGACAATGATACATCAGACTGTGCAGAAGATATCTGGCGACAATGATATATCAGACTGTACAGAAGATAATTGGCGACAATGATATATCAGACTGTACTGAAGATAGTTGGTGACAATGATATATCAGACTATACAGAAGATAGTTGATGACAATGATATATCAGACTGTACAGAAGATAATTGGTGACAATGATATATCAGACTGTACAGAAGATAATTGGTGACAATGATATATCAGACTGTACTGAAGATAGTTGGTGACAATGATATATCAGACTATACAGAAGATAGTTGATGACAATGATATATCAGACTATACAGAAGATAGTTGATGACAATGATATATCAGACTGTACTGAAGATAGTTGGTGACAATGATATATCAGACTATACAGAAGATAGTTGATGACAATGATATATCAGACTGTACTGAAGATAGTTGGTGACAATGATATATCAGACTATACAGAAGATAGTTGATGACAATGATATATCAGACTGTACAGAAGATAATTGGTGAAATTGATATATCAGACTGCACTGAAGATAGTTGGTGACAATGATATATCAGACTGTACAGAAGATAATTGGTGACAATGATATATCAGACTGTACAGAAGATAGTTGGTGAGAATGATATATCAGACTATACAGAAGATAGTTGTTGACAATGATATATCAGACTGTAAAGAAGATAATGGGTGAAATTGATATATCAGACTGTACTGAAGATAGTTGGTGACAATGATATATCAGACTATGCATAAGATAGTTGATGACAATGATATATCAGACTATGCAGAAGATACTTGGTGAAAATGATATATCAGACTGTACAGAAGATAGCTGGTGACGATGATATATCAGACTGTGCTGAAGATAATTGGTGACAATGATATATCAGACTGTGCTGAAGCTAGTTAGTGACAATGATATATCAGACTTTGCAGAAGATAGGTGGTGACAATGATTTATCAGACTTTGCAGAAGATAGCTGGTGACAATGATATAGCAGACTTTGCAGAAGATAGCTGGTGACAATTATATATCAGACTGTGCAGAAGATAGCTGGTGACAGTGATATATCTTACTTTATAGAAGATAGCTGGTGACAATTATATATGTGGCTACTAAAAATAAAAGGAAAAGATGCTCCCAGGATTCACCGAAAGGGGGAGAGAATGATGAATCCATCGGTGCTCAACCAATCATGACTGCAAATCCCAAACGGACTATGAACATGGACCAAATGGAATATCCATGTGTCTGTGGAAAGCGTTTCGCTACCACCCGTGGCATGAAGATCCACAGAACAAAGATGGGATGTGTGAAGACTCATCTGAATGAGCAGCAGCGCACTGCATCAGCAGATAAGACGTCGGAAGACCAAGGCCAGGATTTAAACCACAGTGCCAAGGACATCCACGCTGTTGGTTCGGATGAGGAATTTGCACAGGCCCTCGATGCCAGGCGCCTGAAACTCAACCTGCCACGAGCAAACGAAACTGAAGATTGGGAGAAACTGGATGCAAAAATCGTCCAAAGACTCGATGCACTGATAGGGAAAAGCACCCTGGAACACAAACTAGCCACATATGGGGACATTGTGTATGCCACATGTAGAGACGCCTATGGAGCAAAACTACCCAAAGAGAAAACACCTCCAAAGAAATCCAGACGCCAAGAAAAGATGGACAAGATCAGGGTCCAAAAGAAAAACCTCAAGATGCAAATGAAGACCGCACTGCCAGCTGAAAAACAAGGCTTGGAAAAACTGTGGAAAGACCTGAAAGAAAAACACAGTGCCCTCAGCAAAGCGGAATCTGCGAGGAAGAGGAAGAGCAAAAAGAAGAAGACACAAGAGCGCTTCTTCAGAGACCCCTTCCAGTTTGCCAGAACACTGTTTGAGCAGCCAAAATCTGGGACCCTAAGTGTGGACAAAGGAGTTCTTGAGCAGCATCTGAGGAAAACATACTCTGACCCACAGAGCAAAGCACCACTCGACATTCAAGGTCTGGTGTGGCCAACCAACCCTGAGGAACAGTTCAATGGCAAGCCTCCAACGTTGGCGGAAATCAAGAAGGTGGTCGACAAAGCCAGAGCCAAATCATCACCAGGGCCAAACGGAATACCTTACCAGCTTTACAAGAAATGTCCCAAGGTGCTGGAGTGGCTCCACAGGCTGCTGCGATCGGCTTGGAGAAACCAGAAGATCAGCGGCCAGTGGATGACGGCAGATGGTGTGTACATCCCCAAAGAGCAAAACTCAAGTGACATTAGCCAGTTCAGGCCAATATCACTACTGAACGTCGAAGGGAAAATCTTCTTCTCTGTCATGGCAGCAAGGCTGACCAAGTACCTGATGGAAAACAAGTACTTGGATGTGTCAGTCCAGAAAGGTGGCATCCCAGGCGTGGCGGGCTGTGTAGAACACGCCACAATGATCTGGGTCGCAATCCAAAAAGCAAAAACAGAAAAGAGAGACCTGGACGTAGTGTGGCTTGATCTGGCAAACGCATATGGATCTGTGCCCCATGAGATGATACAGTTGGCTCTTGAGATGTACCATGTGCCAAAGAACATCCGCGACATGCTCAAGAAGTACTTCAATGGCTTTTCAATGCGGTTCTCTACCAAGGAGTACACAACAGACTGGATCAACTTGGAAGTGGGTATTGCAATGGGCTGTGCAATTTCCCCAATACTGTTCGTGCTGGCAATGGAACTCATCTTGAAAGCGGCAACAAACAACGCGAGACAAACAGACCTTGGCGATGGATACAAGATGCCTCCTCTCAAGGCCTTCATGGATGACACTACAGTGATTTCATCCAGAGAAGACGAGACACGTCATGTGCTGGAGAGGCTGGACGACATAGTTGCCTCATCCAGAATGAAGTTCAAGCCAAAGAAATCACGGAGTCTCTCACTGAGGAAAGGAAAAGTGGCCGGATCTGTGGTCTTCAGTGTTGCCAACCAGGCCATTCCAACAGTCACAGAAGAACCAGTCAAGAGCCTTGGAAGATGGTATGATGATACGCTGAAAGACACACAAAGAGCAAAAGAAACCAAGCAGATGGCGGAGGAAGGCTTGGAGACCATTGACCAGTGTGGGCTCCCTGGCAAATACAAGGTCTGGTGTCTGCAGTTCATGCTGATACCAAAGCTGCTATGGCCTCTGATGATATACGACATCTGCACCAGCATAGTGGAGGCAATGGAAGCCAAAATCAACAAGTTCACAAGGAAATGGCTTGGTGTCCCACCCTGTCTGACTGACATAGCGCTGTACTGTCGCCAAGCAAAGCTGAAACTACCCCTGAAATCCATCCTGGAGGAATACAAAGCAGGGAAGATCAGACTTCAAAGCATGCTGGAGGACTCAGGAGACAAGGTGGTAGAAGCAATTAAGCCCCAGCTGAAGACAGGCAGAAAATGGAAAGTTCAAGAGGCGATGGATTCTGCAAAAGAAAGTCTCAAGATCAGAGAAATAACAGGACACACACAGACCAACAGACAGGGACTGGGGGTGACCAAAACTGAATGGTGGTCAAAGGCCAAAGGAAAAGCCAAAAGAGACATGATGATTCAGGAGATGAGAAAAGAAGAAGACCAAAAAAGACTCCAAAAAGCAGTCCAGCAGAGCCAGCAAGGGCAATGGACAACGTGGGAGAATGCACTCCAAAGAAGTCTCACTTGGAATGACATTTGGCACATGGCCCCTCTCAGGATCAGCTTCATTCTCAGATCTGCATATGACCTTCTGCCCTCAAATGCAAACCTGGTGAAGTGGGGGAAAACAGACGATCCTGCATGCCCCCTCTGCCATGAAAAACAAACAGTGGAGCATGTCCTAAGCTCATGTAAAGTAGCCCTGGCTCAAGGAAGGTACACATGGAGGCACAACCAAGTGCTCAAAGAAATTGTACAAGTAGTCTGGGCTAGTACCAACACCACAAAAGGGAAAATCAGGACTCCAAAAGCACCCGCAACATTCTTCACGGCAGGAGGCAGCAAATCATGGCCAAGAACAACAGTGCCACTCGAAACATGCAGGCAGAGTCTGCTGGACGGGGCAGATGACTGGGAGTGCACTGCAGACCTCCCAGAATGGAAGAGTCACCCAGAGACCATCAGCAAGAGTGGCATGAGACCAGACATAGTAGTCCACTCTAAGTCAACCAAGCAGCTGATCATGATCGAGCTCACGGTGCCATATGAGAACAGAATGGAGGCAGCTCAAATCTACAAGACTGAAAAGTATGCTGATCTGGCAAACAGCCTGAGGAGAGAAGGCTATCAGGTCAAAGTCCTCACTGCAGAAATTGGAGCTAGGGGGTTTGTAGGAACGTCTGCATACAGCCTCATGAAACAGCTCTCAGTTGCAGGGAAGGAAAAAACCAGAGCCCTGAAAGCAATGGCAGAAGCGGCAAAGAGGTGTTCAAGCTGGATCTGGTCAAGGAGGAACAAAAGTGAACTTCATAAGGCTTAATTTCCCTACAAATATCAGGTGTCCCTGTGGCTCAGTGGTTAAAGCGCGAGTCATTAAGTGGAAAATGAGCATGTCCAGAGGGTCATGGGTTCGAATCCCAGCCATGGCTCGTCCCAAGATGGGAAAAAAAGGGGCAGCAGAGGGACATCCGGAGTCATGAACCGGGTGTGGCCCAACCCCCCTAGAGTGTCAGGAGATAAGGGCCGAAACACTTGCTTGAAGGGGGCTTCTCTTCTGAGGACTCTCTGCTGCCACGCTCTCCACGAGTTTCTTTCTACTATCAGACTGTGCAGACGATAGCTGGTGACAATGATATATCTTACTCTATAAAAGATAGCTGGTGACAATTATATATCAGACTGTGCAGAAGATAGCTGGTGACAATGATTTATCAGACTGTACAGAAGATAGCTGGTGACAGTGATATATCAGACTGTGCAGAAAATAGCTGGTGGCAATGATATATCTTACTCTATAGAAGATAACTGGTGACAATTATATATCAGACTGTGCAGAAGATAGTTGGTGGCAATGATATATCAGAATGTGCAGAATATAGTTGGTGGCAATGATATATCTTACTCTATAGAAGATAGCTGGTGACAGTGATGTATCTACTGTGCAGAAGATAGCTGGTGACAGTGATATATCAGACTGTGCAGATGATAGTTGGTGACAGTGATATATCAGACTGTGCAGAAGATAGCTGGTGACAATGATATAACTGACTGTACAGAAACTAGTTCGTGACGATAATATATCAGACTGTAGAGAAGATAGCTGGTGACAATGATCTATCTTACTCTATAGAAGATAGCTGGTGACAGTGATATATCAAAATGTACAGAAGATAGCTGGTGGCAATGATATATCTTACTCTATAGAAGATAGCTGGTGACAGTGATATATCAAAATGTGCAGAATTATTTATTTATTTTCATTTTCTCCTGTCTCCTGCCGGAAAAAGGCCATAGGTGAAGTTCGTTCCTTTCGTGTTTGTCATGTCCACCTGGCGGCTCAGTATTTCAACATTCCTGTTCACTTCTTCACTTCCCATCACCAAGTTTCGGAAGAGAAGGCCAGTTTGGCCGTTGGTATGGATGACACGTTACACATACCATGCACCTTCCCCGAAGATGGAGTATGGCTGCCTTAATGGCGGGATGAAAAACGGTCATGCACACAAAACTCCACTGCCTGTCTACACAGGCAGTGTCCGCAGGAGTATCAGCCTGCGTACGCAGAAAGAAAGAAAGAAAAGAACTTCCGCCTCCGGTCATTTTGTTTCCATGACGACTTTGATTCCAACAGACTGTTAACGTTGACTGTGCTGCATCTTGTGTCGTAGATCCAAACAACCTTCCTTTCTGTTTTTCCGTCTTTCGTTCTTTGTTCCTTTCTTTTTTTAATGTTCAAACATAGACTCGTCTTTTTTTTCTTAGTAATTACTTATTTCTGGTAATTTACTTGTTTACATTACTTTTTTTCTCGCTTCCTTTTCAGCTCTTTGCTGTTCTCTTTCGGAGTCTGTCAGATGGCGATTGTTTGCCCGTGGTGTTGAAGGAGGTGTTCTATGTGAGACACCATGGGTGGACTACAACAGCACAAAGTTATAGGAGGTGTTCTATGTGAGACACCATGGGTGACTACAACAGCACAAAGTTATAGGAGGCGTTCTATGTGAGACACCATGGGTGACTACAACAGCACAAAGTTAAAGGCGGTGTTCTATGTGAGACACCATGGGTGACTACAATAGCACAAAGTTATAGGCAGTGTTCTATGTGAGACACCATGGGTGACTACAACAGCACAAAGTTAAAGGCGGTGTTCTATGTGAGACACCATGGGTGACTACAATAGCACAAAGTTATAGGCAGTGTTCTATGTGAGACACCATGGGTGACTACAACAGCACAAAGTTAAAGGCGGTGTTCTATGTGAGACACCATGGGTGACTACAATAGCACAAAGTTATAGGCGGTGTTCTATGTGAGACACCATGGGTGACTACAACAGCACAAAGTTAAAGCCGGTGTTCTATGTGAGACACCATGGATGTACTACAACAGCACAAAGTTATAGGCGGTGTTCTATGTGAGACACCATGGGTGACTACAACAGCACAAAGTTAAAGGCGGTGTTCTATGTGAGACACCATGGATGGACTACAACTGCACAGTTATAGGAGGTGTTTTATGTGAGACACCATGGGGGACTGCCACGACTGCAAAGAGCCGTGTCCACTGTAGAGTTCTCACCCAGGGAACGACACTGGATGTTACACAGGCATACAGCAATGGCTGTATGACATTGGATGTTACATAGGCATACAGCAATGGCTGTATGACATTGGATGTTACACAGAAAACAGCAATGGCTCTGTGACATTGGATGTTACACAGGCATGCAGCAATGGCTGTATGGCACTGGATGTTACACAGGCATACAGCAATGGCTGTATGGCATTGGATGTTAGAAAGGCATACAGCAATGGCTCTGTTCGCAATGCAGAACGCGAGAGTTAACACTGCTGTCAGTCTTTTTTCCCTCCTCCTCCTCCTTCCCCCTTTCCCCCAACTGCTTGCTTTTGAAATTTCTAGTTCAGTCAGTTTATTGAGGGCCTGTTTACCTGTTTAATCCCCGTTATTTATTTTCAACGTGTGTTCGTCCTAATTGTTTGCCTGCACTACTTTTGGTCCCGTTTACTTACTTCCATTATGTACGTATTCTACTTGTTTACCTGCACTTCCTTTAAGTGCTTATTCTACTTCAATACGAGCAGCAGGCGACGGTTACTAGCCGTTTCTTACGTTCGCTTGGCGATCCAGTATTTCCATGTTCACTTTCATGGCAGAAATCGTTCATGACAGATTTACGGCCCCTTCCACTCGGTGAAAACTTTCTGCAGGGAATGGCAGACTGATCTGCTCGGTGGTGTTGTCCTAGCACGTGTTATTGTCAAGATGAAACTCGGGTGGAAATCTATACCACTGGCACATTGTCAATATAGAGAATACTTTTAGAGACCCAGTTCTACGCGTTTTACAATCTACGCTCTCCTTTACACAGCAGGCTGCCTACCGGGGTAGAGCCGACCGAACAGCTGCTTGCTGGCACTAATCTGTCGTTTCCCTGTCATTTGGTCGATTATTGTCACTCATTTCTTTTCACTTCTGCTCTCGAGTTTTGAAAGAGGGTGCAAGTTGTATGAATATGTGCCGTCCATGCCACCGGCCAAACTGACGTGTTGTCCCTAGGGTTGGTGATGGGATTTGACTGTGAAAAGATGTTTGGCGTGCGTTTACACACAGAACCTCGGCTTAAGGTCTCATTCGGA
>CM065716.1:118844409-118861909 GCA_033310375.1 Conus canariensis
TTTCGAAGAGGAGTGCGATGGTTCTCTCAGGCAGCTAGTGAAGGGTTTCTCATATTTATAATACATTCGCCCCGTTATCTTCATCTCCTTTTTTTTTTTTTAAATTCAAATCTTTGCCAAGTCATTACTATAATGACTGAAGAATTGTTAGCCTGCACTTGTTTTCTCCCACTACTTAATTGTTCAGCATTATAATGTTTGGTCAATCAGTGGGAGATTGCATCTCTTAGGAGATCCAAGTAAAGGTTGTTCTGTACAATTCTTAGCCACTCACAATGCTTGGGTTATTGAACAGCAGAGCTGACCACTCAGACTGTTCCATATCTTTTGATCTCCCTTGCATCCTTGAATGGATCCTCAAGCATAGGCTCAAAGATTGTCCCCTACATTTTATACTGTTTGCATAATGCTTTTAGTGTTTCAGTAACTTTTTTCCTCTCCACACTTTCGTTTTGTTCCATTTACTACCCTTCGCTGGCTGCTTTGGGGGTGCTGTTGGATTCTTTTTTGAACCTTTGGTGGTGAGAACACCACAGAATTATGGACTGTGGTGTGTCTCTATTTGACACCAAAGAGCACAGACACAATCAGCCGTGTCTCCCTGATGAGTCCGATCCGGCGGACGAAAGGCCTAGGAGCAGGCAATACAAATAGATCTGCTTTCGAAGAGGAGTGCGATGGTTCTCTCAGGCAGCTAGTGAAGGGTTTCTCATATTTATAATACATTCGCCCCGTTATCTTCATCTCCTTTTTTTTTATTTTTTAATTCAAATCTTTGCCAAGTCATTACTATAATGACAGAAGAATTGTTAGCCTGCACTTGTTTTCTCCCACTACTTAATTGTTCAGCATTATATATATATATATATATATATATATATATATATATATATAGAAAATATAAAAAGATAACCTCTGAAGACACAAGTGCCTAGGGCCAGTTCTTGGAATGAATCCGCAAGGGACTAAATTACAATAAACAAATAAATACAGAGAGAGAGAGAGAGAGAGAGAGATTGATTGATTGATCTTTAATACACAAGGATGGAGATTTTAGGCCAAAGCCTAGTCTTACAATCTGTCCTTGTCATGCATACATTATTTCAGCACATATCATTCATACTGACAATTCAACATAACAACATGGTCATCTAATTCTACAATGATAAGCAAACTATTCATAAAAGCACTAATGAGATGGGGGATAGTAAAACAGAAGGAAACTTACAAACAAACAAACAAAACTACAGAGAGAGAGGTCAGAGGAGGGTGGGGAAGAGAGAATGGTAGGTAGGGTGAAGAGAAAAGGGATGGTAGACAGAGTGGGAGTGGGGATGAGCGATTTTAACGGAGGAGGTTTTATGTTTAGACGATTTATTCAAAGTATGGTTCACAGAAGACTTTGCGAATGGGCGCTAATCATTGTAATCGAATAATTTAATTACTGAGACATAAAATGTTTATGCAAATGTTCCTTGAAAAGTTTGAAAGTATTCATGTTTTGTAGATTCGGTGGAAGTGAGTTCCAGACATGTGGTCCAGAGTAAGCTAGGCTTATTTTGTATAGTTCAATGGGTAGGGAAGAAGGAATTTCGTCGAGCCAGAAAAGCTGTTCAATCTTGTAAAAAGGGCATTGATATAACATGGCATAGTATCTGTCAAGATTGTAAACATAAATGATGCCTTGTTGAATTCCAACTGCCTATTCAGAGGAAGTATGTTCAGCGCTTTTAGTTTTTCGTCTGTTGTTAGAGATACAGCTGGATGGAGTAGCTTTGCTGCACGTCTATGGAGAAAATTCAGCCTTTTTTGTGGAAGTCACTACTTCCGACCCACACCGTTGAGGCGTAATTGATACGTGACATTATGTATGCATTGAAGAAAAGTTTAAGCACATTACTGTTGACGTAGCGCTTTAATTGAGATAACAGGATAAGGTGTTTTGAGACTACCTTGCATACGTTATTGAGATGAGATTGCCATTTCAATTCTTTATCTGTCGTTAACCCTAAAACACGATGCTCATCTACCTGCTCGATAGAAGTGCCATTCAGAGAGAGAGAGAGAGAGAGAGAGAGAGAGAGAGAGAGAGAGAGAGAGAGAGAGAGAGAGAGAGATGTCTCCCTCCCGTTCCCCCACCCCCTTTTTTTCTTTCATTTTAATCTTTGCCAAGTCATTAATGCAATGACGGAAGCCTGAACTTGTTTCCCCCACTACTACATTGTTCAGCACTATATATATATATATATATATATATATATATATATATATATATATATATAGATAGATAGATAGATAGATATATAGATATACATGCATACATATATATATATATATATATATATATATATATATGTGTGTGTGTGTGTGTGTGCGTGTGTGTGTGTGTGTGTGTGTGTGTGTGTGTGTGTGTGTGTGTGTGTGTGTGTGTGTGTGTGTGTGTGTGTGTACATATAAATAGATAGACAGATAGATAGATAGATATTAAACAAAAGATTTTGTCAAAACTGAAAGAAGAAGAGGGAAAAAAGAGACTAACGAGAAAGGAACGAAGAAACCAACATCAAAGTAAAGACAGACAAGAGAAGTGCCCAGAAAGAGGAACCTGACCTTCTGAGGAGCACACACGGGGCGACGCCTTCCCGTGCAGTGATGCGTGACTGTAGAACCATGCTGCCAGACATTGGCACTGCCAACAGATAGTTATACTGACAACATTGGACACATACACACAGAGACAGGATAGGATATATACAGAGAGAGAGAGATGATAGGATACATACACACAGACAGGATAGGATATATGCACACAGACAAGATAGGATACATACACACAGAGACAGGATAGGATATATACACACAGACAAGATAGGATGTATACACACAGACAAGATAGGATACATACAAACAGACAAGATAGGATATATACACACAGACAAGATAGGATATATACACACAGAGACAGGATAGGATATACACACACAGAGACAGGATAGGATATATACACACAGAGACAGGATAGAATATATACACACAGACAAGATAGGATATATACACACAGACAAGATAGGATTATATACCCACAGAGACAGGATAGGATATATATATACACACACACAGAGGATAGGATACATACACACAGATAGAGGATAGGATATATACACACAGAAGGATAGGATATATACACACAGACAAGATAGGATATATACACACAGAAGGATAGGATACATACACACAGAAGCATAGGATATATACACACAGAAGGATAGAATATATACACAGAGAGACAGGATAGGATATATACACAGAGAGACAGGATAGGATATATGCACACAGAGACAGGATAGGATATATACATAGCACAGGCGGCGGAAGCAGGGGGGCGGGGGGGGGGGGGGCATTCCCCCTCCAGAAAAATATTGGGGGGGGGGCAGCCTTATATACTGCCCCCCCTAATATTGAGCACCTCCAAAAAATCAGAGAGAGAGAGAGAGAGAGAGAGAGAGAGAGAGAGAGATGTTTGATGGTGCATCACCTTGTCGTCATACTTGTCATACTTCCTGTCAAACTCGCTCAGGAAATATGTCAACACATTTCTCGGGAACCTCTCTGCAGCTGACCCACTTTGGTCACACATTACTGACCAGTACCTGACCAACATTGCCAAGAATGACATAATGATGCTATTGTAGTGCAAGCTATGGCGAGAATGATTGGTAGGGACATACACATCGTAACAAGTCAGCAAGAGAGCTCCAGGATATGCTACCTGATGAATAAGATCTTGGCGGGAGACATTGAATCATCCCTACCACCTGTCCTTATTGGGCAAATAGGCGAGGAACATTTTGTGAGCCTAACACTTCATCAAACCAGGACAGTGAAAATGATGAAGGAAAGGAGGAAGAAAGTGTTTTCTCATCTCCTACAGAAGGTACATCAATCATACAGTCTCCTCGTGACGACGCCAACCGACCTGCGCAGTCTCCTCGTGATGACATCGACCGACCTGCTACTGTAAGAAAACCAAAATGTCAGTCTACTGTGTGCTGCAAGGACGCAGTCAACCCCTTTCAGCCACAGAGTGACACAGTCCTCTCCAAACTGACCAGGATAAGTTCAGGAAGGCCCCGCTATTTCCAAAGATCTTGGTTCCAGCAATACCCTTGGCTTCACCTATTCACAACAGACAACAAGGTATATTGTTTCTTCTGCATGAGGGCTAATCATCAAGGCTGCAAACCTGATGCAGCGTTTGTATGGAGCGGTTTTGACAACTGGAAGAAAGCACTGGAAAAATTCTCAAGCCACGAAAAATCATCTTCACATGGAGCAGCTGTGTATGACGTAAACTGTAGGCAGTCTACAACGTCAGTGTATGCTCCAGTGGCGTGTCAACATGAAACAGAACAAAAGAAACACTACAAAGCCTGATGAACGAACTAAAGAGCCTTCAGTTTCTCCTGCGTCAGGGTCTGCCTCTCCGTGGACATGACGAGCAGGAAGGCAACCTTCAACAGCTGCTCAAGTTCTGCTTTGGAGAGGGCTGCAAGGAAAAAACATACACAGGTTCAAAACATCTGTCACATGATATTGTCAACGAGATCCTCGGGATTATGACACATAAAGTCTTGCGATCTGTTGTACTTGAAATCAGAGAAGCGAATTGGTTTTCGATACTAGCTGACGAAACCCGTGATGTTGCAAACAGGGAGCAGGTTGTAATTTGCATAAGATGGGTAACTGAGCAGTTTGAAGTCATAGAGGAGCCTGTGGGACTGGTGCATGTCGACAATACCTGTGCTGAGACAATTTTTAATGCGCTAAAGGATTGCTTGATCAGGCTGGACTTGCCAGTGCAGAAGTGTAGGGGTCAGGCCTACGACGGGGCCAGTAATTTTCAGGGTCACGTTTCAGGAGCTGAAAAACGGTTCAAAGATGAGGTCCCGTCAGCAGTGTGAGTACACTGTTTGGCACACTCAGTCAATCTTGTGTTACAAGCGGCTTCCAGAAAGGTCAAAGTAATAAGAGATGCCCTTGACTTTGCCACAGAGGTCATTCAGTTGATCAAATTATCACCAAAACGACAGATCCTTTTTGAAACAATCCAATATGAAACATCAACTTCGTGCAGCCCGTCCATTAAACCACTGTGTCCAACAAGGTGGACTGTTCGAACAAGAGCTTTTGACTCTCTCATTGAGAACTATGAGGCTTTGCAAGAAACACTTGAACTAGTCTCACAAGGATATGATGAGTATGCCAGGAGAGCATCCGGCCTTCCAGCACTTATGCAGCAGTTCTCCACCTGTCTTGGGCTCTCACTTTCACGGGATGTCTTTGCTGTGACTGAAGAGCTGGCGACAGCTGTTCAAAGGAAACAAACGTCCTGTGTGGATGCAACAAACGCTGCAAACCTCTGTCTGAGAACGCTTGAAAGTATGCGCCAGGATAAAAGTTTCCAGACGTTTTTTGCCGACGTCTCAACCACGGCTGCAAACGTGTGTGATGAGCCCCGCATTCCGAGACAGAGACAGCCTCCACGGGGACTTGATGAGGGCCCCCAGGGTCACAGCTACTCTGACCCTTCTGCTTATTACAGACAGCAGTACTATGAGGCCGTAGACAACGTCAAAGAGCATATAAAGCGCAGATTTGACCAACAAAGTCTTAAGTTGCCAAGGAAGATTGAAATTCTCTTCGGTGACGGGGCTGCAGGAAAGAATCCAGAAATTCCTCAAGAGATCAAAGACACATGTGCTGCGGACATTGACATGGACAGACTCAAAACACAGTTGGCCATCCTTCCACATGCTCTGGGGGACAAGAAGAAGCCCATCTTTGAGGCACTGCTAGAAGAACTGACAGCTTCTGACACTGTTAAAAGAATGTTGAGTGAGGTAGACAAACTTATCAGGCTGTACTTGACCATTCCAGTTACAGCTGCAACAGCTGAACGCAGTTTTTCTGCCTTGAAGCAGGTCAAAACATACCTCCGAAGCACTATGACTCAGGAGCCCCTAAACAACTGTCTCATTATGCATGTGTTCAAAGACAAGGTTGATCAGCTCAATCTCGCTGAAATTTCTTCCGGGTTAGTTTGCAGAAACGAACGACGTCAAAGTTACTTCGGAAAATTAAATGTGTAAAGGTGTAACCTCCCAGCTGTTGGTGTAACCTGCTAATGTACAGACTGTGACAATCGTGACTTAGTAACTGCACTTTACGGTGCCTAATGTCCAGTGAATATGGACAGAAGGTATGTTATTACGTTATTCAGTCAGAAAGTCTGACAGTTGTCCCCCCCCCCCTCTCTCTCTCTCTCTCTCTCTCTCTCTCTCTCTCTCTTTCTCTCGCTCTCTCTCAGTTTCTGCAACGTTTTAATTGCAGCTATACAAAGTGTATTTCAAGTGTGTGTGTGTGTGTGTGTGTGTGTGTGTGTGTGTGTGTGTGTGTGTGTGTGTGTGTGTGTGTGAACTGAATATTGCATGCTGGAATTTTTTTTTTTTATCGAACATTGCCATATTGTGATTGTCGGAGTTCAATGATTTGAAATATCCATTGCCCCCCCCCCCCCCCCCCCCCCCCAAATCCTGGACAGCTTCCGCCGCCACTGCATAGAGAGACAGGATAAGATATATACACACAGAGACAGGATAGGATATATACACACAGAGACAGGATAGGATGTATACACACAGAGACAGGATAGGATATATACATATAGAGACAGGATAGGATATATACACACAGAGACATGATAGGATGTATACACACAGAGACAGGATAGGATATATACACACAGAGACAGGATAGGATATATGCACAGAGAGACAGGATAGGATATATACACAGACAGACAGGATAGGATATATACACACAGAGACAGGATAGGATGTATACACACAGAGACAGGAAAGGATATCTACACACAGAAGGATGGGATATATACACACAGAGACAGGATAGGATATATACACACAGAGACAGGATAGGATATATACACACAGACAGGATAGGATACATGCACACAGACAAGATAGGATGTATACACACAGACAATATAGGATATATACACACAGACAAGATAGGATATATACACACAGACAGGATAGGATATATACACACAGACAGGATAGGATATACACACAGATGAGATAGGATATACACACAGATGAGGTAGGATATACACACAGATGAGATAGGATATATACACACAGAAAAGATAGGATATATGCACACAGTAAAGATAGGAAATACACGAACAGAGGAGATAGGATATTTACAGACAAGATAGGATGTATACACACAGACAAGATAGGATATATACACACATACAAGATAGGATATATACACACAGATGAGATAGGATATATACACACAGATGAGATAGGATACATACAAACAGACAAGATAGGATATATACACACAGACAAGATAGGATATATACACACAGATGAGATAGGATATACACAGAGCAAATAGGATATATACACACAGACAAGATAAGATATATGCACACAGAAGAGATAGGATATATGCACACAGAAGAGATAGGAAATACACGAACAGAGGAGATAGTATATTTACAGACAAGATAGGATATATACACACAGCCAAGATAGTATATACAAACATAGACGAGACTAGATATATATACACAGAGAGAGGATAGGATATATACACACAGACAAAATAGGATTCATACAGACAGACAAGATAGGATATATACACACAGACAAAATAGGATATATACAGACAGACATGATAGTTACATACACACAGACAGGATAGGATATATACACGCAGACAAGATAAGATATACACACAGACAAGGTAGGATGTTTACACACAGACAATATAGGAATTTTGCACACAGACAAGACAGGATACATACACACAGACAAGATGGGATATTTGCACACATATAAGATAAGATACACACAGAGGAGATAGGATATATACACACAGACAAGATAGGATATATACACACAGAAAAGATAGGATATATACACACAGAAAAGATAGGATATACACAAACAGACGAGATAGGATATTTAAACACAGACAAGATATGATATATATACAGTAGAATCCGGTTATAAGAAACTCGGTTTTAAGAAAACTCGGCTATAAGAAATCAAATGGTTTTCCCCTGCTGAGAGGATTCTTTAACATTACTTAAAATATCTCGGATGTAAGAAACTCGGTTGTAAGAAAACTCGCTTGTAAGAAACGGGTTTAGCTGACCCTGGCGAAACTTTACCTCGGATGTAAAAACGTCTCGGCTGTCGAAAGATTTTCTCGGCGGGCCTACACACACACACACACACACACACACACACACACACACACACACACACACACACACACACACATATATATATATATATATATATATATATAAAACAATTCCACGATGCAGGTCACAGGAATTGGCGGGACAGGATGTGGGCCCTTTGATGTCGCCTAAGAGATGGGATATCCGGATGTAAGCTAGACAAATCGCAGGCGCTTGATTACGAGAGGTGTTTGAACTTGAGTGCCAGGCCAATCGCAAGGCTTGGATGACTGGGGAAATTTTCCAAACGTGGCTGCTCTCCTTTGACAGAATCATGCAAAGACAGAATCGGAAAGTTCTCCTAGTTCTGGACAATTGTGCGTCACACAAAAATCCCACAGGGTTAAGAGCAACAGAGGTCTTATTTCTTCCACCCAGTGCAACTTCCAAGCTGCAACCATGTGACGCTGGTGTCATACAGAACTTGAAAGTGAAATACAGAACGAGAAAGGTTCTCAAGCTGGTTGCTCACGTCAACACTGGAGGCACAACAAAAGACTACCAGTTCAGCCTCTTGGATGCAGTATGTACCCTGCAGCAGGCATGGGATGAGGTGACCCCAATGACAATCAGCAATTGCTTTCTCAAAGCGGGCTTCAGGCATGACAAAGACACAGAAGCTTGCGCAGAAGAACATGACCATAGTGACCATGAGACACAGGAACCCATTCTGAAGAGACTATTTGAAGAATACAACATTCCACCAGAAGAGTACTTCACTGTTGGTGACAGTGTTGCAACAATGGGGTCAGCATCCTGCGCCACGACTGTGCCAGCTGCATCAACATCAAATGCCCCAGAAACGTTCAGTACAGACACCTCAGATGGAGGTGACAACTGTGGAGAACAGGAAAAAAGAGTTTCAAGCAAAACTGCTTTGGAATGTATTACAAAATTACAAACTTACTGTTTGCACTCAGACTGCAATGAAGCAGTCATGAAATCATTTGAAGCGTTCAAATATCATTTGGAAAAGCACGTAGCAAGTGCCAAAACTCAAACTAGAATCGATGATTTCTTCTTGAAAAGCAGCACACCTGAGAGTAGACATACAAAAGAGGAGACCAGAGCAGAAAGTAGACAGTGGAAAGGGAGGAAAAAAGATGAGGAAGAATTGAAGAAAGGGAATGCAGGAGAACAAAATGGAGAAAACAAAGGACAGACAAGAGGAGGAGACGGGGAAAAGAAAGGGGAGACAAGAGCAGAGGATGGAGGACAGAATGAAAAACAAAGAGAAGAGGATAGAGGTAAGAAAAGAACAGGACACGATGATAGAGAAAAGAACAGGAGACGATGATAGAGAAAAGAACAGGAGACGATGATAGAGAAAAGAACAGGAGACAATGATAGAGAAAAGAACAGGAGACGATGATAGAGAAAAGAACAGGAGACGATGATAGAGAAAAGAACAGGAGACGATGATAGAGAAAAGAACAGGAGACGATGATAGAGAAAAGAAAAGCGGGGAGGCAAGAGCGGAGGATAGAGAAAGAAAAGGGGAAACAGAAAAGAGAGATGGAGGGAGGAAGGGGGGGGGGGCACAAGAGAAAGGGATGGGGGACAGAATGAACAGCCGAGAGCAGAAGACGGGGAAAAGAATTGGGAGACAAGAGAAGAGTTTAGAAGGGAGAATAGACAGACGAACGAGGAGGATGAAGGGAAGAAAAACGAGAGAAAGGATGGAGGCAAAGGGAGACAAAAGCACAGAATGACAAAGAGAGAAAAAAAAAAACAGAGCCAGACGTGGACTTTATGGGGTTTCAATCCGCGCCCCCGCAAAGTTTCGAACCAACCAATGCTTCTTGGCGACAACGGTAGTCTGAGAGACTGGGTCTCCCAAAACCTCTCGATCTGCCTGAAAGACTGATCAGAAGAGAGCTGGGGATACCCGTTGAAGTCAACGCAATTGTGGGTGATGAAAACTGCCTTTACAGGGCTCTTAGCTATGAGGTGTGTGGCACAGGATTTTCATGAACAGCTAAGAGATGCAATTGTTGACTCCATGTGTCGCAATCATGAAACCTTCACTGCTTATGTTGGGCAAGACCTAGGCCAGTACCCCCCTGGAAACACTCTACAGCCTCGTTCCTGGGGATCGGATGTGGAAGTTATTGCAGCGGCAACACTGCTCCAAACACCTGTTGTAGTATACACAACTTGCACGGAGACCTACAGGGCGTGGCTTTCATACCAACCGTTGTTTCAGTTACCTGGAACATCCGTTTGTCAGGAAAAGGTGTACCTTCAGAATCTCTGTCAACACTTTGAGCGTGTGGTTCAAGTTGCTTAGTGGCCTGACAAAGGTGTGAAAGAAAGAGGCAGACCAAACATTTCTGAAAGACCAGCTGATGCTTTTTATGTTATGGTGTACTCTACAGAGCAGGCATTGCTCCAAATTAGCATTCGTGTTATGGTTTATGTTTAAAACACCTTTTGGACTGAGGACTCGTCCGAGAATGATAAGTGATTCATTTATTTATAGGTGCATTTGTTAATATTGGGAAATTTCCGTACAATTATATTGACTTTATTTACCGTTGCGTTCTAAAGCTCTCTCTCTCTCTTCTTCTTCTTCTTCCTAAAAAAACTGGTTCACTAAAAATGAGTAGGTCACCAGCGCGCATGTTAAAAAAAGAAAGTGCGACCCAGCCTGTTGGCCCCTGGAGCAAAATTTGGCAACAAGGGGTCTCTCTCTCTCTCTCTCTCTCTCTCTCTCTCTCTCTCTCTCTCTCTCTCTCTCTCTCTCTCTCTCTCTCTCTCTCTCCACACCACATCATACACACACGAAAATGTTGATCCATCTTTCTCTATGTCATGACGGCCAATGGCTCCAAGAATAAATCTATGCTCCCCCTTGTCGCATTTTTACTCGTCTATCGTGTTTATGCTTTTGTGTGTGTGTGGTGTGTGTGTGTGTGTGTGTGTGTGTGTGTGTGTGTGTGTGTGAGAGAGAGAGAGAGAGAGAGAGAGAGAGAGGGGGGGAGGAGAGAAAGTGATAAGAAAAAGAAAACACACTAGACGTTTTATGTCACAGGCCAAAGTTTACTTGCGAAATCAAACCAAAGACCCCCCCCCCCCCTCTCTCTCTCTCTCTCTCTCTCTCTCTCTCTCCTCTCTCTCTCTCTCTCTCTCTCTCTCTCTCTCTCTCTTCTCTGTGTGACTCTCTTTGTCTCGCTGTCTCTCGCCGTGTCTCTGTGTATGTGTGTGTCTCAATCTCTGTCCGTCTGTCTATCTCTCTCTCCCTAACAGTGACGTACACACACATTAACAATTACAGAAACGTGCAGAGAAAAAGAGAACCAAAGCAAAAACAAACAAAACCTCGGATGTTAGAAGCACTCTAAAAAATTTTTTTAGAACTCTCGATTATAAAGAAACCTCGGCTGTAAGAAAACTCGGTTATAAGAAACAAACAAAAAAAATTCCCCCTCAACTTTCTTATAACCGGATTCTACTGTATAGACACAGACAGCATAGCATATACAAACAGAGACGAGACAGGATATATATATATATATATATATATATATATATAATATATCCCCACAGACAAAATAGAATACACACACACACACACACACACACACACACACACACACACACACACACACACACCCCAAGATAGAATATATATACACACAGACAAGACTGGGTCTGTACATACAGACAAGGTAGGATATATACGCGCAGAAAAGATAGGAAATATATATACACAGAGAAGATAGGATACTTATACAGACACAATACAGGATATATACACATAGACGAGATTGGATATATACACATAGACAAGATAGGAAATATATATACACAGAGAAGATAGGATACTTACACAGACACAATATAGGATATATACACACAGACAAGATTGGATATACACACATAGACAAGATAGGATCTCTCTCTCTCTCTCTCTCTCTCTCTCTCTCTCTCTCTCTCTCTCTCTCTCTCTCTCTCTCTCTCTCTTTCCTACCCCTATTTTCTCGTGTTCCCCGTAGCTTTCTACCCGTCCACCGTTGTCCTTTCTCTAACCATTGGAACTAGGGTGAACTGTTTTTTTAAAAAAAAGTGTGAACGGAGGGTGCTATATGCAATTCAATCATTAAAGTCCCTTGAGGAAGACCAGATGAGGTCGAAATATTGGGAAATATTCGACGTGATTGTTGTTTAGTTCCTTGTTTGGAGGTTTATATATATATATATATATATATATATATATATATATATATATATACATATAGATAGATAGATAGATAGAATAGATAATAGAAGATATAGATATACAGAGCGTTTAAAAACCACAACAGACAAGATAAAAAGATTTCCAACATTTTCGGCTTCAGTGCCTTCCTCAGTGGTGAGTTGACTGGCAATAAAATTCACTATCATGAAACAAGAAGCTAAAAAGGATTTCACGCACCAGGCAAATCTTTCAGATGGAAGGGGAGCAAAGGGACGCTGGAGTATGAGGAAGTGGGGCTGAGTAAGTGTGTGTAAAAGCGTGCGCGCGTCACGCACATGTGGGAGTGTGGGCGTGTATGAGTGTGTGTGAGTGTAACTGTGAGTGTGTTTGTGTGTGTGAGTGTATGTGTATGTGTGTGAGTGTGTGTAGGGGGGGGGGGGGGGGTCGGTGGGGGGAGGTAAAAGGAGTCTAGCGGCGTAGAACATGAACGGTTATTCTAGTGAGTTGAGTCCGAAAGGATGGAGAGTTTTCAATTTTCTTATCCAGAATTTTTCCCTACAAATTCTGTGCATGTGACTGTCTGCAATATATATATATATATATATATATATATATATATATATATATATATATTGGAGACTATAAGCTTTGCTGAAGGCTCATTTTGAGAAGCATTTATTATTCCCCATTCACCCACTCAAGCACACACTGTTAGGCAGAAATATCTACCACTGCAGATATGAATGCTTATCTCCCCCTATTTCTTCACTCGAAGACATAAGAGTAAGCTTAGTTTATAATTGAATATTTCTTGCAGTCATTGCAACACCAAGCTGCTCTGTAAGTTGCTGGATTGGTGCTCGGTACTATTCCTTCGAATTTATTAGTTTATTGTAATTTAGTCCCTTGCGGATTCATTCCAAGAACTGGCCCTCAGCACCTGTGTCTTAAGAGGTTATCTTTTTATATTTTCTACTTTTCACAAGAAAATGTAGCTTTTTTTTTGCTCTTTCATGATTTTCTTTTGCTCCTTAGGTGGCACCTTTGGTTGGTTTTTTGAAAACTCAACAAACATACTAAGGTATTGCACACCAGCCTTTTTCTGGGATAGCATTCTTCTTAAAACCGAAAAGGCAGAGGAGTCAAGTTACCACTTTCCGCGGTCACTGAGAAGAAACAATCAGGTTTCGAAATACTGGTATCTGACCAGAAGGTATATGTTAGTGAGTTTCCTCCCCATTGGAGATTGTCTCCCCCTTGGAGACTACAAGCTTTGCTGAAGACTCATTTTGAGAAGCATTTATTATTCCCTATTCATCCACTCAAGCACATACTGTTAGTTAAGCAGAATTATCTACTACTGCAGATATGAATGCTTATCTCCCCCTATTTCTTCACTCTAAGACATAAGAGCCAGCTTAGTTTATAATTGAATATTTCTTGCAGTCATTGCAACACCAATCTGCTCTGTAAGTTGCTGGAATGGTGCTCGGTACTTATTTTCGGAATTTATTAGTTTATTATATATATATATATATATGTGTGTGTGTGTGTGTGTGTGTGTGTGTGTGTGTGTGCATGTAGAACATATCCTAAGCAACAATTTCTTTCGTTTTGAAGACAAAATATACCACCAAATTTCTGGCACCGCCGTGGGGACACCTACGGTCCCTACTGTGGCCAACCTCTTTATGGGTTGGCTGGAGGAAACCTTATTGAACAACAGACCTGTGCCCATCCAGAGAGACCTGTGGAAACGTTTTATTGGCGACATCCTGCTCCTCTGGTTAGGATCTCCTTCTGACCTGGACCAGTTTCTACAATACATTAACACCATACATCCCACCATCAAGTTTAACTTTAGTGTTTCTGCAACTACACTTCCTTTTTTAGACATTTTACTGAAACTGGACAGTGGATACGTACTGCAAGCCCACTGACGTCCACTCCTATCTTCATTTCAGCTCTTGTCACCCACACCATTGCAAACAGAACTTACCATACAGCCCGTTTCTCCGCTTAAAACGTCTGTGTTCGAAACCAGATGATTTCGAAAAACAATGTCTTCTTCTCACTGAGCAAACTGCATCTCCGAGGATACAGTCAAAGATGCTTGACTACAGCTCAAGAGAAAGCACAACGTCAGGCAAGATGCTCCAACCTACTGTATAAACCAAAGCAGCACACCCAACGCACTCCTGTCATAAAACTCACAATCCAGCTAACCTACCTCTACGTCAATGGCTAGAGGAACTTCACCCCTTCTACAATCCAGTCCTAGACTCCAAAAGGCCATTCCAGTCCCACCCATTTTGGGAGAAAGAAACAGCAAGTCCCCAAGAAATTTTCTCATGCCCTCTGCACTTCCCGCCCGTCCGTTGGACTCTTCACCACCCGGGTGCTTCCTGTGTGGTAGAAAATGTCTGATCTGCCAAGAACACCTAGTAGAAACAGTCAACTTCAAAAGCACAGCGACAGGAGAATCACTCACCATCCGACACCACATGGACTGTTTAACTGGCAACATCATCTATTTACTGTTTTGCAGCAAATGCCCACACAGCCAGTATACTGGGGAAACTAAAAACTCATTAAAAACTCGTTTTTACCAGCACAGATCAAACATCAAAAAGAACACCGGAACTTTAGTAACCAGAAATTTTCCACAAAACTAATCACTCCCTTCAGGATCTAAGATGTGTAGCTAGTTATAGAAAAAGTTTTTTCAGAGGACAATGATTACAGACTCCGACGTGAATCTTTCTGGTTCAACAAATTACGTACTGTTTACCCAGAGGGCCTTAACATGGTTTACATAGAGTCCTCCCCTTGCCCTCCCTTTTCCCCAACTCCCCTTCCAACGATACTCCCACCCTTCGCCTCTAACCCCCCGCCTCCCCCTATCTGCCACACCCTTCATTCAAGCCTTTTTTCAGACCTCCCCCTCCCAGGCTCTTGACCTTCTTCCTCCCTACCAGCTCCTCTGATGACAACTCTTGCTGGTCTCCCTCCTACTTCCTACCCCCCCCCCCTCGTTTTTCTATCACGTTTACTATCTTCTCCCCCCCCCCCCCCCCCTTTTCACACGCGGGCTTACGTCCACGCGCGCGCTCACACGCGCTAGTGCGCGCACTCACTAAAATTTTTCCCTCTCCCCTCCTTATTTATAATAATGTCGTTCCTGCCCCCAGTCCTTCCCCTACCTACATGCTTATACCCTCTCCCCTTCCCCCTCTCCCCACTCTGCTTCACCTTTTCGGGAGTAGGCATGTGTGTGGTCAGCCTACTTTAAAATGGTGCTCTAGGTGTGATTTACTCTGCGAATATGTTACCTTACTTACTTATGCACATACTTTCATATTTGCGTGAGCTATACATAGGTGAGATGGGTTTATTTGAAACGTTCATCGACAACTGAATCTGCGACACGTTATTGAAAACGGTATTTCCCTCCCACCCACCCACCTCTCTCTCTCTCTCTCTCTCTCTCTCTCTCTCTCTCTCTCTCTCTCTCTCATATTGAGTGCATGCGTGCGTGCGTGTGTGTGCGTGAATGTGTGTGTGTGTGTTGTGTGTGTTGGTGTGTGTGTGTGTGTGATGAGTGGTGAGTAGTGAGTGAGTGTGTGTGTGTTGTGTGTGTGTGTGTGTGTGTGTTGTGTTGTGTGTGTGTGTGGGTGTTGGGTGTTCGGTGTTGTTCTGTGTGTGTGTTGTGTAGTGTGGGGGGGGGTGGGGGGGGGGGGAGGGTGGGGGGGGGGGGGGGGGGGGGGGGGGGAGTGGGATCGGTTATGGAGTCTATACGGGTACAATGTTTAACACTGATCACTTTTGTTAACTGTCAAATTTCAATTTGTTCTCTTTTGGAGGCCTGTGCCAGCCATCTGCAATTCACTGAGTAGCAATCAAAGAAAGACAGTGTTAAGGATTGTTTGATTTTCCAGTAGTACCGAATAAAGATGTCCCTGAGGAAGGCCCAGAGCCGAAACGTTGGAAAAAAGGAAAACTTGCTTGTTTGCAGCTTTTCAACTAGAACTTGCTTGTTTCCTTTTTCATTGTGCGGTTGATATATACGCACAGACCAGCTGGCTTATACACACACAGACAAGAGAGGATATATACGCACAGACGAGCTGGCTTATACACACACAGACAAGATAGGATATATACACACAGACAAGAAAAAATACGTACACAGAGACAAGACAAGGTGTATACACACAAACATGATTGGATATATACATGTAGACAAGACTGGATATATACACACAGACAAGATAGGATACATACAGACAGAAAGATTGGATGTATACACAGTCACGCTAGGACACACCACACACACACACACACACACACACACACACACACACACAAAAGATGGTATACATGTATGTATGTATGTGTATATATATATATATATATATATATATATATATATATATATATATATATATATAAGCTCCATCAGGCCAAGGTACAATGATCACAAGAATAAAAACAACAGTCTTTTCATGTCTTGGACTTGTATATTCAACAAATTTTCGCTGTCAAAAGCTTCATCAGGCAAAGGTATAACGATCGTTGTTCCTTGGCCTGATAAAGCTTTTCACAGCAAAAATTTGTTGAAAATACAAGTCTGAGACATGAAAAGACTGTTGTTTTTATTCTTGTGTACACACACACACACACACACCACACACACACACACACACAAGATAGGATATATACACACAGAAAGATTGGATATGTACACAGACGAGATAGGATTATACACTCAGAAATATCTGATATATACACATAGACAATATAAGATATATACACACACAGACAAGACTGGAGATATATATATATATATATATATATATATATATACAATTATAAACGAAGCTTGCTCTTATGTCTTAGATTGAAGAAATAGGGGGAAGATAAGCATTCATATCTGCAGTGGTAGATCATTCTGCCTAACTAACAGTATATGCTTA
>CM065716.1:118866909-118871909 GCA_033310375.1 Conus canariensis
AACCGAAATTTAAAATTGACCGTTAAAAAACGTTATTTTATAAATTTAGAGTATTCTTGAAGAAATTCGATATACATGTGCAGTTTTGAACGCTAAACAATGATATACAATTTTCAAGATCCGAAACTTAACATTGACCGTTAAAAACCGTTATTTTCTGAATTTCTAAATTTTCACCATTCTTGATAGCATTCCGTATGCACATACAGTTTTAAGCACTGAACAATGTTATGCAAATTTTACGAAGCGAAACTTAACATTGACCGTTAAAAACCGTTATTTTCTAAATTTACACCGCTATTGATAAAATTCGGTATGCGTATGTCCAGTAACGGTAAGTAATTTTGCAACATGGATGGGACAGGGTAGGGGGATGAAAAGGGAGGAATGGAGGGGCCAGAAAAATGATTGTACAGTGCAAAGCCTGATACACTATTTTTACATTAGACACAGACCCATTGAAATAAACTACTTCTGCACAAAGTCTATTCCTACAAAATTAAGGGCAATCAGAAGAATGGGAATGGGAACAATGAGTGCAGGCGGAAAATCGAGCGAGAAAAGCATCTCGACGTGCTAGGGAAGATCCAGAGGAAAGGGGCCAGAGGCATGCGGAAAACAATAGAATGTATAGGAGAGAGAGAGGAGGAGGAGAGAGAGGAGAGAGAGAGAGAGAGAGAGAGGAGAGAGACAAAATGTGTATTTGTGTGGGAGGATGAGGTGGGAAGATGGGTGGGAGGATTGACTGTCAATCAAAACAATTAATACATGTTTGCCGTCACGTGAGTATCGCAAAGAATGTTCATATCCCGGGCAATGCCGGGTGCCCCTGCTAGTCTAATATATAAATGGCAAATTCTGTCTGTGTCTGTACGCTATAGACTCAAAAACGGCTCAACCGATTGTAATGAAACTTGGCAGGCACGTCTGTTGTGACCTGAGGATGGTTTTGGGCTAATCTCTAAAAAATAAAACCGTTAAAAACCGTTAAAAAACTGTTATAACGGTTTCAAAGACATCTTTTCCCTCTGCGCTTCATCAAATAGCCATTGTGACATTGTATAGGTACAGGACTATTTCTCTAAAATTAGAACCGTTATTTGGCAGTTAAAAAATGTTATTTATAACTGTTAAAAACACCAAACCCTATAAAAGAAACTGTTTAAAACCCGATCTTCTTGAAATTTAGCAGGTACGTCTGTTGTGACCCGAGGATGGTTTGGGGCTAATCTCTAAAAAAACAAAAACCGTTAAAAACCGTTAAAAAAAACTGTTATAACGGTTTCAAAGACATCTTTTCCCTCTGCGCTCCATCAAATGACCATTGTGACATTGCACAGGTACAGGGCTACTTCTCGAAAATTAGAGCCGTTATTTGGCAGTTAAGAAACGTTATTTATAACAGTTAAAAACCGTTAAAAACACCAAACCCTATAAAAACTGTTTAAACCCCAATCTTCTGAGGTTGGCGGCCACGAGAGTTATCGGATTGCCATCAAACTTGACATAAGCCTACAGGAACATCCAGCGGGTAACATAGGGTCATTAGATTGTCATTATGACCAGTCAATTTGACCGTTAAAAACCGTTATTTTCAAAATTTAGGCTGTTCTTGATGAAATTCGGTATACATGTGCAGTTTTAAATGCCGAAAAATGATATACAACTTTTACGAACCGAAATTTAAAATTGACCGTTAAAAACGTTATTTTATAAATTTAGAGTATTCTTGAAGAAATTCGATATACATGTGCAGTTTTGAACGCTAAACAATGATATACAATTTTCAAGATCCGAAACTTAACATTGACCGTTAAAAACTGTTATTTTCTGAATTTCTAAATTTTCACCATTCTTGATAGCATTCCGTATGCACATACAGTTTTAAGCACTGAACAATGTTATGCAAATTTTACGAAGCGAAACTTAACATTGACCGTTAAAAACCGTTATTTTCTAAATTTACACCGCTATTGATAAAATTCGGTATGCGTATGTCCAGTAACGGTAAGTAATTTTGCAACATGGATGGGACAGGGTAGGGGGATGAAAAGGAAGGAATGAGAGGGGCCAGAAAAATGATTGTACAGTGCAAAGCCTGATACACTATTTTTACATTAGACACAGACCCATTGAAATAAACTACTTCTGCACAAAGTCTATTCCTACAAAATTAAGGGCAATCAGAAGAATGGGAATGGGAACAGTGAGTGCAGGCGGAAAATCGAGCGAGAAAAGCATCTCGACGTGCGAGGGAAGATCCAGAGGAAAGGGGCCAGAGGCATGCGGAAAACAATAGAATGTATAAGAGAGAGAGAGAGAGAGAGAGAGAGAGAGAGAGAGAGAGAGAGAGAGAGAGAATGTGTATTTGTGTGGGGGGAGGGGGTGGGAAGATGTTGGGGGGGGGAGGGGGGGGGAATGATTGTAAATCAAAACAATTAATACATGTTTGCCGTCACGTGAGTATCGCAAAGAATGTTCATATCCTGGGCAATGCCAGGTGCCCCTGCTAGTTATACATATAGACAAGATTGGATATACTCACATAGACAAGACAGGATGTACGCTCACATACAAGATAGACACACAGAGAACCTTGTGGGTATAAAGAGACCGGTAATCTCCACCGTTAGGAATGGCATCACATTACTTTAAACTGCCCAGTTGTTTTGGAGTCACTTTAAACTGTCCAGTTGTTTTGACGTTATTTTGCACTGCCCAGTTGTTTTGACGTCACTTTGAACTGTCTGGTTGTTTTGACGTCACTTTAAATTGTCCACTTGTTTTGACGTCACTTTGAACTGTCCAACCGTTTTTACGTCACTTTGAACTGTCCAGTTGTTCTGACGTCACTTTGAATTGTCCAGTTGTTTTGACGTCACCTTGAACTGTCTGGTTGTTTTGACGTCACCTTGAACTGTCCGGTTGTTTTGACGTCACTTTGAACTGTCCACCTGTTTTGACGTGACTTTTGATGTTAGCGTCCAGTCCACGGTCACGTTCACTGCACTGACCTCTATACTGTGCCTTGTACTGGTGCCAGTCACAACCACGTGAGGTCAAAGGTTATGGTTCAGATCCCTCGGTCTATTGGCCGTGGGGGCATAGAACTGTTAGAGGTTCACTTTGTCTAGGGCACGGCATCCCACCCCTCTCCTTCCAGCGCCTCAACCTTTCCTGAGCTGAACCAGGTACCATTCACTGCTGGCTGGACAGAGTGGGTTTTCAAGTCGTCAAAATCCGACTCCACGTGTGGTTCAAACTCACGACAGTGTGCTGCAGGCAAACGCTGTGACTATCTGATTACGTGCTCCTCTGGCAATCAATAAAATATGAGGAAAAACAACAGCAGATTTTGCTGGCTTGAAACTCATTGCACAAGGCACTTGTGGAGCGAAATGGCCAAAAGTTCTTGTCGCGATGGCGTCACACACACACGATCAGGATAACTCAACCATTCCGTTTTAGTTCCACGTTTTTGAATACATAATCAGCACTGGTGGCATTTTCATTCACATTTCCAGAGTAAGCCTGTTGATTCCATCTGACCTTCAGTGGCAGGTATCGGCCATTCTGTCGTTGAAATCATGAAGTATACGATAAGATTGACACGGTCAACACACGATGGCCTATGACATAAAACAGTCCTGAGACAGTCCGCACAATGTGCATTTCTCAACGCTACGAAGTCCAAAGGACAGGAGATGAAGCACCACGGCCAACAAGGAATCAACAGGCAGGCAGGAAAAGGCTGTGAGCCAACACGGCCAACGAGGAATCAACAGACAGGCAAACGCCGACACGGTCATGGCCCAATGACCGGACTGGAAACCGAACGTCACGTGAATGTCTTCGCTACCAGTCTGGATGTCAAACAGCGTTCCAATCCAAGTGAAAGTCGGTCAAAACCCCCTACATTCCCCCACCTCTCTTCCCTTCCAACTCAGTCAGGCCCAACTCTGCTGACAAAGACAACGAGGCGTGGCCTGCAGGCAAGTGTGCAGGTGAGTGCGTCGGAGGTAGGTCACCGCCTGCGGCTCTCCGCCTCCCCCTGCAACCACAGCACTGTCTCCTTGTTTGTTCTGTGTGCTCTGTGTTGGTAGTTCTGCCAGGCGATTTAGCATCGTATTCAGCGATCGATTGGTGTTCTGTGCGAGTAATTATTTTTTATCAAGGGAGCAAGAGTTACCCTACTTGTTCGTTATTCCAGTCACGAGTTACTAGTTCTGTGACTAGATCTTTACGTGATCAGAATTTTCTCTTTTTTTATAAAAAAATTTTTGTTCTTAATCTCTACCCATTTAAGACATCATGTATCTTGTGTATATTGAAGATAATGAGGTAGAATTGAAAGAAAGGAAACTGATTTCAGAACTCGATTACTTAAGCTCTGTCAGAGTTGTTCACCATCACCTTTTACTCAAAGCCATTAATGACTCATGCTGGGCAACATGCTGTAGGAAGTTCTGTCCAGTGCCTGGCCATTTCTAGGAAGAGCTGTAAGAGGTCAGCTGTCCATCCTCCACTGTGGCCATGCCCTCAACCGGCACCACTGCGGTGCCCTCGCCATGCACACAGCCCTCACCCTTAGGGTCCACACTGAGGGGCACACAGCCCTCACCCCTAGGGTTCACACTGAGGGGCACACAGCCCTCATCCTTAGGGTCCACACTGAGGGGCACACAGCCCTCACCCTTAGGGTCCACACTGAGGGATACACAACCCTCACCCTTAGGGTCCACACTGAGGGACACACAACCCTCACCTTTAGGGTCCACACTGAGCGGCACACAGCCCTCACCCTTAGGGTCCACACTGAGGGACACACAACCCTCACCCTTAGGGTCCACACTGGGGGGCATAGCCCTCACCCCTAGGGTCTACACTGAGGGGCCCACAGCCCTCACCCTTAGGGTCTACACTGAGGGGCCTACAGCCCTCACCCTTAGGGTCCACACTGGGGGGCACAGCCCTCACCCCTAGGGTCTACACTGAGGGGC
>CM065716.1:118876909-118883552 GCA_033310375.1 Conus canariensis
CCAGCTAATAAGAATTCCTTTCATAAGATTGTCACTGACGCCCAGAGCTCCATTTCTCGCCTCATCTTTTAAGACAGAAATTTTAAATATCATTGTGAACGTGTCTCCTAATTTTGTGCGTGGAATGAACTGTAATTTTGTAGAAGCTTTCTTTAAAACCGATTCTCTTCTGTGGAGGATGTACTGTTTGTCCCCAAACGGCTTTATTTCGATCTCTTTCCGACTGTTGTCCTCTGGCATAAGACTTACATGTAAAGGGCCAGAGTTCAATGCTTTTCTGAAACTTTTTTGACGGTCAAAAAATGTAAATGGGCTTAAGAATTCAAATTTTATGTCCCATTCTAAATATGGTTCTAAGTGCCATTTGTTGTCAGTTTTTCGAACTATTTTATATTCATACTGACCCGCATTATTTGCTTCTACATTGTGTAGTTGTTCTAGTTTAGGAAACCTTTTGTTGTCGTCAACCTCTTTGCGCTTATAATAACCATCTTTAGTGTACTCAAAACCATATAAAGTGCCTATCTCACCGTTTTGTTCAAAGTCCTCAACGTCTGCAAGGTCTTTTAATTCTAAAGTTACACACCTCTCAGGCGCTAATGTGACCCCCGAATCGTCTGGTCCACGTGACATTTTTTAAAACAACGTATTATTTTATTTCTAAAACAATGTGCAGGTTATCACATTTCACGACTTTCCCTGTTTTATCTGTGATCTTTATATTAAATGATCTGACCCTCCCACAAGCTAATCTTTTAAACTGTAAATTAGGGAATTGTATAATTTCATAATCGCAATATGCAGCTTTCCCTGATGGAAGAGCTCTTAAAACAGTTGAGGGCCTTCCATCATATAAGTTTTCATCAGTGCTCAGCTCGTCCAAATGAACATAGAGTAATGAATGTAATGCAAGATCGAGCGGGTTTTCTCCCTCATAAGTAGTTTTGTCTGATGTAACTCTAAAACCATGATTGTCAGTTGCAAAGCCTAACATTTTAGCTAGCTCTACATCAAAAAGGTAATGGTCTACTTCTTCTTCAGGTTTGAATGTCAACATTATTTTCAAATTTGCATTGTTAAGTTTGAGAGTAATGTCGAAGTTACTCATTGCTTCTTTTAGCGAGCAAAACCCGTAATAACCATCAGGTATGGTTAACTGGCTAACTAAGTTTCCTCTATTATCAAATTTTTTAATCTTATTATTCTCCTTGGATTCAGTTATATTAAACCATACGACTTTGTAAAAAATTTCATGGAGTGCGACCCTTTGGGTTCCGCAGTTATTATCAATAGCATATTCTAAAAACGAAGGACTGTCTTGAGTTGTTATTGTTACAAACATTTTTAAAACAAATTTAAAAATGAGTGCATTCAAATATACTAATGCAAAATATTCTGTTGGACCGCACTACAGTCCTAAAGATATAACAACTGATACCCTCGACATTTCTGTGACTCAGACTGACGCCTTTCAAGTAAAGGTTAGTACTCCATTGGATCGTTATCTTAACCCTCCTATCAAAAACGACTACATCCCGAAAGTGTGGTTCAGTCATCCGATGCAGTTTTATCAGAACCAGTTAAACTTTGCTGTGTTTTGTGCATCAACTGGGTGTGGAGTGTCGTATGCTGATCATTTAAATCATCCTGATCCTTTGGTGAGGTCAGTGTATAGATTTCATTTTTATTACACCTTCAGACGTATTTTATCTGAACTGCAAGCGCCATTACCAAATGACAAAACGTTTAATCCATTCAGCAACAGAATAGATTACAAGGCTTTTGAAAGGATCTGTAACGAATTTGATATTGACCCAAAGACAGACTTTAGACAAAAGTTGGATCTTAATCATGGTTTAGGCACCCCTTATTTTTGGGGCATGCACAGAAAGTATAACTATGATTACAATCCTCCTTACACATCTTTCTCTTCAGGCACAACTGTTCACCTCGGGTCCATAGAGCAAGAGCATAAAACAGCATGGACAACATTTATTTTGGATACTTCTAAGGGTCTAACAAAAGCGGGAATAGAACGAATAAACGACTCTATTCGTACTTATATTTGGTGTTTGCTAGGTTCGCAAGCACAAACGAGATCAAACATAATTGATCCTTCTACTGGCTTTGACGCCCAAAAACAATATTTAGCAAATTTAGAGGATTCTATTAATTCTGCAATTGATTTGCCTTCAAGTATTAAAAGGTACCAAAATGTTTTGCAATACGCAAGATCGAAAGTAGACTTTGCTGTTGGCACTGGTTTATACATGCTGCCTTCTGACCTCAGACTCCAGATAGGAACAATAATAAACTATAATAATGAAATCCTTGTGGCTGGTAAAGAAGAGAAGGTCGGAAAAAACGACATAAATTCTAAGCCAGCAATAGCAATAAAAAAAGAAGTCCCCTCAAAACCCCATCCAATCCCCAAGGCCCAAAGCCCAAAGACCATTGAAGACGCGGACTTTGTTCGTGATGACCATGAATATGAAAAGACGGCACTTGTTATTGGATTAACTGCCCTAGGATTACTTGGTCTTTATCTTACTAAAGAGTAACCCAACTATTAAGACAACTAATGCCCATAAGTGCTCAGCCATAAAGCCAACTACTTTACTTGCGGCAGACAAAAGCCAGCTAACGATCCCTCCTATTATACTAGGCAAAGAATCTATTGCCTTACTGGCTAATTTTTTTAATAAACTTGCAAGATGATCAAGTTGTTTTTTTACCCATGATTTATCAGGTGGAGGAGATGGTGGCGGAGGCACTACCCCCCCACCACCGCCGCCTGTAATAGCCAACACCAGTGTACTTATTGCAAATCCTAAGGCTGTTATAACACTTGCTAATGTGACACCTTGCTCTCTAAACAGTGTTTTTATTCGTTCTGCTAACGTTGTGTCTTCATATAAAATTCTTTGGATAGTTTCTCTTATTCTGCTCACTTGAGTTCGTAATTGTTCTCGGTTAGTAGACAACACTTCTAGTCTTGCTGATCTCTCTTGTTCAAGATCTTTTAGTCTTTGTGTTATTCTTTCTTTAACACCAGGTCCTAAGTTGTGGTCATCAGCCTCAACTAGTTTTTCTTTTTCTCTTTTTATATGCTCATCTAGTTCACCCAGTTTTGCTAAATTGTTTGTTAATTCGCCTCTGATGCTTCTCAAAGCATGATCAAGGGCCGTTATTTCTCTCATAGGTAGCGGCGGATCGTGCATAGTTTTTAATGCTGTTTCTTCTGAAAAACTGGTTTCTGCTTGTATTATTTCGTCTGTTGTTGGGCTTAAATCTTTAAGTTCCATGTTTTGTATTTGGTTATCTGTTGGGAGTTCTTGTAGTGTGTTTTGAAGTTTAGCAACTGCTTCCCTATCTAATTTTGGTTTAGTAATGCCAAGGCGATTTTGATCGCGCACACTGAGTCTTTGTCTAATTGTACTCTTAGCTAAAAACTTTAATGGGTCTGGTTTAGTTGTAAGCTGAACAAGTTGCCCTTGGTCGTTTCTCACAGACAAATGGCCATCTTTTAATTCAAAATCAGGGTCTATAAATTCGGGAGGTTCTAGGCCTAAACTTTTGTAAAATGCTTCGGCCCTTTCTTCTGTTAATTCACGCTGCACTGAGCGCGATGGTTGTGTCAAAGGAGTCATTTCACTCATGTCGTCTCCAGGATCAAAAACATCATAATCTTCTTCACCTTCAATGCCTGCCATGTTTTTAAATAATTAACTTTTTATTTTGTTTTTATAAAAAAATGTCACAAGCATATGGCTCGATTCTTGACCCGCATAGAAGACTGAAAGAGCCCTTTGGCGTGAAGGGAAATAAACAGAATATTATTGTTCCAAATAATCCATCTACTATTGATTCAGATCAAATTCTTACTGTTAAATTTCCAGACCTAGGAGCAGATGAAGTGATTGTGCCGGGATCTGCACGACTTACTTTCAAAATAGAACTAGAATCAGCAACAGACGAAAACAGGACAGTAGTCCAGAATCTGGGACGGGCAATCGTTAAGAAAATTTCTATAAAACTTGAGGGGCAAGAAATATTTTCTTTACACAATGCAGACATATTTTTAATCTATTGTGATCTATGGCTAACCGATAATGAAAGGGCCGATCTTGCGTTTCAAGGAATCGAAAATAACGAAGCACTAAAACACAGAATAGACGCCGAAGACGCTAAAGCCGGCAACAAGTATGAAGCTGTAAGTTTTGCTTATGGAAATCGCTTTTCTATACCCTTAGATTTTGAGTTGTTAAAAGCGCATGCGCCATACTTTCAAGGAGCATTAAAAGACAGATTGTCATATGAACTAACTTTTAATGAATACAAACGTGTCATTAAATCTACAGACTCTAACGCAAAGTACAGCATTTTCGACATCTCGTTAGAGTTTGACATTGTTAGCAACCCTAACTTAGCAAGGCTGATTGAGCAACAATATCAGTCAAAATTAGCAATATATTACGAAAGAGTGATTCATCATACTAAATATCCTAAAAGCAGGGCAGACACAATATGGAACTTTAGTTTTAGTGCCACAGCAAGATCCCTTAAAGGTATTTTATTGCTGTGTGAAGATGAAGAACCATTCAAAAGACAAAGTGAAAAGTTTATCAATCCTAAAATAACGAAAGTACAATGTTCAATTGAGGGTAGTCCTAACCAAGTCTACGGTAGCGGGCTTAAACCTTATCATCATTTTGATGAAATAAGAAAATTGTTTGGAGGCGGGAGGTGTAGAAATCCAACAGTAGACCTTGTGTCTAAAGATCTACACCTTCACAGTGTTAGACTTGATGAATATTTAACAACGAAATACGGTTTATGGATTGACCTAAGGTCAACAGAAGATAATCAGTTGCATGGGAGTGGGAGAACAGTTAAAGACGTAATAAACATTCAAATTGATAAAGAAAAAGAGAGTGATAAACCACTTAATGTACATTTGTTTTTAATATATGATGCACAGCTGAATATTCAAGATAACAGATTAAAAGATATCCAATACTAAATTATTTTTATTTTTTAAAAAAAGCATGTCTGTTCAGGTTTATCCAAAAGTGCCCAAAGAAGAGAACTCTGTTGCTGTAGACATAAAAACTTTCAGATTAACAAACATAACACAAATGCAAACCCAACTAGAGCAGGACCTTTCAAAATACAGCAAAACCAAACGAAGGTATTCTGCTGTCTTTAATGCTGTTACATATGTTAATACTGGAGCATCGATCACTAGTGCTCTGTCAGCAGGAACAAGTGTAGGTCTCTTAGCAACAGGCGTAGGTGCACCGGCAGCTTTACCTCTAGGTGGTTTGTCTTTAACTCTTGGCCTGTGTTCATTGGCTGTAAGTGCTGTCAGCAAAAAAATAAAAGCTAAACTCCAAAAGCACACAGCTATAGTTCAACTAATAACAGCTAAACTTAGTTCCTTCAAACTGACAATAAATAAAGCACTTGCCGACTCGAACATCACGGATGAAGAATTTAGTCGCCTACAGGCTGATTTTGAGGACTACAAAAGACAAAAGTTTGATCTTCAAAGAAAGGCAAGGGCAACTTTTTCTCAACAACCAGACACCGACCAGATAAAAAAGGAATGTTAAAAAAAGTAAAGAAACATTAAACTCTGTTCTAAACAGTCACATTAACAACCCAAAGGGCGTTTATACTTAGTTTATGAGTCCAAGCACAAAAAGACCGTTGATATTGATTTGATTAACTTTTATTTTTTTTTATTTAAAAAAAATATTTTGAGTTAGAAAAAAAGCTCAACATGGATAAGATATATGAAGGTTCAGATGAAAAAGTTTGAAGCAATGCTCGAGGAAGAGCGTTTGTCAAGAGCACTAAATGAGATTGATTTAGAAGTTATTAATCCAAAAAAACGTGCGGGGAAAGCGTTGTACACGCTATTTCTCAAGTTCCAAGTAAATAACAATAAACCCTCCCGTTAAAGTAAGGTTAGAAGTTTAATCGACTATATATAGCAATAAATGAAGGAAAATCTAGAAGTCTGGGTCTCAACTAAACAGCAGACTATTCTTTCCTCTAATGACTTAACACCTGGTGGGCAGACCCGCTGCTTACACAGTTTGATGTGGCCGTGGAAGAAGCCAAAATGAGAGGCTCTGGCTGGTCAGAGGGTAAAGTCTTAGAGATCAGATTAAAACAGGGTAAGTATGAGCCGATTGTTGGCAAGGCTTACATTCCCAATTCTCCATCATTTTGTTGCAAAACGAGCAGTTTAAACATAAAGAATTTTAGACAACAAAAATTTTATGTGGTGCGTTTGCAAAGGGTGCATGTATTCCACAAAACGCAGAGAGAGTGTTAACTATGAACCTTACATCAATGATCTTAACTTTTGAGGAATATCCTTTCCTGTTAGTGTAAATCAGATTGATCAGTTTGAAGAACAAAACAAACCAATAACTGTTAATATTTCATATTGGGAAAGAGGAAACAAATCTACAGCCCATTAAAGTGTCCAAGAAAAAGTTTCCACGATTGGCGAACCAGACAAAAATCATGTTGGACTTTATACTGATGTTTTTACAAAGGGGGTACCCCAATTTCACTTGTAGCACAAAGAGTAGATTATAGTGCATACTCAAAAACCAAAAAAAAAAAT
>CM065716.1:118883652-118898652 GCA_033310375.1 Conus canariensis
TTAGATGTTTTAATCGACTATATATAGCAATAAATGAAGAAAATCTAGAAGTCTGGGTCTCAACTAAACAGCAGACTATTCTTTCCTCTAATGACTTAACACCTGGTTGGGCAGACCAGCTGCTTACACAGTTTGATGTGGCCGCTGAAGAAGCCAAAATGAGAGGCTCTGGCTGGTCAGAGGGTAAAGTCTTAGAGATCAGATTAAAACAGGCTAAGTATGAGCCGATTGTTGGCAAGGCTTACATTCCACTACCTCCATCATTAGTTGCAAAACGAGCAGTTCTAAACATAAAGAATTCAGACAACAAATGTTTTATGTGGTGCGTTCTTGCTAGGCTGCATGTATTCCACAAAAACGCAGAGAGAGTGTCTAACTATGAACCTTACATCAATGATCTTAACTTTAGAGGAATATCCTTTCCTGTTAGTGTAAATCAGATTGATCAGTTTGAAGAACAAAACAAACCAATAACTGTTAATATCTTCATATGGGATGAGGAAACAAATCTACAGCCGATTAAAGTGTCCAAGAACAGTCCAACGATTGGCGAACCAGACAAAAATCATGTTGACTTACTACTGATGTTTTCACCAACAGGGCTACCACATTACACATTGATACGCACAATGAGTAGATTACTAGTGCATACTACAAAACAACATAGCAAACAAGAATTCTGTAGAAAATGTTTAACAAGAATTCCATCTGTTAAAGCAGCAAGCGAACATGTAAAACATTGTATTAGCCCAGTTGACTGTGATACAGAACTAATTACGCCCGGAGAAGGCAGTAAAGTTAGTTTTAAGAACTGGAAACGGTTGCAAACTAGTCCATATGTTGTTTACGCAGACTTCGAATCACTCATTGTTCCTTATGAAGGACCAACCCCACAGAAACTTCCTAAAACAGTCTTAATGAGTAATCATCAGATTTGCTCATTTGCCTTCATCATTGTTAGGTCGGATGGCGCCCATTCAAAGCCAGAATTATACAGAGGACCAAATGCTGCAAAATACTTCTTAAAACGCATGCAGCAAGTGCGTAATGCCTGTTCTAATAATCTAAACTTATCTGAAATCATAATGACGCCTGAAGACCAACAACAGTATGACTCAGCCACTCACTGTTGGATTTGTGGGGCGGCCTTGGTTGCCACCGCAGAGAATCCAACAGTAAGAGACCATGATCACATTAGTGGAAAGTTTAGAGGAGCAGCACATAACAAATGCAATCTTCAACTAAAGTTTGAACCAAAGACATGGAAGCTGCCTATATTCTTTCACAACTTGCGAGGTTACGACTCTCACCTTATAATGCAAGCAGTAACCAGCGACTTCAGGGTGTCATGCATTGCACAGTCATCAGAAAAGTACATGTGTTTCACTTTAAATAACATGTCTTTCTACGACTCTATGCAACACATGATGGGTTCATTAGAGTCACTGGCTATGTCCTTAAAGTCCTGCCCAATAACAGAAGAATATTTTGACCCAACTCTTGTTAGAAAGGGCGTTTACCCTTATGAGTACATGAACAGTTGGCAAAGGTTTGACGAAGATACACTTCCGCCTAAAGGCGCGTTCTTTTCTAGTCTTAGAGGAAAGGACATCAGTGATTCTGATTACCAGCATGCTCAAGATGCGTGGCAGAAGTTAGAGTGTAAAACGATGGGAGACTATCATGATTCCTATTTAATGGCGGATACCTGTTTGTTGGCGGACGTCTTTGAAAATTATAGGAAGACCTGCATGAAACATTACAGCCTGGATCCCGCGCATTACATTTCTGCGCCCGGGATGAGCTGGGACGCTTTCTTAAAATTTACTGGAGTACAAATTGATTTATTGTCTAACCTGCCAATGCTTCAGATGATTGAAAACGGATTGCGTGGGGGAATCAGTATGGCGTCGCACCATTACTGTAAAGCAAACAACAAATACTTGGACGACTATGATCCAAGTAAAAGGTCTAACTATCTCATGTATTTAGATGCAAACAATCTGTATGGATGGGCAATGGCGCAATCACTTCCATTACGCAACTTTAAAATGTACACAGACGGTGATACGGATAATATTCAAAAAGCATTAAAGTGGTTGGGCAGTTTGACGCCAGATCAACAGTGTGGATACATTCTAGAAGTTGACTTAGAATATCCTCAGAAACTCCATGACCTGCATAATGACTATCCATTAGCAGCAGAAAGTCTAAAGATGGCAAAAACAGAACCACCTAAACTTGTGCCTAATCTTCGAGGCAAAAAAAATTATGTCTGCCATTACAGGCTTCTACAATTTTATTTAAGACATGGTTTGAAGTTGACAGCTGTTCATCGTATAATTGCTTTTGATCAAGAACAGTTCATGAAACCATACATAATGAAGAACACTGATCTCAGAACTAAATCCACAGATGCTTCAGAAAAAGACTTTTTCAAGTTGATGAACAACAGCTGTTTTGGAAAGACTATGGAGAATCCGCACAAGCGTAAAGATGTTAGATTGGTCACCAGAGAGAACGATGCAATTAAGCTAACTTCTAAACCTAATTATCAGGACTTCAGAAGATTTCATGATCAGCTTTTTGGCATAATGATGAAAAAAAAGAAAGTCAAATTGGATAAGCCCGTTTTTATTGGGTTTACTGTTTTAGAGCTGTCGAAGCTTTTGATGTTAGAATTTCTTTATGACTACTTTAAGCCCTTGTATCCAGAGTCCAGAGTTCTGTACACAGATACAGATTCCTTTGTTATAGATATCCCTACTGAAGATATCTATAAAGACATGGAATTAGAAGTAGCTAAAGGGCATGCGGGATGGTACGACACATCTGATTATCCTAAAGATTCGCCTTTGCATTCAACTGTTAACAAGAAGGTTTTAGGTAAGATGAAGGATGAATTATCTGGAGGTGTGATCAAGGAGTTTATTGGTTTAAGGTCGAAAATGTACAGTCTTTCAAGCCAAAAAAAAGTTGTTAAAAAAGCAAAGGGAATATCTCGTAGTGTTGTGCAATCAAGCATATCCCATGACAACTATAAAAAAGCATTGTTTGACAATAAGACTTTTCATCATGACAACGTAAAACTACGATCTAATCTACATGAGATCAACACAACTGTTGTAACAAAGAAGTCATTAGATAGAACAAACACAAAACGTGTGTTTGTTAATCCAGAGTTTTCATATGCAATCGGGCATTGGAAAACAGCATAATTACATACCTTCTTCATCCGCGGGTTTATATTTTTCCTCAAATTTATCTAGAAGCTCAATCATATCAATATCCAATTCAGACAAAATTTTTCTCATGTTTGCTTGATGTGCACGAATTTTTTTTATTTTTTCAAGATATTCTTTATCCGTTATTCTGATAATCAAAATTTGGGATTTTGGGCGTAGGCGATCAGGATGCGTTGCCATGTACCGATGAATCCACTTAATTGTTTCCTTAATAGCTGAACACGTATCATATGATTCTTGTATTAATTTTAAGGTCTCTTTTTTTATCATCATTTTAGTTTCATGTAAGATTTCTTCCTTTTGAGCTTCCATTTTAAACTCAAATATATTTACGTAAATTAATTAAGCGGAACTGTGTCTGGCGGGATTATTTGCAGTTCTTCTTTCACAAAAGATCTTTGAGGGGCTGGTCGTTTTGTTGTGTCAGTTTCTCGTAAATAATACACGGGCGGATTCATCTTTACAATTCTTTTTATTTCATATGAGTCAACACTCCAAACTGGATCGGTTGCCCTGATGCGGGTGTCCCCTTCTGCTTCTCCCGGTAAATAAAGGTACCTTACTTTCAAACCAAATGGTAATAGTTTGCTTGATGAACTGGCGTCTCCTTCAACAACATTTATTTTTTGTTTTTTGATTGCTTGTACTGGTTTTAGACCTTTAAATTCTTCATTATTCATTGCACGTAGAACTGAGGGCAGTCTTCTAACCCATTCTGTGTTGCGAGAATTGTCAATCAGCTCTCTGTGATACTGGTAGGAGAAAAGTCTTTCAGATAACTGTTTGTTAAAGTTTTCAACCAAACCCTGTGATCTGTGAACTCCTGGAATGCCTCTTTTAATGGTAACTCTATGTTTTAACAATAATTGATTTACTTGACCTTTAAATTCTTTTCCATCATCGACTTGAATCATGCGAGGATAAGTTAACGGGCCTCGTTGATATATCAGTTGTAAAGCGACAGCAACAGCAGAAGCACTCTTTTGTGTTAATGGTTCAGCATCTTTGTATCTTGAAGCTATGTCAATGACTGTAAGTGCGTACTTAAATCTTTTTCGTCTAATCGTATCATGGGGTAAATATAGAAGATCCATTTGATGGGTGTCGTTCGGTATTGTGTTGACAAAGTGTGGTCTTTGTATTCGTTTAGGCGCTGGTAAATAAATTTGCCAAATCGCTTGTTTAGATAACCATTCTTTTGCTGTTTGTTCACTGACTCCCGCTGCTTGGCTAAGCTTTTTAATTGCTGTTATTCCCTTCCAATATCCTTTTGGAGAATAATAGATTTTGTACATTTTTATTCAGCCAATACTTTGTGCAACAAAATACACAGCGGTCATGCCAAAGACAATAAACAATATTTCTTGCATCTTTTGTTTTTCTGATGGTTGATAAAAGTCGCTAAATTTTGGTGGGAGCAATGTTTCAACTTGTTTGCCTGTTACTAGAAAATATTCTTTTATTGCCTGGTCAACATCTTTAAATGTGTAAGCTGCATGTCCCTGTTGTTTAAGTCTGTCGTTAATAAAATCTAACTGCTCCATTCTTTGCTTTTCATAGGTGTCTTGTGCAGCAGCTAGTTGCTCCATAGCTCTGTTATGTCTTTTTCTCTCATTGTTATTTTGTAGTTTACTAAATGCGTAATTACTTCCGCTAAAAGCAAGCGCATTAACCACAGCACCACCAATCATCATTACGAGTGAAGCCATTTTTATAAATGTATTTTTTTTAATTTTACATATTGATACTGTCTGGAATTATTCCTTGCTTAACTAGAAAATCTTTCGTAGCAAATGAAGCTGTAATAACAGCAATCAGCTTTGCTGAGTCTTCAAAGCCTAGTTTGCCCAGATCTGCTGGTTTTATTTTTAACAGGCTTTTACTAAGCATTGTGTATCCTACACTTAGGCCTCCAATAACAGCAGAATGGTATACAAGGTTAGTAATAGTTTTTTCGGTGCTCATTTTTAAAAAATAAAATAATTATAATTAATAAAAAACATGAACAGCGATGATCTACTTCCTGAACTTATGATTACAAATGATCAAGTTGATGACCAAGCTATTATGCGCCAAAAGGAAAGGCTGTATTCTTTGGCGGCGTGTGGAAAAACAAAACAGTACCTCGGAAATGAAATCAGCATAGAACAGATTCAACAGATGTCGCCACAAGACATTGTAAAGTATCACAACAGGTATGAAGCGCAACTGGGTCAAGAATGGTAAAAAGTGTTGGGCAAACGGTTCTTAGTTTGTACACTAAACTAGTTAGTAGATTTGCTCCCATTGATTCTGAACAAGATTTTATGTATGATTTAACGCAGGATCCAGTTTTAACAAAGTCATTAGAGTCTCTAGGATGTGATCTATATTACAGATTTGGAACATTATTGTCGCCATTAATCATGGGATTAATTACTTTTAATCATATAGATTTTGTTTCCCTTCAAAATGACCGAGCCAGAAAATCAGCAGAATCAGAAAACATTGAATCAGGTGGAGAAAGTGACCAGTAAAAAGCCTCCTCATCCTGGGCGCGTTGCAGCAGGGAAAAAATTAGCAGAGTGGAACAAACAAAAAAAATTAATGTTACAATCACAGAATGTAACTCATAATGAAAACATAACACCGCCAACGCCAACAGTGTTGCCACAGCCAGTTGTTTCAATGCCAGCTGTAAATACACAAGAACAAGTTGATTCAAGGCCTACAACAACAGGGTTGCCTACAACACCAAAGTCGTCATGGAATATTGAATTTAAAACAGTTTCATTTTTGGCGTCATTGCTGCTGGGGGTGGTTATTACGGTTATAAAATATATAAACAACGCCAGCAAAAACCAAAGCAGTCAAAAAAATCTCAACCACTAAATACAGAAGCCAAACAAAAAAGCATGCCAGAACCGCCAACAACAAAAGATCATTTTGATCCATTTCAGATGGAATAATATTTCAAGAACTTAATAAATAATTATAAATTGACTTGAATAAGAACTTGGTTGTACATAGAGGATGACTTAAGTAAAAACTTAAAGTAACTTAAGTTAAGAACTTGAGGTAACTTGATTAAAAACTTAAGGTAACTTGATTAAGAACTAGATTAAGAACTTGGGGTAACTTGAGTAAGAACTTGGGGCGACTTAATTAAGGACTTGGGGTAACTTAATTAAGGACTTGGGGTGACTTAATTAAGAACTTAATTAAGGACTTGGGGTGACTTAATTAAGAACTTGGGGTGACTTAATTAAGGACTTGGGGTGAAAAGTGGAACTGGTAGGACCACTTGTCATTTGATATGTCAGCCACTTGTTTTGTGACTGAACAGGATGTGCGTGGGCGCTGTGCAGTGATTCGTTGTCGGGCTGGCCTGCAACTACTAGTTAAGCGCGATGAAGAACAGAGAAAGAGGCAGCTCACGCTATAGCAAAGAACGTGTTAGCGCACGCCCTCTGTGCGGACAGACCGCGCCGCGAGCCCGGTGAGAGAAGAAACGCAGTAGGCGCGCGAGGCGTGTTTTATTGATTTTTAGGCCAGAACATAGGGAGACACACAGTTTGTAAACAGGGCGCTCGGCCTGCTGACTTACTGCGTCGTTATAATTGTGTTGTCTTGGTCTTGCAAAAAAGATGACAGTCAACCGACTGGTAATACAGACTGTTTGGGGGAACGCAGACACTATTTATTATAGATGACTGTTCGGCCGAAACTGGCTTTCAGTGGAAGACATGCTGGGATAAGTGTGTGGATTTTATGTCAAAAATATAACTCAGTTTTAAAAGACTTTAGAGAACAATTAAAGACTGTAGTTTTATTTCACATGAAAGACAGAGACGCATTTGATGAATGTATGCGTGAAAATGATGTTATTGAAAACGATCAAGAAAAACGAAGGATTAAGCAAAAACTTAAGTCTCAAAAGTTTTCTAAATTAGTGTTAAAAACAGATAATCCTACACATTATGTATGTTTGTAAAGTGTTTACTATTAGAGAACTATAAAATAGGCACTCTGGGTAAGCCGGCGGAGCAACAGCGAAACCGGCTTCAGCCGGTTGGAGCTGGGCGGAGCTGGGTGAGCCAGAGTGCCTATTTTATAGTTCTCTCCAGGGCTGTCGGCGTGGATATCCCAGACCACGCCATTGACCGGAGCCACAGGGTGGGGCGTAAGCCGGCTCAGGGGTCTCAGTCCACCCGACCAGTGCTGGTGATATTCACCTCTTACAAATTTAAGCAGGCCCTCATTAAAGCTCGAAGTGGTCTGAGCAAGGTGGATGGCAGGAAGTTGTTTTCCTCCCTGCAGTGGCCGTCTCTCGGAGCTCAGACCTCGTCTCAGGCTTCCTCCGGTCCGTCGGCACCCAGGATTTACATCAACGAAGACCTGACCAGGGTGCGAGCTGATGTGGCCAGAAGGGCCAGACTGTTAAAGAAAAACAATACAATCACTGGCACTTGGTGTAGAGACGGTATTATTTTCATCAAAAAAGGAAATAATGTTATAGGAGTAACATGCCCACGTGAGATCGAAGCCATTGACTAGGATTACTTTGCAAGTGGTTTCCATCTTTTCTTTTCTTTTCTTTTCTTTTTTCTTTTCTCCTCCTTGCTTCCTCTATGCTTCCATTATTCTTGAGAATCAAGGAATGTATATTTGTCTGTTTATTTTTATGTGTGCTTTTGTATGAAAAAAAGGAAAAGTACTCCCGCATGTAATAAGTGTGTTAACAGACGTGCAGATAACTTTTTGAATAAGTTCTATTGTGATTTGACATGGAACATGGTTTGACATCGAACTAGTTGGTACCTGTTGGGTTATCATTGATGGGCGTGAGTGGAAAACAAAAATGACAACATCTGCCTGCTGAAGAAACTCATTTATCTTGATGTCATATGTCTGATCTTTTTGTTTTGTGGTCTACCTCTGTGCATTGTGATGTGTACTCTCGGGAGGTGGAGGTGGGGATGGATAATCAAACGACGCATCCCCTAAGAACTCGATCATTGTTCACCTACTGATTGTACCTGATCATGATTGTCTTATGCTTTATTGTGTAGTTGTGTGTCTTGCAACTGACTAATATATAGCATGTTGGACACTGTATCTTGCGTCATTAAGACTTAAATTTTGTATTTTTATTTTTTCATCTATTATTTTTTTTCCATTTATTTATTTCTTGATGTCATCTGTGTCGGACAGTCCTGTTATCTTTCAGCTCTGCCAGTTCTGCCCGACCACCCGTCTACTTCTGCCCTTACCTCTCCCTTTTCATATCCTACCTGTTACTGCCCAATAATCATATTAGAACTGTAAGGTGCCTGTGGGTTTTCATGGCCGAACGGTTGCAGTTGCATTGGAATGCTGGACAAGGAGCATGTGCGGGTAGCACGTGAAGGTAACTTAGAGCGTGTCAGTTACCAGCTTTCACTGCTCTGTCTCTGTGCCCCCACTCACCCTCCCAGCCCCCCCCCCCCCCTCCCCTTTTTATTATTATTATTTATTTATTTGTCTTCAAATGGCAAATACTGGTTGCCCACAGTTACTTGTACAAGTACTTGAAGATGACGAGTTATCAAAAGTGTGTGTGTGTGTGTGTGTGTGTGTGTGGCGCGCGCGCGCGCGCGCGCGCGCGCGTGCGAGCACGTGCGCTCACATGTGTCTCCAGTCGTCCGCGAGGAAGTGTGCGTGTATGTTACGTATATTGTGTATTTTGTGTGCAGTGCTGATCTGTGTGTATGTATACATTCAAAAAACTTAAATACTATGGCGCTGTGCTACCGAAAAACCGATTTTTCACTTTTGAACGTTCGATTAGATATGTTTGGCACGTCAGATTCTATGCCAGTGTGGCTGGATTATATCAAGGTTTGGGTATAATGATGTCTGAATAAGCGCTCGAATGAGTTTATGTTTCCCAGAAGAATGTGTATTTATCTTCTTGTATGTAGTTATGTGCTTGTGTGTGTGTGCACTCTCCGTTGTACACGAGGATCTGTGCACGCGCCCGTGTGTACGCACGTTTATATGGGTATGTCTGTGTGTGCACATGACTCTCTCTCTTCTCTCTCTCCCTCTCTCTCTCTCTCTCTCTGTTCTGAGTTCTGTGTGTATGTGTGTGTGTGTGTGTGTGTGTGTGTGTGTGTGTGTGTGTGTGTGTGTATGCATACGTGCGTGTCTGTGTGTGTGCGTGCGTGCGCACGTGTGTGCGTGTGTGTGTGTGTGTGTGTGTGTGTGTGTGTGTGTGTGTGTGTGTGTGTGTGTGTGTGTGTGCGTGTACGTAGTCTTGTACTTTAGCGTACGAGTACTACCCAGTGTGCGCCTGTGTGCGTGCGCGCGCGGAAGTGTGTGTGTGTGTGTGTGTGTGTATGTGTGTGTGTGTGTGTGTGTGTGTGTGTGTGTGTGTGTGTGTGGTAGTTCGTTCTTTTGTTTTTTGGGGTTTTTTGTGTTTTTTTCATACGAGAGCTACCCAGTGTGTGTGTGTGTGTGTGTGTGTGTGTGTGTGTGTGTGTGCGCGCGCGTGCGTGTGTGCGTGCGTGCGTGTGTGCGTGCATGCGTGCGTGCGTGTACACGTGCCTCCGTGCATCTGTAAGTGCGTGCGTGTGTGCGTGTGTGTGTGTGTGTGTGTGTGTGTGTGTGTGTGTGTGACGTGTGAGCACGCGTGCATAACATGGAATGATGGGAGTGTGTGAGTAGGAAAGGGAGATATGGTGACGGTTTCTTGACCCGTGTCTATTATCTGTATTTGGGGTTGTGCGGGAGTTACCGTGGTCGAACGGATCAGTCGGATAGCTTATACCCCGAAGATTGCGGTTCGTATCCCTGTTGGACTCAATGATGTATTCCTGGGAAAAGAGACTCTACCATTAGTACCTTACTCCACCCAGGTGTAGGTGGGTGCCTGATTTGGGTCGGTGGCGGGTGGAGGTGGTGGGGGGAGGGGGATGGGCTCCATCTCCCGATACTGTGCCCTTGATTTGGTGAACTATCAATCCTCTGCCCCTGCCGCCGGAACTGCTTATGGGACCTCTAGCCTAAATCTGAGTACGAAAGTATTGGCATGATTGGGTAAAGAGTATGGCAACAGTAAATAGAACAGTTTAGATTGCTCCATTCCACCTGTTAAGGTATGTACTTCTTCTTTCTTTCTTTCTTATTTTCAATGTTATTATATTTATCACTATTTTGTGCCTACCTTATGTAGACTACTGTCATTTGTGTTTGACGTGAACTAAGTCATTGTTAGCTTCCAACTGATTCATGTACAGAGTTGCTTATTTATGATGTCCTTATCTTCGCTGTAGTTTCTTTTGGTCAGTGTCGAAAGCCCCGCATACGCACTTCCACTCTTTCTTTTTTGTCTCCTCTGCATCTCAGTCTCCATGGTAACATTTCGCTATGGTCTTGTGCTGTTTAGACATGACTTGACGTTTCTCCGTGGAATGTCTACATAGATTTATGAATGCATCCCTGAATGATCATTCGTTATGTACTTGTAGTTCAGTCACCTGATGATGTTATACTAAGCTACACACAAAAAGTTAAGGATCACTTTCACAAACATTCATAACTGTCAAAATAAGAAAGTCAATGTGTTGAAGTTTGGCCAACATTTAATTCCATTCTTTAGTGATAACGATACACAATTGCCTTCAATCTCGAGCAATCGTTTGGTGTGTACATTTGATTAAAGTGGGTACGTATCCAAATTTGATTTCCCAAAGTCATTGAAATCACAAGACAGGGCATACTGATGCTCCCAAAAGCTCAGTAATGCGTGTAACCACCATGGCTGTTCTGGCACTCGACGCAGCGAGTCCTCATCGAGGTGATCAGGTTGGTGAAGATCCTCTGTGGAAGCGCCTGCCACTCAGCCTGCAGCATCTGGTAGAGGTGTTGGGCATCCCTGGGAGGGGGGTGGCTCCTCACTTTGCGATCCAGCTCATCCCAGAGGTTCTCAATCGGGTTGAGATCGGGACTGCATGCTGGCCACTCCATTCTGTTGACTCCAGACTGCTGCAGGAAGTCGTTGACCACCCTTGCCCTGTGGGGGCGAGCATTGTCATCCTGGTAGACAGCCCTCGGTCCCATCTGCTGCAGTGTAGGCACAGCCAGCGGTCGAAGGATCTCATCCCGGTATCGGATGCCAGTCAGGTTACCCTGTACATGATACAAGGGTGTTCTTTGGTGAAGGCTGAAGGCCCCCCAGACCACTACAGAACCTCCACCAAAGGCCACCTTTTCTTGGACAGTGGCGTCAGTAAAGCGTTGCCCTGGACGCCTCCAGACCCTCAGTCGGCCATCGTTGTGGTGAAGGGTGAAGCGTGATTCATCACTGAACAGGACCTGGGACCATTGCTGACGTGTCCACCTCACGTGACGTGCGCAGAAGGCGCGGCGTGCTGCCCTATGGGCTGGAGTTAAGCGTGGCCGTACTGCTGGGCGACGAGAACGGAGATTAAACCCATGTAGGCGGTTCCGTATGGTCTGCTGGCTGATGTTGATGTTAGTAGCCACCCTGAACTGCCTTTGAATTATGCTGGAAGAGGCTGTTCTTGTCTGCAGGGCTTGTCGTTCAATGAGACGATCGTCACGTGGGGTTGTCTTCTTCGGTCGACCAGATCTGCGTCTTTCATGGACAATCCCAGTGGCTGTGAAGCGCTGAATCAGTCGGACAATGACCGAAATTGACACATGAAGTCGCCTGGCCACTTCTCGCTTGGCAACACCATCTTGGAACCATGCAACAGCTCGTCCCCTATCCAACTCGCTTAATTTTCGTCCTGGAGGCATTGTCAGATCAGGCCTACTACTGGTGGAATGTCTTCTTATATAGCCAAGCGAGTGACAGCATCTCACACATAAACAGCAGTGCTTGCACGTGCATAATGGTTTTTCCATCTGGCAAGTGCAATGTGTTCAGGCAGAACGGTCCAAAACAAGGTCATTTTTCGCAAGTTTCCGCTTTTCCGTTTGCGGCCCAGCTCAGTAGTAGAGAATCCCGTGCAATTTTCGCACTAACACAACATCGCCCACTTACAGCTGAACAAGAATTCATGACAATTTGGCTGGACTAAGAAATAAATAACAGTAGCGAACTGAGTTTATTACGCACCTGTTTTCACATACCGATCCTTAACTTTTTGTGCGTAGTATATATGGGAAGCCCAACCAGCCTATAGGAGTTGTTCTCTTCCCCTTTGTATATACATATTGGGGCTCTGAATGAGCTTGTCGTTTTCTCCTTCACTTATTTCAGTTTTTGTACTCTTTTTTGTGTTGTTTGTTACATCCCCTTTGTATTCTTCTCCCATGTATTTCGACCTATCAGAACTGTCTAAACAAGAGAGAGAGCGTCCACATTATATTAACAATCCTGGCTGATTTCACGTACTTTGTGCTTTTGAACACCATTACCTGATGTCTGTCGACATCAGTCTTTATAGAGCCAGGATTGGTGGGTTTTATGATAGAGCTCTAGCCTTGTGTCGTAAATTATCATATCTCAGTAAGTCTGACATTGTAACCTTTTTCATCCTTCATCTTTTACACAGCAAATACCGTGTCCAGCTGGCACTGCTTGTGCACATGATTATTTTACCTTCAAAGCAAATTTATTTCACCGCACGTCTGTTAAACGAAGACTTCGTATCTTATAGAGTCGACAGTAAGCACCTTAAAACCTCACAATGTCAACGACATATTTCCACATTGATGGAGTTATTTCTTATTTTATCTAATGATATTGGTCTGAATCCTGGGCCCACAAACAAAACAAATCTTTGTGTAATTCATTGTAATGTTCAAAGTTTAAGATATAAACTTACTCTTTTGGAAGCCGAATCTAGAGAATTCGACATAATTACTTTATCTGAAACATGGCTTTCTGAGTCTGTATTAAATGATTCAATATGTCTACCCAATTTTCATCCCCTCGTTCGGTGTGACCGAGCTAATGATCCCCACGGAGGAGTAGCCATTTACGTTCGAAACTCATTATATTGTAAACCTCGCCCGGATCTTCAAGTCCATGAATTAGAAGCCGTATGGGTTGAAACCAAATTAAATCAGAAGAGTATTCTAATAGGTTCCTTTTATCGTCCACCCAATGCGCTGATACGCTATTGGGATCTTGTGAGAGACAGTTTTAGGAAAGTAAACAATACAGCTCTACCGTTCTTTGTACTAGGTGACTTAAACACAGACTACCTGTACAAGCCCTCTCGACACCTAACAGAAATAATTCAGTTACACAGTCTTCACCAGTTAGTTACTGAACCAACCCGAATCACCGACACTACATCAACTTGTCTAGACCTCGTCATTACCCGAACTCCCGATTTAGTTGAATCAACTCAAGTCTTACCCGCAGTCCTTAGCGATCACAGTATTCCATGTTTGCACCTTAAAAACGCAATTAAAAACAATAGCAATTTCAAAAGAACTATACTTAACTACAATAAACTCAATAGAGACGAATTTTGTCGATTGTTACAACTTGTCGACTGGCAATACATTTTAGATATGAGAACCGTTGACGAAACCGTTGAACATTTCACTGATACTTTCATGAGTCTAGCTAAACGGTGTATGCCTACTAAAGTTATTACAGTCTACCCAAATGATGTACCTTGGATGACTGATGAAATACGACTCTTAATAGCAAAGCGTAAAAATATTCATGCAAAGGCTAAACAAACGGATTTGCCTGAACACTGGCATAGTTTCAGGCAATTTCGGAATTATGTCACAGCAAAAGAAAGAGAACGACAGGCTGAGTTTTATAAAGAGATTGATGACAAGGCATCAGATCCACTAAACTTTGGCCACAAGGACTGGTGGAAACTAGTTCGTTCTTTTTTCAATAAAAAGGGCATTAACACTGATGACATTCCTCCTTTACTATCAAATGGCACAATGTATTATTCTAATAAAGACAAAGCCGACATACTAAATAATTTTTTCATAGAACAATCCACTCTCGACAACGACGATGACGAACTACCACAGATGTCGTTTGCCAACTATGAAATTAATGAAATTGTACTTACTGAAGACGATATCATATCAGTTATTAGAAATCTCAACAAGACAAAATCATCTGGTCCAGACCTCATCCACAACAAACTACTTATATGTGCAGTAAATGTTATAGCTAGCCCTCTTACCCAGTTGTTTAATAAATGCTTGAACGAAGGTAAATTTCCGTCCTTGTGGAAGAGAGCACATGTTTCACCTATTCACAAAAAAGGACCAAGAGAATTGTGTAATAATTACCGCCCGATCTCGCTCCTTAGCTGTGTTGGTAAAATTCTAGAGAGATGTGTCCACAAACATGTGTACGCATTCTTAAAAACAAATGAAGTCATCACTCCTTTGCAATCAGGTTTTACACCAGGTGATTCCACAGTCAACCAGATTCTGGACACATATAACTATCTTTGTTCCTCTTTTGACCGTGGGATCACAACACAAACAATACTACTTTGATATATCAAAAGCTTTCGATTGTGTCTGGCACAGAGGACTCTTACTAAAGCTAGCAGCAGTGGGGATCAGAGGGAAATTACTGGACTTTTTTTTCGCGATTACCTACATAACAGACAACAATCAGTAGTTATAAAAGGCGAAAAGTCCGAGTTGAAAAGAATTCCAGCAGGTGTTCCCCAAGGATCTGTCCTTGGTCCTTTACTGTTTTTGTTATACATTAACGACATCGTAAATGGAATCCAGTCAACAATTAAATTGTTTGCCGACGATACTA
>CM065716.1:118903652-118918652 GCA_033310375.1 Conus canariensis
TGTGAGGGGCTGACACACCTGTGGTGTGAAGGGTTGACACCATCTGCAGTGTGATCACATGTGGTGTGAAGGGCTGATACCACCTGTGGTGTAAAGGGCTGATACCACCTGTGGTGTGAAGGGGTGACACCACCTGTTGTGTGAAGGGCTGATAATACCACCTGTGGTGTTACCATACGTGGTGTGAAGGGCTGATACCACCTGTGGTGTGAAGGGCTGATACCACCTGTGGTGTGAAGGGATGATACCACCTGTGGTGTGTCCACCTGTGGTGTGTCCACCTGTGGTGTGTCCACCTGTGGTGTGAAGGGCTGATACCACCTGTGATGTGAAGGGCTGATACCACCTGTGGTGTGAAGGGCTGATACCTCCTGTGGTGTAAAGGGTTGATACCACCTGTGGTGTGAGGTGCTGATACCACCTGTGGTGTGAGGGGCTGACACACCTGTGGTGTGAGGGGCTGATACGACATGTGCTGTGAGGGGCTGATACGACCTGTGGTGTGAGGGGCTGATACACCTTCGGTGTGAGGGGCTGATACTACCAGTGGTGTGAGGTGCTGATACCCCCTGTGGTGTGAGGTGCTGATACCACCTGTGGTGTGAGGGGCTGATACACCTGCGGTGTGACCACATGTGGTGTGAAGGGCTGATACCACCTGTGATGTGAGGGGCTGATACCAGCTGTGGTGTGAAGGGCTGATACTACTTGTGGTGTGACCACCTGTGGTGTGACCACCTGTGGTGTGAAGGGCTAATACCACTTGTTGTGTGAAGGGCTGATACCACCTGTGGTGTGAAGGGCTGATACCGCCTGTGGTGTGAAGGGCTGATACCCCCTTTGGTGTGAAGGGCTGATACCACCTGTGGTGTGAAAGGCTGATACCACTTATGGTGTGAAGGGCTGATACCACCTGTGGTGTGAAGGGTGATAATACCACCTGTGGTGTGAAAGGCTGATACCACCTGTGGTGTGAAGGGCTGATACCACCTGTGATGTGAAGGGCTGATACCACCTTTGGTGTGAAGGGCTGATACCCCCTGTGGTGTGAAGGGCTGATACCACCGGTGGTGTGAAGGGCTGATACCACCTGTGGTGTGAGGGGCTGATACCACCTGTGATGTGAAGGTCTGATACCACCTGTGGTGTGAAGGGCCGATACCACCTGTGGTGTGAGGTGCTGATACCACCTGTGGTGTGAAGGGCTAATACCACCTGTGGTGTGAAGGGCTGATACCACCTGTGGTGTGAGGGGCTGATACCACCTGTGGTGTGAGGGGCTGATACACCTATGGTGTGAGGGGCTGATACCACCTGTGGCGTGACCACCTGTGGTGTGAAAGGCTGATACCACCTGTGGTGTGAAGGGCTGATACTACCTGTGATGTGAAGCGCTGATACCACCTTTGGTGTGAAGGGCTGATACCCCCTGTGGTGTGAAGGGCTGATACCACCAGTGGTGTGAAGGGCTGATACCACCTGTGGTGTGAAGGGCTGATACTCCCTTTGGTGTGAAAGGCTGATACCACCTATGGTGTGAACGGCTGATACCACCTGTGGTGTGAAGGGCTGATAATACCACCTGTGGTGTGAAAGGCTGATACCACCTGTAGTGTGAAGGGTTGATACCACCTGTGATGTGAAGGGCTGATACCACCTTTGGTGTGAAGGGCTGATACCCCCTGTGGTGTGAAGGGCTGATACCACCTGTGGTGTGAAGGGCCCATACCACCTGTGGTGTGAGGGGCTGATACCACCTGTGGTGTGAGGAGCTGATACCACCTGTGGTGTGAAGGGCTGATACCACCTGTGGTGTGAAGGGCTGATACCACCTGTGGTGTGAGGTGCTGATACCACCTGTGGTGTGAAGGGCTGGTACCATCTGTGGTGTGATGGGCCGATACCACCTGTGGTGTGAGGTGCTGATACCACCTGTGGTGTGAAGGGCTGATACCACCTGTGGTGTGAAGGGCCGATGCCACCTGTGGTGTGAGGGGCTGATACCACCTGTGGTGTGAAGGGCTGATACCACATGTGGTGTGAGGGGCTGATACCACCTGTGGTGTGAGGGGCTGATACCACCTGTGGTGTGAAGGGCTGATACCACCTGTGGTGTGAGGGGCTGATACCACCTGTGGTGTGAAGGGCTGATGCTACCTGTGGTGTGAGGGGCTGATACCACCTGTGGTGTGAGGTGCTGATACCACCTGTGGTGTGAAGGGCTGATACCACCTGTGGTGTGACCACCTGTGGTGTGAAGGGCTCATACTACCTGTGATGTGAAGGGCTGATACCACCTGTGGTGTGACACCTGTGGTGTGAAAGGCTGATACCCCCTGAGGGCAGACTGACCTTCCGGCACATCTTTTCTGACTTGGTTTGAAATGAGACTGATACACAGAGCAAACAACACAACACTCAAACTGACTTTGAGTCATAATGTAGGATTTATGTTTCATTGTCGCCTTACCCCTCAACCTATACTATCCCCCCCCCCCCCCCGCCCCCTCCACACAAACAGAGAGAGAGAGAGAGAGAGAGAGAGAGATTGATTGATTGATTGATTGATCTTTAATACACAAGGATGGAGATTTTAGGCCAAAGCCTAGTCTTACAATCTGTCCTTGTCATGCATACATTATTTCAGCACATATCATTCATACTGACAATTCAACATAACAACATGGTAATCTAATTCTACAATGATAAGCAAACAATTCATAAAAGCACTAATGAGATGTGGGATGGTAAAACAGAAGGAAACTTACAAACAAACAAGACTACAGAGAGAGAGGTCAGAGGAGGGTGGGGAAGAGAGAATGGTAGATAGGGGGAGGAGAAAAGGGATGGTAGGCAGAGTGGGAGTGGGGATGAGCGATTTTAACGGAGTAGGTTTTATGTTTAGACGATTTATTCAAAGTATGGTTCACAGAAGACTTTGCGAATGGGCGCTAATCATTGTAATTGAATAATTTAATTACTGAGACATAAAATGTTTATGCAAATGTTCCTTGAAAAGTTTGAAAGTATTCATGTTTTGTAGATTCGGTGGAAGTGAGTTCCAGACATATGGTCCAGAGTAAGCTAGGCTTGTTTTGTATAGATCAATGCGTGGGTAGGGAAGAAGGAATTTCGTCGAGCCAGAAAAGCTGTTCGATCTTGTAAAAAGGGCATTGATATAACATGGCATAGTATCTGTCAAGATTGTAAACATGAATGATGCCTTGTTGAATTCCAATTGCCTATTCAGAGGAAGTATGTTCAGCGCTTTTAGTTTTTCGTCTGTTGTTAGAGATACAGCTGGATGGAGTAGTTTTGCTGCACGTCTATGGAGAGAATTCAGCCTTTTTTGGTGGACGTCACTACTGCCGTCCCACACTGTTGAGGCGTAATTGATACGTGACATTATGTGTGCATTAAAGAAAAGTTTAAGCACATTACTGTTGACGTAGCGCTTTAATTGAGATAACAGAAAAAGGTGTTTTGAGACTACCTTGCAAACGTTATTGAGATGAGACTGCCATTTCAATTCTTTATCTATCGTTAACCCTAAAACACGATGCTCGTCTACCTGCTCGATAGAAGTGCCATTCAACTGAAGTTTTAGGCAAAGAGGAGTCAACTGGTGTTTTTGGCGGGTAGCTATAATCATAGATTTGGTTCTGGCTGGGTGTATGACCATTGAGTTTGAATGACACCAGTCCGACACGTCGTTTAGACTTTCCTGGAGAGAAGTTTCAATTGTCTGTAGATCACTACCATTCGTTTGGAGTGACGAGTCATCAGCAAATAAATCTGTCGTGACCTTTTCATCTGATACGGACAATGGTAAATCATTGATGAAGATGCAGAATAGTAGGGGGCCTAGTACTGAGCCCTGTGGGACTCCATGTCTGACAAAGTCTGAAGCGGAAGTTTTGCCATTAAGCACCACACACTGAGTCCTATCGTTCAAGTTTGATTGGAATAATGAGATTGTCGGGGTATGGTTCAAGTAGACAGATAGTTTCTTTAGAAGAATGGAATGATCAACAAGATCAAACGCCTTTTTGAAGTCAAGAAAGACAACCCCTGTCATTTGTGATTGGTTCATATTTGAAAGCCATGAGTCACACATTCGTGATAATGCTGTGTGGCAGGAATGATTGGATCGGAATCCAGATTGGAGTGGGTGAAATAGTTTGTTTTTGTCCATGAACTGAGATACGTGTGTGTGTATGTGTCTTTCAAGGGGTTTGGATAGAATCGAAAGTAAGGATATATAAGGAGAGAGAGAGAGAGAGAGAGAGAGAGAGAGAGAGAGAGAGAGAGAGAGAGAGAGAGAGTCTGTAAGCAGTCCTCCACACCTCACTTCAGAGTCTCCGAGGAAATCCACTGAAGGTGTCCAATAGCAGACTCGTCAGTGTGTTGACATTGCCTGCCTGCAGTCATCCAGTGTGGCCGACGTGTCTGGCTGTCCAAACACCGCGCACTACACTGTGCAAAGACAGTCTAGCTGTCCAAACACCGCGCACTACACTGTGCAAAGACAGTCTAGCCGTCCAAACACCGCACACTACACTGTGAAAAGACAGTCTAGCTATCCAAACACCGCACACTACACTGTGCAAAGACAGACAGGGACTGCTCCAGTACTTTGTTGACAAACACTTTGCTCTGCACTGTACCCTGCGTTGAATATCACAACCGCATGGCGCTTCTTTGAATTGCGCTTTGCTTTTCTTTCCTCCTTTGCTTTAGTCCATGCTCCTCCTCCCCCCCCCCCCCCTCCCATCCACCCCTATCCCCGTCTTCGCCACAAACATCTTGCAAAAAGAGTGAACAAAAATTGTTGGACACGTTTTGGCCCAACGGAAAACGGTAAACACATGAAGTCAGAAATCAATCGTTTTCGTCTAATGTTACTAAGTTTAAGATATATTCACTTCGTCTAAGATCTATTCAAACATCAAATCTGTCCTTTTATACGGATGGGGACTATAAGCGAGTCGGACCCGTGTGCCTTCCTGGCCCCCTGTACACGTTAAAGAACCCATGGCAGTTGAAAATCGAAAAGAGCAGGGGGAGTTCCCAACTGCCCTGGCAAAATTGATGTAGATTGAAGATAGCTGCCTGGTATTTCTTACCAAGCCACAAAAATTGTCACTTACTGTTGTCGTGTGCCGTCGTGTGCCGGTGGAAGTGGAGGACACGTATAAACATCGCATGCATCCTATGTGAGAAACTGGAGGGATAAATGAAAATGAGTGATTGATATTTGAATGGTACGGGAAACGACTGAATGAGCGCCAGTAGGCTGCTCTTCGGCCGGCTCTACCTGGGTAGGCAGCCCGTTGAGTGAGTGAGGTAGTGTGTTTATTGTAAAGCGCTTAGAGCTTGGTCTGTGACCGAGGGTAGGCGCTATATAAATACCCAATAATATAATATATAAATACCCAATATAATAATATAATAATATCAGAGACCTGGCGAACCACAAAGACCACCATGCACAAACTACAGACATTCATTAACAGCTGCCTGCGAGAGATCCTCCACATCCACTGGCCAGAGACAATCAGCAACACAGAGCTATGGGAAAGTAACCAACTGCCTGTAAAGCAAGACATCCGTAAAAGAAGACCGCAGTGGATAGGACACACCCTCCGAAAGCCCCCGGACACCACCACCGGAAAAGCCCTAACCTGGAATCCTCAAGGCAAAAAGAAGTGAGGAAGACCAAAAACACCTGGAAGCGGCACCTGGAGATAGACACCAGGCAAATGGGCTACAGCGGGGGCGAAATAGCAATGGGTTACAGCTGGGGCGAAATAGCACAGATTGCCCAGGAGCGTGGTCGCTGGCCTGCAGTTGTTGATGGCCTATGCTCTGGCAAGAGCAATGGGCCTAAGTAAGTTAGTAAGTCTAATATCACATGATTTTGTGAAAAGACGTAAAATACTACTACCACTAATCAATTGCTTCATAGGGGCCAATTAGTGACACTGACGAGCTTTCATTGCATGTCCGCTTATCAACACCCTGTGCCGGGGCCTGTTTAAAATGGTTCCAGAGTTGATTGGGCGGGATGAAGCAAGATTCATCCACCTTCTGCTTTGCAATTTGAATGATAATGGTCTTTGACATGTTGCATTATTTCCTATCTTTCCTATTTCCTATCTTGCTTGAAGATCCACTTCCTTTATCCTGGTTGAAGTTCTACTTTTTTTTTCAAATGTCTGTTAGAAGATCTATTCTTTTTTAAAACCCTCTTTGAGGATTTAGTCTTTCCTAATCTGCTTGAAGATCTATTCTTTTCAATCTTCCTTGCAGATGTATTCTTTCCTATCTTTCTATCTTCTCTGAAGATTCATTCTTTTCTATCTTCCTTGCAAATCTACTATTTTCTATCTCCCTTAAAGATCGATTATTTTCCATCTTTCTGTCTTCTTTGAACATTAATTCTTTTCTTTCTTCCATGCAAATCTGCTATTTTCTATCTTCCTTGCAGATCTATTCTTTTCTTTCTGTCTTCTTTGAAGATTAATTCTTTTCTATCTTCCTTACAAATCAAATATCTTCTTCCTTCCTTAAAGATCTATTCTTTTCTATTTTCATCGCTGATCTATTCCTTTTCCATCCTGCTTGAAGATCTATTCTTATCTATCTGCTTGAAGATCCCCCCTTTCTTGCTTGAAGATCTATTCCTAGTTCTCTCGCGTGAAGGCTTTTGCCGCTCCCTTTCTCGAAGATCTGTTCTTATCTATCTTGTTTGAAGACCCCCTCCCCCTTCTCTTGCCTGAAGATCTATCCCCATCTTGCTCGAAGATAATTATACTCCTATCTTGCTTGAAGATTTTCCCCTATCTTGCTTGAAGATCTATTCCTAACTTATTTGAAAGATTTTTCCCTATCTTGCTTGAAGATCTGCTCCTGTCTTGCTTGAAGATTTTTCCCTAAATTGCTTGAAGATCTATTCCTATCTATCTTCCTTGAAGATTTTTTCCGATGTTGCTGGAAGATCTGTTCTTATCTTGCTTGAAGATTTTCCCTATCGTGCTTGAAGATCTATTCCTATCTATATTGCTTGAAGTTTTTTTTCCCTATCTTGCTTGAAGATCTATTCCTATATTGCTTGAAGTTTTTCCCCTATGTTGCTTGAAGATATATTCCTGTATTGCTTGAAGATTTTCCCCTATCTTGCTTAAAAATCTGTTCCTGTCTTGCTTGAAGATTTTTCCTATCTTGCTTGAAGATCTATTCCTATCTTGTTTGAAGATCTATTCTTATCTATCTTACTTGAAGATTTGTTTTCCATCTTGCTTACAGATCTATTCCTATCTATCAAGGTTGCAGTCTTTTTCCCCTATCTTACTTGAAGATCCACTCCTATCCTGCTTGAAGATCTGTTCTTTTCTATCTTCTCTGAACATCTGTTCCTAAATCTTCACTGATTTCTTTCTCTAAATTTATAGACGATCTGTTCTTTTCTAACTTGCTTGTATATGTATTCTTTTCTATTTTTTCTGAGGATCTAACTCTTGTCTATCTTCCTTGAAAGAATATTTTCTTCTCTTTCGTTTGAACATTTATTCTTTTCTGCCTTCTTTGGAGATCTTTGATTTTCTGTCTTCCCGTTTTCTTTGGAGATCTGTTATTTTCTATCTTCCTGTCGTCTCTGTAGATCTCTCATTTTCTATCCTCCCTTAAGTTTGGTTGATAGACCAAAACATCAGGACGTAGACCTCTGTCACAGATACTTCTACTATGTGTATACCGAGGAGTACACACACTGGACCTATGCGAAGAAGAATGTATGGGTATTATTTTGAGGAAGTATTTCAAGACATTTCTTTTTATGAAAGAATTATGATAAACATGCGAATTAAAGAACTGTGCTAAAAATGCGAACCACAAAATCTTTATGATTTAGGAAGTGTCCGTGACAATACTAATGTAAGTGTAGGAAACGATGTAAAGAAACACGTCGTTACCAGCCGCCGTGGCGAAGTGGTTAGCGTCGCGGACTCCCGGCTGGGAGGTCGTGGGTTCGAATCCCATCAGAGTCATGTGGGTTTTTCTGCCCCGACTGGCTCCTACCCAGAGTTGAGTTTGCTGCGGACTCAGTTGGGAAGACTGGGACCACACAGTCGAGTTTCATCCACTTAATGGATGCGTTTCTGAGAGTGTTGCTCAAATTTCCTGACCAGCACTGCAGGTGCCTGTATCTCTCGGGCCTGGTTGACGCCGGGATATATTATGAAAGGAAGTGTAGAGTACAGCCCTGTCATGTAGTCTCAGACCGAAATGGAAATCCGTAGCATCATCTGAATCATCCTCATTCTCATCGATCAGCATAAAAAGAATGTCTCAAGTTCTGTGGCCCTTCATGCCCTGCTCTCATGGTGACCTCAGTTTCGATGTCCTCTCCACGTCTGTGGCCTTGGTTTGGTTCCGTCGGGGTCACCGGTATCGGCGAGTCCTGGGGGCTCTCGTTGGACGGACGTGGTGGCGCCCTCCGGAGGGAGAGCTCACTCACGCCGGCTCCGCGACTAAGCAATTATTGTCGTCAGTAGGGGGCTTATAGGTGGTGTCCTGCGTATGTTAGATCAGAACAGGCGCCACTGAACACCACCGAAGTGACTCGGCAGCAGTGCAGTGTCTCCTCCGGTGGGTTGCCTCTTGACGACTTGAAATTGACTGCTCCCTGTGGATTGCCGGTGCCGGGGCTGCGGCGGGTCCGACCGAGCAGTGGCTGTGGACGGGGTGTCGGAATGAGCGGCGTGGGTGCACTGCCTCTGAGGTGACGCAGAGGTTGGGACAGCAAAAAAAAAAGAAAAAAAAAAAGAAACACGTCGTTTATTGGTGGCTAGGTAGATGAGGCTGGACACAGAGTGAGTTGGACCCATTTGAAGCAGACATGGCCAACCTGTTCTAGTGACTGTTGGGTGTGGGCAGCAGTTGCTGTGGTCATCAATGACATGTTGCAGGAATGTTGGCAGGTACTGAACTGTATGATCTGTGGGAGCTACGTTGCGGACACACTGTAAAGAAGGGACTTCACCACAGCCAGCCCTCAAAGCCATGGATGTCATGTTCACTCATGAGAGCAGCTCACCCTGGACAAGGAAGTAGCCAACACAATCCCTACACACTGTTTAAAGGTCGGAAACTGTCTTCAATCTGTCAAGCACAACACTGCCTCTGTGTGTGTAAGCTCCTCAATACTCCATGTGTAGATTCTGAGAATATGCTGAAGAGTCCACTGCATCTTTGTTGTGGCACTGCAGGACGACACAGTCTTGGTGGAATCGTTGAACGTCTTAGCTGAGTGAAAGACGTTTCTTTAATGTCCACTCCTTACGTGCAAGATCATATGAATTTGAAACTATTTTGGATCCCTACAGGAATCAGGCGGAGTCCTAAGCATTTGATAAAGGCAATTGTATTCATTGCTCCTCCCAACAGCTGTAACATGTGTTCGATACTGGTTGATGAAGGCAATTGTATCCGTTGTTCCTCCCAACAGCTGTAACATGTGTTCAATACTGGTTGATGAAGGCAAATTGTATCCATTGTTCCTCCCAACAGCTGTAACATGTGTTCAATACTGGTTGATGAAGGCAAATTGTATCCATTGTTCCTCCCAACAGCTGTAACATGTGTTCAATACTGGTTGATGAAGGCAAATTGTATCCATTGTTCCTCCGAACAGCTGTAACATATGTTCAATACTGGTTGATGAAGGCAAATTGTATCCATTGCTCCTCCCAATAGCCGTAACATGTGTTCAGTACTGGTTGAGGCAAATTGTATCCATTGTTCCTCCCAACAGCTGTAACATGTGTTCAATACTGGTTGATCAAGGCAAATTGTATCCATTGTTCCTCCCAACAGCTGTAACATGTGTTCAATACTGGTTGCGACTGGTAAGATTACCGACTAATAGAATATGTAGGCAAGCCTATGATATGTTGTTAATGCATTTAGAAGCAGGCAAATACAACTGGGCATCAAAAGTTAGGAACAGTCTAACAGAAAATGGTTTTGGGGTAGTATGGTTGTGTCAAGGTGTTGGCTCTGAGGAGGGGTTTAGATCTTCTTCTTCTTTCTTTGAGTGTCCACCTTCATCGAGTTGAAGATTCTGACACTTTTGTGTGTATGACCGTTTTTTTTTTTTTTTTTTTTTTTTTTTTTTTTTTTTTTTTAAATCCCGCTGTTAAGGCAACCATACTCCAACTTCGGGGAAGGTATTTGCTATGTGTAACGTGTCATCTATACCAACGGCCAAACTGGCCTCCTCTTCCGAAAGTTGGTGATGGGATTTTACGTGTGTGCAAGATGCTGTGTGTGCGTTCACACACGGAACCTCGGTTTATAGTCTCATTCCGGGACCAGGCTGCTTCCAATTCAGTAGTGGGGCGACCATCCCCAACTCGGCGGGTCCCCGGGTGGCGGATAGGGGAATGGCCCTCAGATATGGGGGTTAGCTGCGATATAAGTCAGGCTTGCCTGGCAGAATAAGCAGTCCCGGACCAACTGGCGATGTTCCTATCAGGACGGGGTGGGTCAACAGGTGGCACTGTTGTCCTCACTGAAATACCCCATGTGTCCTATGACGGGCTCATCATGCGGTCAAGAGGCGCGGTATAACCTCTAGCCCCGGGGTGGGATCCCCGGAGAAACAATCCCCCCTGTGCTCACAGGGCAGGACGCACGGGCCATGAGCTAAGGGTGAGGCACCCCGAAAGAAAACTCCAGCTGAAGACGGAGGTATCGGGCCACTGGCGCAGCTTAAACCACGATACCACGCATATACGCTTCCATGATGATGCAGTCCACAGAATTTCGATGTGGCGCTCGACCTTCGGAGACCCGCCGGGGAGGTCGGGAGCCGGGCCCTATGCCTCAAAGGGGCCCACCCCAAGCGGTCGGTGGTCAGACAAAGAAATTCTGCATGTCAATGCGACGAAGAAGGAGACCTCATCCTCCTGCTAATGCCAAGCAAACGGTACCACCCAGAATGCTCAACATTCTCCAGTGGAATGCAGAAGGGGTGCATAAAAAGAAACTTGGCTTGGCAGAAAGGATGCATCAAGAAAATATTGATATCGCATGTGTCCAAGAGACACATTTGACCGTAAACCATCGCTTTCAAGTGAGGGGTTACGAGACCATCAGGTTGGACCGTGAGGAAAGAAACAAAGGAGGGGTGCTTATCTTGGTGCGGAATTCCATCGCCGCACAAGAACTCAAGATCAACACCAATCAACAGGCAGAGATCCAAGGTATTGATATAGTCCTTAAGGAACGCAACATCAGGATCTACAATGTCTATTGCCCTCAAGATCGTGATCTTTCCCTCACATACATGAACATCCCAGACAACAACTGCGTGGTGGTGGGTGATTTTAACAGTCACTCAGAGAGATGGGGCTATGAGGAGACGGACAAGAGAGGCGAAGAAGTTGAGGATTGGGAGATTGACACACATCTTCATCTCATCAACCAAGAAGATGATGAACCCACCTTTTACTCTAGACGCTGGATGACCACATCAACACCAGATCTAGCGTTCGCCACCAACGACCTGTTCGTCAGGACCACAAGAACAGTCCTCAACCAGCTTGGAGGAAGTGACCACAAGCCCGTCAAACTCTCTATCAACCTCAACTTACAGTGTCCACAAGCAAAGTGTTTTCCCCGCTGGAATTACAGAAAGGCGGACTGGACTCTCTTCGAGACCCTCACTGATACACACACAAAGCCAATCAACATCAGGCAGAAGGACTCAAACAAGATGGTTCGAGACTTCACAAAGGCCGTCTTGAAAGCTGCTACAGAATCCATCCCAAGAGGAGCACGTAAAGATTACAAGCCCTACTGGACGGAGGAACTCCAGAATCTGGAAGATGCTGTTACGGAAGCCAGGGACAGAGCAGAAAAGCAGCCATCACTGGAGAATAACATAGCGCTGAAGGAAGTAACTGCCAGATACAAGCTGTCCTGCGCACAAGCTGCAAGAAAAAGCTGGCAAGAGAAAACTGAAAGCCTAAATCTCGACAGGGATGGCAGCAAGCTGTGGAAACTGGCTAGAACCCTCTGTAATGAAACAACAAGTCACACCACTATAACAATACAAGAGAATGGAAATTACCTCTCTGGAAAGAAAGCAGCAGACCACTTCATAGACGTCTATGAAAACATCAGCAATCTGGAAGTCCCTCCTGAACATAGAGCTGCAGTGCACAGGGCCCAAGGTGAACTTCATGAGGAAGAGCCCCAAGAGGAAGTCATGACCACAGCTTTCACAGAGAAAGAGCTGGAGGAAGCGTTGCAGAGCCTCAACCTGAAGAAGTCACCTGGACCAGACGGAATCACAAATGAAATGATTCTGCATCTTGGGATGAAGAGCAAGGCAGTCCTTCTAAAAATCTTTAACTCCAGCTGGAAGACAGGATCAGTACCACAGTGTTGGAGGGAAGCAGACATGATCCCCATTCACAAAAAGGGAAAGGACAAGTCAAAGGCTGACAGCTACAGACCCATCAGCCTTACAAGCTGCTTAGGGAAGCTGATGGAGAGACTTGTCAACACAAGGCTTGTCTGGCACCTTGAGGAGCATCAGCTGCTGAGCCCTGAACAGGCAGGCTTCCGCCAACACAGATCAACAGAAGACCAGATCACATTCATCACGCAAAGCATTGAGGACGCTTTCCAAGAAAAGAAGAACACGCTTGCTGTCTGGATTGACATGGAGAAGGCGTTCGACAAAGTCTGGAAGGACGGACTTAGGCTCAAACTACGGCGATGTGGTGTGTCTGGGGGGATGTACACCTGGATCAGCCAGTACCTACACAATCGCCAAGCCCGAGTCAAGATTCAGGGCCAGAAAAGCAAGAAGAAGGTGCTGAGACAGGGAGTACCACAAGGAGGAGTCCTTTCGCCAACGTTGTTCCTCATCTTCATAGATGACATCGTCAGAGAACTGCCAAAAGGGGTCAGAGGAGCGATCTACGCAGATGACCTGGTGCTTTGGTGCTCTGAAGAGTACACCACCACAGCACAGGTACGCCTCCAGACTGCGCTCAACAAGATCAGCGACTGGACCAAGGAATGGCTTGTCTCTGTCAACTCAAGCAAAACAACCTACACAGTCTTCAGCCTATCCAGCAAGAAGCAAGAGGCGAAGCTGACACTGAACAACCAAAGGCTTGCAGAGGAACCCACACCTACCTACCTGGGAGTGACCTTTGATCGCAGGCTCACTTGGAAACAGCAGATCACCAGATGCTGTAGCAAGGCCAAGTTGAGACTGGCGATCATGAGGAAACTTGCGGGGACGAACTGGGGGGCTGACGAACGTATCCTGAAGAGACTCTATACAGGGAGAGGTCCGACCTGTAGTTGAGTACGGGACGTCAGCATGGGCATCAGCTGCAAAGTCTAACCTCAACCACCTCAATAAGATACAGAACCAAGCTCAGCGTGTCATAATTGGCGCCATGAGATCCACCCCAATCCTGAAGATGGAAGAGACCACTGGGCTACAGTCATTAGAGGACAGAAGGGACACAAAGATCCTCATCCAAGCAGCAAAATTCAAACGCCTTGAAAACCATCCAATGAACAACAGAATGAGCAGACCCACCAAGAGCCGGTTGAAAAGAGGCAGCTTCATCTGCCAGTCAAGACGCCTTGAAAGACAAAGCCCAGTCTTGATGGAACACGAAGCAAAGCCTATCCCGGCAAATGTCACCCACCCATCTTGGAAGAGGCAGGTGTTCCCAACAGTCGTCACCAGCATTCCCGGAGTGGAGAAGAGAGGAATACAGTCAGACACCCAAAGGAAGGCCCTGGCCATGGAGTACATCTGCAACCAATATCCCCAGGAAGACTGGACCCATGTCTTCACAGATGGCTCCGCCACAGAGGCAACGAGGGATGGTGGAGCTGGAATCTTCCTTCGATACAAAGACGGAGATGAAGAAATTGCAATTCCAACAGGAAAATACTCCACCAACTTCCGAGCTGAGCGAGAAGCCCTCTGTGAGGCAGCCACAACAGTCTTGCAGAACTCCAAAAGAACAACAGGGCAGGTGGTGGTCTTCTCTGACGCTCTCTCCGTGCTCCAAGCCCTCAAGAACTCCCGCTGCAAAGAACAGAACCATATCACTTCAGCCCTTGTTGCCCTGAGTGCCAGAGTGGAGAAAGTGGTGATACAATGGGTACCAGCACACTGTGGCATCAGAGGCAACGAAAAAGCGGACATTCTGGCAAAAGATGGTGCACAGAAGGAGCAGGCCAACAACCTGGTGTCATACGATGAAATTAAGACAATCATCAAGGCACAACAAGGAATAAAATGGCGCCTCCTGCATCCCAAATACAACCCAGAAGACACATACCATTTGCTGGGACGACGGGAACAGGTCAAGATCTTCCGCCTGAGGACTGGACACAATCGCCTGCTCCACCACATGCACACAAAATTTGGCATTGGACAGAGTGGAGAGTGCCCTTGTAGTGAGGGACCAATGACAACTGACCACATCCTTCAAGTCTGTACGACGTATGCAGCATCCAGGAGAAAGTACTGGCCAACACCGACAGCAGTGGAAGCCAAGCTGTATGGCACCCTGGAGGAGCTGCGACGGACGGCAGCCTTCATCGAGGACACCGGGCTGCTCATCTAACGGGATGGCGAACGAGGAAGAAGAAGAAGTCTCATTCGAAGGACTGTCTGGGGAATGGAGTCAGAACCAATGTTAACTCCGAGGGAAAAATCCCCCTGTACCGAAATTCGAACCCGTAACCTCAGGATCAGAAGTCCGGCGCTGTACCAACTGAGCTATTCCGGAATTCAAACTGGCATTCTGAAATTAAAGAAAATGATAAATATAAATGGTATCGTCCCTGTAAAATTACGTTTGAAGCGGAGAGGTATCTGCTTTAATACCAAATAAAAAGATGAGAGAAGATCTGATAAAGTTTAGGTTATGAATACATGGGATCCATCAT